>JAVXUP010001619.1:0-209688 GCA_033070095.1 Escallonia herrerae | reverse complement strand
TTTTTCCTAAGGCAACACCAGATTAATAATTGGATAATTGATGGGATGAAGACAGCAGCTTGTTAACTAATTGGCTGATGTGTCAGTATTACCAGCATAATAACTAATATTCATGACTTTTAATGAAGAGCAATGCTGAATTTAATTTAGGCTCTATAGTTTGGATGATTATCCTTCATAACTAGTTTAATGAGCTTCATATTCCTTTCATACCTTTTGGTGGATTGCTAGTCTACTGGATGGGGAGTTTAGGCAGCACAATCTTGTTGAAATTCCTCCAAAGATTGGTACATTGTACCAACCTACAAATTGAATCCCAAAGCGGCACGAAGAACTTTCGGTTCCTGAACGAGATTAATTGGACGTTACGAAAGTGGAATCGGCTCTAAAATGCCCTGAAACTCGAGAGAAGTGCATCCGGATCCCTCATTTAGACAACAGTTATAGCAATATCGTCATGTAAAAGAAAGGGATTTTTTGTGACTTTGGGGCATTGTCATGAAAGTGAATGCTTATCCCCTCGCGATCTAAATTAACAGTTCTCGAAGGAAATAATTAGCATTATACACATAAAAGATGTATGATAACTTAGACCGTTAAGAGCGACGCATATTTCACTAACACAATTGCCACACACTCGAGAGTTATTTGGTCCCAACTCAACTAACAAACCACATATGTGTGTTAGGGTTTGTCAAATAGGGTTGGCCAACTTCTCCTAAAGGTAGACATTACGGTTGAGAAGCAAGGGTGGGTGGAAACTATAATGAATAGGAGCAACATTTGTCAATAAGAGCCTCATGAATCAAGGGCCAGAGCTAGTAGTAATATCTGCATGAACTTTACAGTATTCTAGTTGGTAGCCAGTAGTTGAAGAAATGAAAGGTTTGATGGTCTCAGTTTGAAGTGAAGTCTCTTGTACACATAAGTAACCAAGATTAGCAGGAGCCAAGACAATTAGTCACGCATGCCTTTCATTATCCAAGCAGAATTTCGTTAAAACTTCAGTTGGTTGGACCTAATTCAAACAGTTGTTAACTCAAATGATCATGTCATTCACTGACTGATAATCTTGTTTGCTAACCATAACTAAACCATGTATTCTACTTCTTATTATTGCTTAAGCTCATCTACCTCCCAAAAGCATCAACTACTCTCTATCAGTTGGGTCTTGAACAAGGGACCTGCTTTTGGAAAGGGACAGTGGACTTATCAAAATAAGTTTTTGAGAGGCCTGCAAACCAACTTCAAGAGTTTGTATTTTGTATACTCAACCCCAAGTTTAATAAGTTCCTCTATTCTTTTAAGAATACATAAATTAATAGTGGAATTTTTTTTTTTTGTTGTTGTTGATATGGACGTTTGGACTTAAAAGACGTGACATTTGAACGTAAAGTCTTTCATGGCTATGATTATCTATATAGAAGTTTTCCAGTTTGTTTAATTCTGGTATCGTGATCAATCGAACGATGAGGCCGGACAAGAAAAAAATGCATCATCTAGTACCATACTAAAATCTTGAAGGTACGTCGATTCATTGATGTGACATTGGTGTGGACAATCAATTTCTTTGTGCTACGCAAATCTATTTATGTCCATTACCAATTGAAAAGATGCATCAAGATAGATGGTTGGATTAGAGTAAAGATAGGAGCGAGTGGCGCTTTCTACCAAAACAACTTAATCTATCGATAGAGATATGTCTAAGATGCGTTGTATGTACAAGGTGCACCATTTTACAATGTCCGATATCATGAGCTTAAGTAAAACGAGAAATTTCGTACAGACATACCTTCGAAATTACACTCAATACGTCTAGCGCCAAGAAGTAAAATATATACGAGCAGAGACCGTTACTCGTCGAAACGAGAACCTACCTAAAAAAATAAAAAACTATTATGTATTTGTCATAAATCAAGTGATGGCCACCCAAAACAGACTTGGATATGGACTACCCAAATGAGCCCCATGTGTGTGATTGACATTCATATAATAAACCTTCCGATAATTTAATTGATTAAAAGGGACATATATAGTGTGGCATTCTCATCCAAATAATTGATTTTTGTGACCTTCTCAAATTATGTTGGGGGATCCTTCTGTGGCAATCTCATCCAATCCATAACAAGAGAACTACGTTTGATCCAACGTTGAGTGATCCTCATGTGCACTCAACTTGCCCTTCCACCTTAAAGGGATAACCATAATATCATTTTCCCTCGTCGTTTACGTTTTTGCATGAAAGCAGCCATTTAGGGCTGTGTTTGGATAACCGAAAGTGAAACAACGTAGGACCGCCCCCCCGGCCTGTCAGGACTGATGTGGCGTCTTCATCTTGGTCAAATCTGAGAGTCCTGAATTTGTAGTAGTTTTAGCTTTGAAAAACTCTTTCAACAAAAGCATATTCAATTATGGTGTTAACTTTTAATAAAGCCAAACACGTTTTTAAAATTGGGCTTATGTAATAGCTGATGAATGAGTGATATAACTAGTCCAAACTAGGATACTCTCTTGTATAGCACTTCTTTAGAAATAAAAAGATACCGTTAAATATATTTTAGCGACGAGAGATCATCACTATAGATTTTAAGAATAACACAAAATAATTTTGGCGGCAATCTTTGATCATTTAACCTGTTGCGGCAAATGTACTATACAACAACAGAGGATCCTTGTCTTAACCTGTTTCGAATAAAAGTTTCTCCGGACTATACCCTCGTGGCACACACTTGTATGTCTGACCAAGACCTCGTTTATCGTGAAAAAGTTAATCGTTCGTCTCCGCTATATATTTTGTCGATAAATTAGGATGAGGAAAAACATTATAAGAATGAGAATATATGCTTTCCATCTCATCTTGAAGGAGCAAGGTGTGGCAAAGAATTCTGTGAATGCTTTTTACTGCAGTGTTTATTCTATGTTTAATTCTTTGTAAAGTAGGGACACCTTACTTATGCAATCAGTTAAGCATTAATAAAGAGCTCAAAGGGTGCTAGAGTATTAACTTTAAAGCTTTTAGTTGTCTTAGTTACCTGAGGGCACTAATCTTTATTATACTTAAAAGAGCCCTTATTTCATTTGTCAATAAAAGAGTTTTGACTAGAGAGATAAACATATTAAGTCTAGTTACAATTTAGTCGATAACTTGAGACATTTACAACCCTAGTTGGGATCAACCTTTTTGGTTGATGCACACCAAAAAGATTTTGAAAAAGCAAAAAGAATTTAAAATAAACCAAAAAATTTATCAGGTCGACGAGGTTTTATCACATATGTCCCCGCTCCAGGTCGCACCTCGCCATGGAGTGGGAGGTGAACACACCATCCCTGACCCTATGGACCATACAAACCGTACAAATCGACCAAAAAAGTGTACTCGCCTTAGAAATGGCAACGGATGAGATCGACAAGGGTTATACAACAGTGTGTCCCCACCCCACCTTCCGCCTCACCATCGGAGTGGGAGGTGAACACATCATCCCAGACCTTATGGACCATATAAATACCCGACTCGACTTTATTAATTTGACAACCTCTCTTTCGTTTATATAATGACATAGATACTTTGTTTGTTTAGTCCTAGGCATAGTCATGATTCATGTTGTCAATTCATATCCGTAAACGTTTTGCAAAACTAAAAAACTGAGAAAGTTTATTAATTATGTTGAGCCATGGTAGAAATTATAGACAGATCACACATATTCACATGCGAGTGAACGATATGTCATATTCTACGGAAAAAAGAGTACTTGAATGCACGACTTTTTTGTTGAAAAAAACCACTTCAAACGAGTTCAGGGGCACTTAGAGTGCGAGAAAATTTTATTGTAATGATTGAGTGCATGTCGTTACAACTATTGCACTGAAAATTTTCTCATTGTAATTCCCTACTTTCCAACACCTTTGAATTCATATGTAGATGTTATGCACCTTCGTCGTTCTTTTCTTTTTTGGTAATTAAATGTTCTTCCTCATTCTTGCCCATAGTGTAAAACTTTATTTCTCAGTTCTAATTATAGCCTTATGTTTTTAAATCAAAAGTTTCTCGTTATGGTCATAACATTTTAAACGAAACTCGATAATCCGATGCTTCGGGTGCGATTTTGACAGCAAAACATGGTTGGGTATACACATCTAACGGCAGAAAAGAGTGCAAATTTTAAACTTTACAAAAATGCTAACGAGTGGAGTCCAGATCGATAGTTTCGCTATTAGTTCACGTAACATCCCAACATAAGAAAATTGGTGAGATGACACAATCTAACTGTGGTGCATGTGATGGAATAAATTGATAGCAAATTGTGGAGTGTTTTCTGAAAGAAAAGGTGCAGTGTGAGGTTTACACTTTTTGCTTGAAAGGCATTTCATGTCCTCCTACCTTGTACGCTTTGGATTCATAAAGTTCCATAAAGGGGTTTTTCTTTTGACTTCCCTTGCCAAACAAGTGTGTCATGAGATAATTATTCACAGGCCAGGACACTTTTACTCACATTGGTTGTCAAGGGTACGTACAGCGACCAAATTCTGGCTTTCACGGCCAGCAACTTTGCGACGGGATACTATTTTTATTTTTTCGTGTGCTTTTTTATTTTTAATTTTTTGTCAATAAAACTGTATATTAGTCACAACTGTTGGACTTTTAGTAACAAATAAGAAGGTGAATTTAATATATAAATGCAGTTAGTGACATTTGCGCTAATACTTTGAGTGACAACTTTTAGCAGCACGTTCTTAACGCTACTAAATAAGAGCTACCAAGTATGTAGCTATCTTTTTACAACCCCAATAGCAGCCAAGTTTTTTCCTAGATTATATCAGGCGATAACAGTTGTCGCTCCCTTTACTGGCGTGAGTAACACCCCACCCCCCACCTCCTCTCCCCCCTTCAACCCTCGACGGTGCAATAATAATTTCACCTCCTCTTTTGCGTAAGCCGATACATTTTTGTCATAATAACTAATAGTACTAAAATTGATAATGAGTGTGCTAGTTATAGCTCAAAGTGAGAATATCATTTTTTTCAAAATTTTGCAAAATAATTTTTTTTTCCGTCCGTCAAAATGTATGAGTTGCGCAATGGAGACCTGAAGCAGCCCTATCCCTCATCGAAAAAATATTTTGCCTACTACGTATGAACCTCAACATGTAACCTTGCATCAAAAGAAGAAAAAAAAAAAGACGCTTATCACTGATGCCGGTGATATCATGTAACCGTTGTACCGTTACAGTGAAGTTTTTCTCTAACTTTATACAAGAAGAAATACAAACAGTTAGACAAAATTCAGGTCAAACCACCATTAATTGCTGGCTTAAAAGAGGGTAAATTGTCTTCAAAGCTACTAACTACCTCTGCCTTTGACAGAGAAAAGCAGAGGCACAAATGCAAGAGAATGAAGTGCCAGTCGAAGAAAGACAGATCTTTTGTTATGTAACGGACGAGGGTCTTTCCTCAGACGTAATCTCTTGCGTAGACTTGAATCAATTCAGACCATACATGACACTAGAGGATGATGCCATAAATTTGCTTGAGCTGATCACTTGTTTCTAAAGATTTCCAAAACGTAATCTTGAATTGCATTTGTTTCTAGATCCTTGTTTTTCGTTAAGATTTTAAAGAATTTGCATGAGCAAGGACCGTATTTATCACGTGGTATAACAGACGGGTGAGATCTACGAGAGGAAAGAATTTCTAATCAATATGGGTCGGCGTTTTACTATCTTCTGATTTTATCTGTTAGTTATACCACGTTATCATATCTATCGCCATTGTTTCTAGACCCTTGTTCGTAAAGATTTCAGAAAGTGAATCTTGCTTTTGTTTCTAGACCCTTGTTTTTCGTTAAGATTTTAAAGAAGTTGCATGGTTGAGAGAATATTGAGTGTAAGGGCGGTATTTATCACGTGGTGTAATAACAGACGAATGGTTCTAGCGAGATGAAAGAATTTCCAATCAATATGGGTCAGCGTTTTACTATCTACTGATTTTATCTGTTAGTTACACAACGTCATCATATCCATCACCGTTACGTTCAAGTTATTTTGGTGTGGTTCAGCGACCAACTTGGACAAAATCTCAAGTCGAGACCACTGGATATAGTAGTACCTCAAAAGCTATACATATAAGTAATTTTATTTTTTTTCTAGGAAAAATCTACACGAAAACAATCAAAAACATGTTCAACTCTTTCTTTTCTTATTACTTTAAGCAGTTGAAATTCATTTCTCTAAATTATTTTTTTGATCGAAACGAACTTTACTATTACACTGGCTAGCAAAAAATACGTTCAACACACATGACAAGGTAATTTTACAAGTTTTAGAAAAAAATTAAAATAAAATGTGTACCGCATCTCATCAATTTGATTATCAGAATATTTTTCTGATCAACGTAAATCCCCGGAAGAATAGAGATAACTTAATTGGATGAGCCTAAGTTCCGTAGGCCGTAGCTAGCAGAGATTGTGAGCCCCACAAGAGAAACGTAGGCCCCACTTTCCTCAATGTTCAAAAGCAGTTGCAGCATCCCTTTTTCCTCCTCCTGCACATAACCAAATCCATATCCAACCCCCCCCCCCCCCCCCCCCAACGCCGAATAAAATCCTCTATTTAAGGCAAGCAGAAAAGTGGCACAAAGACATAAACTTCCATTGTTTTTCCTCTGTTTATGTTCCGTTGGTGTGTGTGAAAAATAGGAACATAAAATGGGTTCAATGTGTAACATGTTCAGAACCAGTAGTTTCTTGTTGTTCGCAGTGTTGTTCACCTGGGTCTCTTCTTTCACGGTTACAGCCACTGTAAGCTACGATGACAAAGCTATTGTCATTAATGGCTACAGAAGGCTTCTCATTTCTGGCTCCATTCACTACCCAAGAAGCACCCCTGAGGTACCAGTATCAATGCTCCTCCATAAATGCATAAGCATTTGTATATTCATGCTTTGTCCTGCATTTTCACGCGTTTTATGATACTGGGTATACTTTATTTTGCAATTCTTTTCATTGGATTATGGTGTTCTCTTTGATTTTGTAAACTTTATGCCGGTGGGTTATTTTTGATTTTGGCGGAAACTTCAATGGTTGTGGATTTAGATGTGGCCTGATCTTATACAAAAGGCTAAAGACGGAGGATTAGATGTTATTCAGACGTATGTATTTTGGAATGGACATGAGCCGTCCCCGGGAAAGGTAAAGAAATTTGTTTTCTTTATAAAGATATAGTTCTTGGGAATTGAGCTCATATGCTGATTTGATGATATCCTGTGCAGTATTATTTTGAGGGGAGGTACGATTTGGTTCGGTTCATCAAACTGGTACAGCAAGCTGGCCTCTATGTTCATCTCCGGATTGGCCCCTATGTTTGTGCTGAGTGGAATTTTGGGTACAATATAAATTTATCTTTGCAAGAATTTTTAGATATTTATGCACAGGCATGCATGATATATGCACATATAGCCCAGTGAATTTCTATGAACCAGAAACCCAAAAGAAAAAGAAGGAAGAAAGATTTGTTAGTTTTTGTTGGTTTCCGTTCTCGATCGTGCACTTGATCGCCATTTTACTCGCCTTTTTTAGTTTTGTAGTGTTGCTAGATGAAACTCTCGTGCACTTGCCCGTCTTTTTTGGCAAGTCCTCTTTTTAGTTTCGTAGTGTTGTTGGATGAAACCCTCGTGCACTTGCCCGTCCTTTTCTCCTCTGTCCCTTTAAGAGAAAAATGAAATAACATATTGAGACCAAATTTGCCCTTTGTTTATGTGGCAACTGGCAACAAGAACCAGCAAGTCAGACATGTATGTCATGTAGTTGTTGACCTTTGTTGTTGCTCTGTTTTGACGCAGGGGATTTCCTGTTTGGCTGAAATATGTACCAGGGATGGAGTTTAGAACAGACAACGGGCCTTTCAAGGTTGGTAATATTATATTATTAGTATTAATAGAACCTTCTTTGACTTATAAGAACTACCCTCGACTAGAAATTTACTAATGCATTTGATTTTATACTGCATTGACTATTATGAAGGTGGCAATGCAAGCATTTACGACCAAAATTGTCGATATGATGAAGTCAGAGAAATTGTTTGAACCTCAGGGTGGTCCTATAATTATGTCTCAGGTTTGAAAATGACCTCATCACAGTCTTAGTCCTGATTTTAACCTTAACCTTTATCACTTTTTAACAAGAAAAGTTTTTTTTTCTGAATTAATTTTTTGATTTACACGTCTCAGATAGAAAATGAATATGGACCAATAGAATGGGAAATTGGTGCTCCAGGCAAAGCTTACACAAAATGGGCTGCCCAAATGGCAGTCAATCAAGACACTGGTGTCCCATGGATCATGTGCAAGCACGAAACTGCCCCTGATCCAATGGTAAGCAATTTTGAGTTCTTTCTATAGTTTGAACTTCATGCAGGAAATGGTGGTTTTGTGGATATGTTGTCCATGCTCCACTACTGGGTTGTTGAACAATATGTTTTGCATGATTCTTGATGTTCAGGAAACCTTGTATGCATGTCTGAGGATTCTGTTACTCAGGATCCCATCTATGCGTTAAGTTTTTCGCTTACTTTAATGTTCCCTGTGGCTTAATTTTGAACTTGTATTTCTATTACTTGACAACTACATTGTCTATTGAAACGGAGGGATTATTCGTTGAATGGAGGCGAATTGTAGTATTGCCGATCATATTTATAGGCTGAACTTGCAACTTCAAGCTACGCATAAATATAGAGTTGAACTACCTGGCTAGACGAAGTAAATGCTTGAATCTCTTTCTTGCTGAAGCTAAAATTGTCTTTGTCACATGACAGATAGATACCTGCAATGGTTTCTACTGTGAAGGATTCACTCCAAACAAGCCCTATAAACCGAAAATGTTCACAGAAGTATGGACTGGATGGTAAGTCACATGGATGCCATCACTAGTACTGCTAGTGCTTAAGAGCTGGTGCAGTTTGCAGCTATAACATCATCAGAACCCCTTCTGAATCCTTTCTTGCCTTCTTGTCTACCCAGGTACACTAAATTTGGAGGCACAGTTCCTAATAGACCCGCAGAAGACTTGGCATATGCGGTTGCACGGTTTGTACAGAACAATGGAACCTTCTTTAATTACTATATGGTGAGTCAACTCTGCATTGTGTTTCACTGTTTCGTATTTCAGTTTATCTTGAGTATGATCCAGTATCGTAGGAACTGAACTCTTTTGCATGTGTTATGGTGGCTCTAGTACCATGGAGGAACAAATTTTGGCCGCACTGCTTCTGGGCTCTTTGTTGCTACTAGCTACGATTACGATGCTCCAATTGATGAATACGGTATGAAACTCAAGGAGTACTAAATGACCTTTATTTCTAGACCTGCACACCCACTCATATCGTCTTAAGTTGTTTATGATGGTTATCACTTCTATATTAGGATTACTAAGGGAACCTAAGTGGGGGCACTTGAGAGATTTGCACAAGGCCATCAAGCTATGCGAACCAGCATTAGTTTATTCGAACCCTATCGTGACCTGGCCTGGCAAAAATTTAGAGGTTAGTTCTGACAGGCTGGCTCAGAGAAATTGCAAATATAATATCAGAATTTTAATCTAGTTCTTCTTTGGTACCAACTTCTCTCAACTATTCACAGATTCATGTATTCAAGTACAAGGCTGGAGGCTGTGCTGCTTTCCTTTCAAACTTCGATCCACAATATTCAGCTAAAATCACCTTTCAGAACATGCAATACGACCTACCTCCTTGGTCCATCAGCATTCTTCCCGACTGCAAGAACGTCGTGTTCAACACTGCAAGAGTAAGAAAAATGATTCTTCACTGCATCTAGAGTTTTTTCTTGTTGCACGTTCTTTTTTGTTATTTGTTCTCCTATGATGGAAACATCATTTACTCCGACATTTTTCCTCTTACTCAAAGAAGTTAATTTTGAAAAGTGAATACAATATTTGTGATTTCATCCAATGAATACCTTTCTTGCTTCCAAAAATGTAGATTTAAATCGGGCAAGAGAATTAAGTCTGATAAAACAATTGTTGCAGGTTACATCCCAAACCTCGGCGATCAAGATGATACCTGTTGGAGCATTCCCTTGGCAGTCATACAATGAACAAACTCCCACTTCAGACGACAGTGATACACTTGCAATGGAAGGGTTGTATGAACAACTAAATATTACTAGAGATGCCTCAGACTATTTGTGGTACTTGACAGAGTGAGTATTAGGAAAACATATTTTCTGCTGTTCTTATTTTCTCAGTAGATAAATGGATTATGTAACGATTAAACTTTGTTGAAGCTATTCTCATTGTATATGCTCTTTTTGCTTGCTTCAGCGTAAATATAGCACCCAATGAAGGGTTCCTAAGGAATGGACAGAGTCCTCTTCTCACCGTTATGTCGGCTGGCCATACCTTGCAGGTTTTCATTAATGGTCAACTATCAGGTAAATGGAACTTTCTGATATTTACCAGCTTTCCACCTCTTCTTCTTTTTTTTTTAATCTTTTCTAATTTATATTTGACTTGTGGCCCTTTTCCTTATGCTAGGAACTGTCTATGGAGGATTAGAGAACACAAAGCTAACGTACCATGAAAATGTGAAGCTTAAAGCTGGGATCAACAAGATCTCTTTGCTAAGCTCTGCTGTGGGTCTTCCGGTTAGTTCTCACACTTCTGACATGCTTCTGTTTCCCTCTTTTGGAGCATTGATACCGCTAGATGAAACTTACGGTTCAAGCTTTCCTAATATCCCATTTGATCGATTTCAGAATGTTGGCCTTCATTTTGAGAGATACAATACAGGGGTTCTTGGTCCAGTCAGCTTAAGTGGCCTCAATGAGGGCACAAGGGACTTGACAAAGCAGAAATGGTCTTACAAGGTTTGTTCTTTCGATATCTCCCATCTAGTTAATGCTCCAAGATTCTGTTACTGAATGCCTACCATAGTCCTGCATAATACCATGATAGTGAAAGTTTGAGACCCAAACTAATGAGTACACGAACTTTTCAACGATTTGGGACTTGAGCTAGAATCAACATGGGACACGGTGTTTTTTCATGTTCACTGCTTATGTTCCTAGTTTGAAATTTGGTAAGCGGCAGAGACTAGAATGCTAAGTGGAATGTCTTTGCACATACTTGTCCAGGTTGGCTTAAAAGGCGAATCTTTGAGTCTTCATACACTCGATGGAAGTTCTTCTGTAGAGTGGTTAGAAGGATCCTTGGTGGCTCAAAAGCAGCCCTTGACATGGTACAAGGTGAATATCGTCCCAAACTACCCGCCATGCCCTTTTTATTACCCTTTTTACTGGTAACTAATTCGAATTATTTGTTTTCCAGGCTACTTTTAATGCTCCCACAGGAAATGAACCATTAGCTTTAGACATGAGTAGCATGGGAAAAGGTCAAATCTGGATAAACGGGGAAGGTATCGGGCGACACTGGCCTGGGTATATCGCACGTGGCGACTGCAGTGCGTGTCATTACAGTGGAATATTCAAGGAGACGAAATGCCAAAGTGGGTGTGGAGAGCCCTCTCAAAGATGGTAGGACAAGTTTTATCTATGCTTAAGTTCATTTACATATCCAGTGATTTGCGCAATGCATGATGAGGCTGTCTATTTCAGGTACCATGTTCCGCGCTCGTGGCTAAAACCGACTGGGAATTTCTTGGTTGTTTTTGAAGAATGGGGTGGCAACCCAGCTGGGATTTCGTTGGTTAAAAGAACAGCAACAAGGGGCACCGGACGCACTCTGAAAGGGTACAAATAAATCTCAGATAATCGGCACACATCCTTTTCCTATTCATAACTTACCCTGTTCTTTCGCAGGGAACTTACTTGCCTTTATGATCTCTTGTTTCTTTTTCTAAATATGTTTGTGTTTTCCATTCTCTAATCTCATCAGAGTGGGGAGTAGCTCTTGAAGTTCTCAGAAGAGAGGCTGTTTGCAGCTGAACCAGAACAAAACCGATAGCTGGTTAAATAAAATGAAGTCAAAGACCAATTCATCTTCAGCACATAAAAGATTTTCAGCCCAAGTTTTGGTTCATTCAATCTTACATATACACTACTACCATACAAGGCCAGCGTTTGGCTCATGGGGTGGAACTGTACAGTTATTTTGTACGCCATTTGGCCTATCCTGATGGCGATTAGTAATAAGCTTCATGTGTAGAGGCAAAAGCTATTGTGTGCAGCCTCTGATGCTACCAAATAGTTGAAGCATGTCAGTACAACTACAATGCAAAGCCCAAATTCAGTTTGATCAGATTGTACTTCAGTTGAACTTTCATACAAAGAAAAGGTCCTCTAAGAGCTGCTTTCAATATCTGTTAATTCTCTGTCTCGTTCAACTGAGTACTTCAGTACAGCGTCTTGCGTTGGTTAGTGTGGATGTTCAGACTTGGACGTTAGTGTTTTTCCAGGTGCCTCTGCTACAAAAGTACGGACAAAAGACCAAGTCAATCATAAAAGATCGTACATAGCTGGTTCGATTATCCGATAGCATACATGTAAATGAGAGAGCGAACGTTGAAAAATGGTCTTATCACAACATGGTGTACATTGTTGCTTCGATTATCCAATAGCTGCAGCTTATATTACACGATATGAAGACTATCGTATGTCAAGGAGAGTCTTTTAGACTCCCAAACTTGCACAAATGCGGTTTATGTTTGTGCCGCTGTGAGAGTCAAACATGAAAAAATTGTGATATCCGTGATCGGATGTGGGAGAGTTTGTAATCGACTATCAGGAAACTTATAAAGTACCTCCTTGACTACCCTTTCTGCCTGCTCCTTTCAGTGATCAGTTTTACCCAAAAAAAAAAATGCATTGAGAGATAAAGAGCATATCAGCAACAAGGATGGAATAAGGTCATAAATCTGGAATTCAGAGTGCCAAAGGTATCACTGCATTAGCAAAAATTAGAAAGCTAATTCTTGCTGCAGCAGTCTACTGCCTGTGAAAGGAGCGATACACCAAAATGCTTAAACAGTAGAATTCTACACTTGAGAGTTATTTGGTCTCAACTCAACTAAGAAACCACATGTGTGTTAGGGTTTGTCAAATAGGTTGGGCCAACTTCTCCTAAAGACATTATGGTTGAGAAGCAAGGGTGGGTGGCAAACTACAATGAATGGGACCAAAACATGTCAATTAGAGCCTCATGACTCAAAAGGGCCAGAGCCAGTAGTTGGTAGCTAGTACTTGAAGAAATGAAGTGTTTGATGGTCTCAGTTTGAAGTGAAGTGTCTTGTACACATGAGTAGTCAAGTAGTCAAGATTAGCAGGAGCCAAGACAATTAGTCATGCATGCCTTTCATTATCCAAGCATGAATTTCGTTAAAACTTCACTTGCTTAGACCCAATTCAACAGTTGTTAATTCAAATGATCATGTCATTCACTAACTGATAATCTTGTTTGCTAACCATAACTAAACCATGTATTCTAATTCTTGTCATTGCTTAAGCTCATCTACCTCCCAAGAACATCAACAGTTGTTTTTGAGAGGCCTGCAAACCAACTTCAAGAGTTTGTATTTTGTATACTCAACCCCAAGTTTAATAAGTTTCTCTATTTTTTTTAAGAAAACATAGATTAATAGTGGGTTTTTGTTGTTGTTGTTGTTGTTGTTGATATCGACGTTTAGACTTAAAAGAGGTGACATTTGAACGTAAAGTCTTTCATGGCTATGATTATATGTATAGAAGTTTCCCGGTGTGTTTAATTCTGGTATCATGATCAATTGGCCGATGAGGCCAGACTAGAAAAAAATGTGTCATCTAGTGCTATACTAAAATCTTGAAGGTATGTCGATTCATTGATGTGACATTGATCTGGACAATCAATTTCTTTGTACTACGAAAATCTATTTGTCCATAACCAATTGAAAAAATGCATTAAGATAGATGGTTGGATTAGAGTAAAGATAGGAGTGAGGGACGCTTTTCTATCAAAACAACTTGGTGTATTGATAGAGAAAGGTCCTGCTAAAATCTATTGTAAGAACAAAGTGCACCGTTTACAATGTCTGGTATCATGAGCTCAAGAGAATATATTCTATCATTCGTCGACAATAATCGTAAAAGAGAAATTTCGTGGGGACGTACTCCTAAAATTAATGAAACAAAATGTACAAGAATAGACAATATTACTCGTCAAAATGAGAATACCTACCGAGAAAAATGAAAAAAACTATTATATTTGTCATAAATTAAGTGAGGCCACCCAAAAAACACTTGGATATGGACTACCCAATTGAGCCCCATGTGTGTGACTGGCATTCATATAATAAACCTTCCTATTTAATTGATTAAAAGGAACATATATAGTGTGACATTCTCATCCAAATAATTTATTTTTGTGACCTTTTCAAATTATGTCGGGGGATCCTTCTCAAGAATCCAGAGAAGAAAAGGGCCATGATTCTTGTGTGGCAATCTCATCCATAACAAAGCAGCCATTTAGGGCTGTCTTTGGATAACCGAATGTGGAACAACGTATAACATCATACCCTTCCCCCCCCCCCCCCCCCCACCCACCCCCAAGCTTGTCAGGACGGGTGTGGCGTCTTCACCTCGGTCAAATCTGAATGTCTTGAATTTGTGGTAAGTTTAACTTTGAATTGGTAAGTTTTAATTTGAATTCAACAAAAGCAATTAAATTGTGGTGTTAACTTTTTAATAAAGCCGAACACGTTTGAAGGATTGGGCTTATGTAAGACCTAATACATGACTGTTACAACTAGTCCAGACTAGGACTCTCTGTTGTACAGCACTTCTTTAGTACTAATAAAAACATAATCGTTAAATGTATCTTAACGACGAAAGATCATTACTGCAGACTTTAAGATTAATGATAAAATGATTTTGGTGATAATCTTTGATCATTTAACCTGTTGCGGCAAATCACTATACAACAATAGAGGATCCTTGTCTTAACCTATTTTGAATAAAAGTTTCTCCAGACTATACCCTCGTGGCACACACTTGTATGTCTGACCAAGACCTCGTTTATCGCAAAAAAGTTAATCGTTGCCTCCGGTGTATATTTTGTCAATAAATTAGGATGTGGAAAAACATTATACGAATGTGATGATATGCTTTCCATCTCATCTTAAAGGAGCAAGGCGTGGCAAAGAATTCTGTGAATGCTTTTTACTGCAGCGTTTATTCTATGTTTAATTCTTAGTCAAGTAGGGACACCTTACTTATGCAATCAGTTAAGCATTAATAAAGAGCTTAAAAGGTGCTCATAAAGACCTTAAAAGGCACCTGTCTTTTTATTGCACTTAAAAGAGACCTCATTTCATTTGTCAATAAAAGAGTTCTGACTAGAGAGATAAACATATTAAGTCTGGTTACAATTTAGTCGATAACTAGAGACATTTACAACCCCAGTTGGGATCAAACTTTTTGGTTGATGCACACCAAAAAGATTTTGAAAAAGCAAAAAGCATTTAAAAATAAACCAAAAAATTGACTAGGTCGATGAGGTCTTATCACATATGTCCGCGCTCCAGGTCGTACCTCGCCATGGAGTGGGAGACCCTATAGACCATACAAATCGACCAAAAAGTGTACTCACCTTAGAAATGGCAACGAATGAGATCGACAAGGGTTATACAACAGTGTCCCCCACCCCACCTTCCACCTCGTTATCAGAGTGGGAGGTGAACACACCATCCCTGACCCTATGGACCATACAAATCGACCAAAAAGTGTACTTGCCTTAGAAATGGTAACAAATGAGATCGACAAGGGTTATACAATAGTGTCCCCACCCCACTTTCCGTCTCACCATCGGAGTGGGAGGTGAACACATCGTCCCAGACCTTATGGACCATGTAAATACCCGACTTGGCTTTATTAATTTGACATCATATCTTTCATTTATATAATGACATAAATACTTTCTTTGTTTAACCCTAGGCATATAGTCATGATTCATGTCGTCAATTCATATCCGTAAACCTTTTGCAAAACTATAAAACTGAGAAAATTTATTAATTATTGTTGAGCCGTGGTAGAAATTATAGACATATCACACATATACGCATGCGAGTAAATGATATATGTCATTTTCTAAGAAAAAAAAAAGAGTAGTTCTACTTGAATGCATGACTTTTCTGTTGAACAAAACCACTTCAAACAAGTTCAGGGGGCACTTAAAGGGCGAGAAAATTTCTATTGTAATGATTGAGCACGTGTAGTTACAACTGCTATACTGGAACTTTTCTCATTGTAATGCCCTACACTTATGGGATAAGAAAATTGATGAGATGCCACAACCTAACTGTGGTGCATGTAGAGTTGTCAAATGGGCCGAGCGGCCCGCGGGCTGGCCCGACCCAGCCCTTTTTGGTCCGGGCTAGCCCGGCCCCGTTCATGAACAGTGCTGGCCCGGCCTTTTAGGGCTTGGGCCTGGGCCAGGCCTGCATTTCCCAGAAAAAGCCCGGGTCAGGCCCGGCCCGAACCATGGCCCGAAAAAAGCCCAGTTTTGGCCCGGTTCAGGCCCCCTTTTTACTTTTGAAATTCCACTTTTTCCCCTTAAACAGTACTTAAGATTTAAGTAATGCGAAGAATAATAACACATCTTAATGTCTTTGATTTTTTTTCTTTATAAATATAGTGGTCATGTGATTGAGTAGATTTTCCAACATCTTTATGTATTGAAATTGCTGACCCCAATGCATCGTATACCCCACATTTGCTGTATTTTGTCAATTTATGTTACAATTTGAGTGGGCTGGAACTTGGAATCTGCTCTGTTTCAGCACAGATATTGTTCTGTGCCCAACCATGGGCTTCAGAGAATCGAACCTAATTCCAGTTCTAGTGTTCGGATTGCCCAAAATTTGGTTTAAAAGAGAGATTGCATAGAGAAGATTCAAAATGTATTTCCTTTTAAGTGTAAGTTTTACCAAAAAGAGTAGCTTTGTCCTCGACTTTTAAGCTCCATCAACGGATGTGCATTGCATAGCCTCACACAATGAACCTGAAGCCAGTGGCGAAGGGGAGGGGTAGCACTGTCGCGTGCCCACCCCCATCTTTTGGCATGAAGTTTTTCTTGACAATTTGGCTTTTATCTTTATGATGATGATATTTGTTACTTCATGTCCCTTCGATAATTTATCATTATTGAGAACCTTTTTGAAGCCAAACTTGTTGATTTAGTATATTGAATTAGTCTTACCATATTCCGTAAAACATATTCTTACACATCAATCTTTTTAACTCTTGTCGCTATAGATTTGTAGTAAAGCGTTGATTGCTGTTAGGGACGCTAAAATAAAGCGTCCCTAACAGAAAATTACCATAATTAAAAAAAATCCTTACCTTGAATAATAAGAAAGTGCCAAAAAAAATAATAAAAAAAAAAAGAAAATTAGGCCCAGGCCGGCCCAAGCCCGACCCTAAATGTTGGGCCTAGGGCCTGGGCTTGGACCGGGCACAGATATCCCCAGAATCAGGCCAGGCCCGATTTGCTGGAGGCCCGATGGGCTTGGGCTGGGCCGGCCCATTTGACACCTCTAGGTGCATGTGATGGGATACACTGATAGCAAAGTTGGAGGAGTGTTTACCAAAAGAAAAAGGTGGCAATCCAAGGTTTACACTTTTTGCTTGAAAGACATTTCATGTCCTCCTACCTTGTATGCTTTGGATTCATAAAAGTTCCGTAAAGGGGTGCCTTTGACTTGCCAAACAAGTGTGATATGACATAATTATTCCACAGCCAGCACACTTCTACCAAAATTTGCTGCCAAAAATATGTACGGCAACCAAATTCTAGCTTTCAAGGCAAATGGGGATACTAGTTGTACCTTTTTCTATGCTTTTATTATTATTTTTGCCACTAATAATGAAATTAGCCACACATGTGTTGAACTTTTAGTAACAAATGAGGAGGTAAATTTAATAAATTACTGAAAAATTGGTAGTCACTAAATGAAGTTAATGACATTTATGCTAACACTTTCAGCTACAACTCTTAATAACAATTTTTTATCGTCGTTAAATAAGAGAATCCAAAGATATTTAGCGACCATTAATCATCGGCATACAAGAGATTGTAACTATCCTTTTGCAATCCCAATCAGCCATGCATGTTTTTTTGAGTGTTATACTAGGAGATGATTGTTGTCTCTCCCTTTGATGGTGTGAGTAGCCACCCCTCCCCCTCTCCCCGCACACGCGGGCGCGCGCACACGCACACACAAGGTGCGATACTAATTTCACCTCCTCTTTTGCATAAGCTGACTCGCTTTTGTCTTTATAACTGTTAATAAACTGATAGCGATTGTGTTAGTTATAGCTCAAACCAAGAATATCATTTTTCAAAATATAGCAAAAGAATTTCTCTCTCTCTCTCTCTGTCCGTCAAAATGTATGAGTTGCGCAACGGAGATGTGAAGCAGCCCTATCCCTCATCGAAAATATTTTGCCTACTATGTATGAACCTCAACGTGTAACCTTGCATCTAAAAAACACACGCTTGTCACTGATGCCAGTGGTATCACGTCACCGTTATACCGTTACAGTAAATTTTTCCCTAACTTTATACAGGAAGAAAACTGAACAGTTAGATAGAATCCAGGTCAACCCACCATTAATTGCTGACTTCAAGGAGGGGAAATTGTCTAAAAAGCTGCTAACTACCTTGGCCTCTGATGGAGAAAAGTAGGCACAAATGCAAGAAATGAAGTGCCAATTGAAGAAAGATCTTTTGTTATGTAAAGGACGATGTTCTTTCCTTATCCATTCTGGTTGGCCTTCTTTACCCGCCATCATCATCACCATGGGATTGAGCGTAGTGCTCGACTTCTCCATGAAGTCCATCCTAAGCACCACCTCAAGCTCATCCCTGTCCATCCGCCGGTCTTCAAATTGACGTTCTTGACGACTCTCTTTGTCGGTCGCTCCTCAGCATTCACGGTCGTGAACCAACTCCCATCCTTAGTTGGTTTTAGCCCAGGCCACTCGGCAAACCTTGGACTCATGAAGTTATGAGTAGCCCTGGTATCCACAAGCACTTCAAGAATGGGGCTAACGCACGTAAGGGGATTACTATGTTATAGCTAGACGAGGGATTGACGCTATGCTACGTTGAGTGGCAGATGGGGCCGATGACCTACATAGTTGATATGCTCACAAAGACAATCACGACAGAGAAGTTCAAGCATTGCTTGAACTTGATTCATCTTCTTTCTTGCTGAGTTCAATGTGGAGTGCATTTTGACCTTTAAAGGGGATGCAAGGTGGAGAACATAAAGAAGGTACTGAAGGCATATTTCACTTTTCTCATGGACTGGTTTGTTAATACAAGCCAATGTGGAGATTGTTGATATATGTCTTGTATTTATGTCCATATCGGTTACTCAAAGAAGGTTGTAACTTGGCCCTTAGTATATAAGACATCTTGTCCCATATTGCTTGGATAGAGAAGATCACTGCTTTCTCCAAGTATAAGTAATGTGTCTTGTATTGTGTTTGATGCCAAGGAAAGTAGGTTTGCAGTTGACGTGGAGGTGCCACAAGGAATGCAGTCCGATTCAGATGCCAAGTATGTTGATGTGAGACACAGCAAGGGCAGAGACCAAAGGCTTCCCAGATAGAGCCTGAGGCTGGCAGTGTTGCGAGGGCGATGGCGCAGAGTGAATACACGATGACAGTCACAATCTGATGCTTAGGTCTAGAGTCAAGGTCCTGTATGTTTCTCTCTCTAGGATTCTAGAGTGAGAAAGTGAAGATGTTCTGAGAATGCCCAAATATTAGAAAATGTCCCACTTCAGAAAATGTCTAAGTCCTCCTAAATGAATTCTCAAGATCTCTATTTATAGAGGTTGAGATGATGATGTCATCACGCGACATGTGGCGCTCCCCGGGAGTGACACGTCACCGAAGCGTCCATAGCTGTCGGTGCTCCACAGACTGTCGAATTGCATATTCACCCAGCCTGCCCTGTACAGCGTCACTTTGTCTGTCTGGAAAGACTGGCTCCCAGTCACGAAGACACCCTAGCAGAGATAGTGTCCCGGAGGAGTCGCATATCCCGCGGGTGAGTCCTTGTGTTGGAGCACTCGGAGCCCATCAAGGTAGCATCTCGGAGGATCCGTCTACCTGACGGGCTAGGTAGCATCTCGGAGGATCTGTCTACCTGGCAGAAAGGGAGTTGAAGAGCTCTCTGACAAAAATAGTGTCCCGGAGGAGTCACCTATTCCACAGGCCGAGGTAACATCCCGGAGGAGCCTTCTACCTGGCGGAAGGGGAGTTGAAGAACTCCCTGACAGAGATAGTGTCCTGGAAGAGTCGCCTATCCCGCAGTGAGTCCTTGTTCCGGAGCACTCGGAGCGCGTCAAGGTAGTATCCCGGAGGAGCCATCTTCCCGACTGGCAGAGTTAGCATCCCAGAGGCGCCGTCTGCCTGGTGGAAGGGGAGTTGAAGAGCTCCCTGACGAAGATAGTGTCCCGGAGGAGTCGCCTATCCCTGCGGTGAGTCCTTGTGCCGGAGCACTTGGAGTGCATCAAGGTAGCATAGTGGAGGAGCCGTTTACCCGACTGGCTGAGGTAGCATCTCAGATGAGCCATCTACCTGGCAAAAGGGGAGTTGAAGAGATCCCTGGTGGAGATAGTGTCCCGGAGGAGTCGCCTATCCCCGGCGGATGTTGCACACTCCGGAGAGTGGGTCGAAGCATGTTCCACGACCAAGGCAAGGTGCGCATGATGTAGTGAAAGGATGGACCGATGCAAGGAGCATGGTAGAGTGACAGAGAGCTAATGGCACGACTGTGTTAGTGGCACGGTGCAAGGGGCGCGACATAGTGAGTAAGGTGCCAGGGCACATCTATGTTAGTGGCACGGCGCATGGGTGCAACAGAGTGTGTATGGTGCCAAGGGCACTGTAGTGTGACAAGGAGCCAGGGGGCCCGACTGTATCAGCGGCGTAGCGCATGGGCGCGGCGGAGTGAGTAAGGTGCTGGGGGCACGTCTGTGTTAGTGGCACGACTCATGGGTACGACAAAGTGAGTAAGGTGCCGAGGGCACATGTCATGGACATGACGAAGCGCATGGACGCGACGGAGTGTGAATGGTGCCGAGGGTACTGTATTGTGACAGGGAGCCAGGGGGCCGACTGTATTAGTGGCGCGGCGCATGGGCACGACAGAGTGTGTATGGTGCCTGGGGCACATCTGTGACGTCCGGGCGACGGGGGTCGCGGAGTGACATCCGAGCGAGGGGGGTCGCGGAGTGAGTCCGGGCGACGGGGTCGCGGAGTGCGTTCCGGGGGACGGGGGTCGCGGAGTGACGTCCGGGCGACGGGGGTCGCGGAGTGAGTTCCTGGCGACGGGGGTCGCGGAGTGAGTTCCAGCCCTTTGAAAAGTAGCAAAGATGCTAAGTATGGAAGCCAAAGGCCAACCCTTTGGGGGAAGCCAAGGCCAACCATTGGGGGAGGCCAAGGCCGACCCCCAAGGGAGGCCGAGGCCGACCCCAATGGGGAGGCCAAAGGCTGAGGCCGACCCCAAGGGGAAGGCCAAGGCCAACTTCCTTCGGTAAGCACCAAGGTGCGCCGACGGGCGAAGTGCGACGGTCGGAGCATGATGAGTAGTTGCGCAAGGATGAGCTTCTTGGTGACGAAGTCACGTGGAAAAAGTGAGAAGTGTACATCACTTGAGTGTGAGCCTTTAACCGATTGGAAGCGTTGAATATTTCCTGTTGCCTTCAGTAAGCGCCAAGGTGCACCGAAGGGCGAAGTGCGACGGTCGGAGCATGATGAGCAGTCGTGCAAGGATGAGCTTCTTGGTGACGAAGTCACGCGGTAAAAGTGAGAAGTGCACATGACTTGAGCATGCGCCTTTGACCGATTGGAAGCGTTGAATATTGCCTGTTACTTGTGCGGACGTGTCATGCAAAATGGGACCCCCAGTGGACCTTTGGGTGCGACCAGAATAGGTTATGAACAATTTATAAGTGCAAGAAAGAAGAATCCTTCTTTGAGTAGGCCAAGAGAGAAGTGTCCTTCTTTGAGTAGGCCAAGAGAAAAAAAGTCTTTCTTTGAGTAGGGCAAGAGAGAAGAGTCCTTCTTTGAGTAGGAAAACAGTTGAGAGATACATGTGATGGAGTGCTATAAATCTAACTTGTGCAAAATGGATTTGAGTTCTCTGATATTTCTTGTGTTTTGTTATTTAGTTATCGTGTTCAATACACATTTATTTAGAGCGATTTCGTAACAATATGCAAAATATATCTCATCATCACGTGTCCATCCCCTTATACGGAGGTGGTTACAACCAATTATCGGGCTATTCTCCACTTACTGAGTAATCAAAATAAAAAAGAAAATTAAAAATAGACAAAACTGCTAAAGCTTAAGGACAGAGATTTGTGGCATTAATAGCCCACAGAATCAGAGTCATTAGCACTTACGGGAGGGAAATCAAGGTGGTCGTTAGCGCATGCGTGCTGATCACGCGCCTCAATGGTGCCGAGTCAGCTATAGTCACACGCTCACAATTTCTTTGATTCCCTCTTTATTCCATCTTCACGTGATGTACCCGCACCTCTTCTCGGTTGCACATCCTCTGTTCTTCCTAACTGCGGCTTCCTCCTAGCTATTGCTTGTTCTGTTTAAACCTGATCTTTAATGGTGGTTTGGGAGAGTCTCTGACATTCCCTCCCCCCTTTTAACTCTTGCCTCCACTTCTCTAGCAAAAGCTGGAAATTTCTGCTGCATTGTTTCCCAATCCTCCCATGTAGCATATCTTCCTCACTCATCTTTGACCATCCAATTAGAACCTGGGGCACATGAGTATTGTACCTCTGAATCATTCTTCTGTCCAAGACTTGAACGGGCTCAATCAGAGTTTGTCCTTCTGCATTGGTTGGTGGAAGTTGTGGATTAGTAGTAACTTGTTTGCCTAAGGTAGGCTTCAAGCATAAATTTTGTTAAAATTTCACTTACTAGGACCTAATTCAACAGTTGTTAACTCAAATGATCATGTCATTCATTAACTGATAATCTTGTTTGCTAACCACCACTAAACCATGTATTCTAAATTTCTAATTCTTCTCATTGCTTTAGCTCATTTACCTCCCAAAAACATCAACTACTCTCTAAAGTTGGTCTTGGAGTTTGGATGGACAAGGGACCTGCTTTTGGAAAGGGACAGTGGACTCATCAAAATGTGTTTTTGAGAGGCCTGTAAACCAACTTCAAGAGTTTGTATTTTGTAAACTCAACCCCAAGTTTACTAAGTTTCTCTATTCTTTTAAGAAAACATAAATTAATAGTTTTTTTTTTTTTGATAAAATGGTTGGACTTAATTGTCTTTCATGGCTATGATTATCTGTATAGAAGTTTTCCGGCTTGTTTAATTCTGGCATCGTGATCAATCGGACGCCGATGCTGGACGAGAAAAAAATGCGTCATCTAGAACTATACTAAAATCTTGAAGGTACGTCAATTCATTGATGTGACATTGGTGTGGACAATCAATTTCTTTGTGCTACGAAAATCTATTTATGTCCATAACCAACTGAAAAAAATGCATTAAGATAGATGGTTGGACTAGACTAAAGATAGGAGCGAGTGGCGCTTTTCTACCAAAACAACTTGGTGTATTGATAGAGATAGGTCCTGCTAAATTTTGTTGTAAGAACAGAGTGCACCGATTTATAATGTATGGTATCATGAGCTCAAGAGAGCATATTTATGTACAAGAACAGACACCGTAACTCATCGAAACGAAAATACCTACCGAAAAAAATGAGAAAAACTATTATATTTGTCATAAATCAAGTGAGGGCCACCCAAAACACACTTGGATATGGACTACCCAATTGAGCCCCATGTGTGTGATTGGCATTCATATAATAGACCTTCTTCCTATTTAATTGATTAAAAGGGACATATATAGTGTGGCATTCTCATCCAAATTATTGATTTTTGTGACCTTCTCATATTATATTGGTGGATCCTTCTCAAGAATCCAGAGCCGAAAAGGGCCATGATTCTTGTGTGGCAATCTCATCCAATCCATAACAAGAGAACTACGTTTGATCCAACGTTGAGTGATCCTCATGTGTACTCAACTTGCCCTTCAACCTTAAAGGAATAACCATAATATCATTTTCCCTCATAGTTTACGTTTTTGCATAACCGAAAGTGAAACAACGTAGGACACCCCCCCCCCCCCCCCCCCCCCCGAGCTTGTCAGGACTGGTGTGGCGTCTTCATCTTGGTCAAATCTGAATGTCTTGAATTTGTGGTAAGTTTAACTTTGAATTGGTAAGTTTTAAATTTGTGGTCAACAAAAGCAATTAAATTGTGGTCAACAAAAGCAATTAAATTGTGGTGTTAACTTTTTAATAAAGCCAAACAAGTTTTAAGGATTGGTCTATTGTACAGCATTTCTTTAGTACTAATAAAAAAATAATCGTTAAATGTATCTTAGCGACGAAAGATCATCACTGTAGAGTTTAAGAAAAACGACAATAATTTTGGTGGCAATCTTTGATCATTTAACCTGTTGTGGAAAATATATTATGCAACAACAAAGGATCTATGTCCTAACCTGTTTCGAATTAAAGTTTCTCCCAACTATACCCTCGTGGCACACACTCGTACGTCTGACCAAACCTCCTTCATCGTAAAAAAGTTAATCGTTCGTCTTCGGTATATATTTTATCGATAAATTACGACGAGGGAAAACATTATAAGAAAGTGAATAGGGGCTTTCCATCTCATCCTAAAGGAGCAAGGTGTGGCAAAGAATTTTGTGAATGCTTTTTACTGCGGTGTTTATTCTATGTTTAATTCTTAGTTAAGTAGGGCCACCTTACTTATGCAATCAGTTAAGCATTAATAAAGAGCTTGAAAGGTGCTCATAAAGACCTTCAAAGGAACCTGTCTTTATTGCACTTAAAAGAGCCCTTATTTCATTTGTCAATAAAAGAGTTTTGACCAGAGAGGTAAACATATTAAGTCTGGTTACAATTTAGTCGATAACTAGAGACATTTACAACCCTAGTAATTGGGATCAACCTTTTTGGTTGATGCACACCAAAATGATTTTGAAAAAGCAAAAATAATTTAAAAATAAACCAAAAAATTGACCAGGTCGACGAGGTTTTATCACCTATGTCCGCCCTCTAGGTCGCACCTCGCTATGGAGTGGGATGTGAACACACCATCCTTGACACTATGGACCATACAAATCGACCAAAAAAATGTACTCGCCTTAGAAATGGCAACGAATGAGATCGACAAGTGTTATACAACCAAAAAGAGTAATTCTACTAGAATGCACGACTTTTTTGTTAAACAAAACCACATCAAACGAGTTAAGAGGCACTAGAGTGCGAGAAAATGTCTATTATAATGATTGAGCACGTGTAGTTACAACTGTTGTACTCGAATTTTTCTCATTGTAATGCCCTACTTCCCACTCCTTTGAATTCATATGTAGATGTTATGCACGATTTTAAATATGGTTCTTCGTTGTTCATTTCTTTTTCGGTAATAATATTCTTCCTCTTTCGAGCCCACAGTACAACACTTTCTTCTTCAGTTCTTAATGATAGCCCTATGTATTTTGAATCGAAAGAGGCGCGTTGTGGTCGTAACATTTTAAACGAAACTCGCTAGTCTGATGCTTCAGGTGTGTTTTTCAGAGCAAAACATGGTTGCGTAAACACATTTAACGGTAGATGGAGAAAAGAGTGCAAACTTATAAACTTTACAAAATGTTAACGAGTGCGGTTCAGATCGAGATTGTGCTATTAGTTCACGTAACATCCCAACATAAGAAAATTGGTGAGATGACACAATCTAACTCTTGTGCATGTGGTGGGATAAATTGATAGCAAAGTTGTGGAGTGCTTACCGAAAGAAAAGGTGCAATCTGAGGTTTACACTTTTTGCTTGGAAGGCATTTCATGTCCTCCTACCTTGTACGCTTTGGATTCATGAAAGTTCCATAAAGGGGTGTCCCTTGCCTTGCCATACAAGTGTGATATGACATAATTATTCCACAGCCAGCAGACTTCTATTAAAATCTGTTGCCAAAAATATGTACGGCGACCAAATTCTGGCTTTCAAGGCAAATCCATATCCAACCCCCCCAATAAATTCCTCTATTTAAGGCAAGCAGAAAAGTGGCACGAAGACATAAACTGGCATTGTTTTTACTCTGTTGATGTTCTGTTTCTGTGTGTGACAGAAAATAGAAACATAAAATGGGTTCAATGTGTAACATGTTCAGAACCAGCAGTTTCTTGTTGTTCGCAGTGTTGTTCATCTGGGTTTCTTCTGCCACGGTTACAGCCACTGTAAGCTACGATGACAAAGCTATTGTCATTAATGGCAACAGAAGGCTTCTCATTTCTGGCTCCATTCACTACCCAAGAAGCACCCCTGAGGTACCAGCACCAGTGTTCTCCATATATGCGTAAACATTTGATGTTCTTGCTTTCTCCTGCATTTTCGTACGTTTTGTGGTACTGGGTTTAAGTTGTTATGCAGTTCTTTTCATTGGATTATGGTGTTCTCTTTGATTTTGTAAACTTTATGCTGGTTGGTTATTTTTAATTTTGGTGGAAACTTCAATGGTTGTGGATGTAGATGTGGCCGGATCTTATACAAAAGGCTAAAGACGGAGGACTAGATGTTATTCAGACGTATGTGTTTTGGAATGGACATGAGCCGTCCCCTGGAAAGGTAAAGAAATTTGTTCTTGGAAATTGAGCTCATATATGCTGATTTGATGATATCCCGTGCAGTATTATTTTGAGGGGAGGTATGATTTGGTTCGGTTCATCAAACTGGTACAACAAGCTGGCCTCTATGTTCATCTCCGGATTGGCCCCTACGTTTGTGCTGAATGGAACTTTGGGTAAAATCTAAATTTATACCGGCCAGAATTAATAGATAGTTATGCATATGCTGATATGCATGCATGATATTATGTACAGATAGCCCAGTGAATTTCTATGAACCAGAAACCCAAAAGAAAAGGAAGAGATGTTTGTTAGTTTTCGTTAGTTTCTGTTCCCGATCATGCACTTGATCGCGCTTTTTACTTGCTTTTTTGGATGAAATCTTCGTGCACTTAGTCGTCCTTTTCTCCTACGTCCCGAAGAACGAAATAACATATTGAGACCAATTTTCCTTCGAGAAATTTTATGGGGCACCTGGCAACATGAACTAGCAAGTCAGACATGTATGTCATGTAGTTGTTAACCTTTGTTATTGCTCCGTTTTGACGCAGGGGATTTCCTGTTTGGCTGAAATATGTACCAGGGATAGAGTTTAGAACAGACAACGGGCCTTTCAAGGTTGGGAATATTAGATTATTAGTATTAATAGAACCTTCTTTGACTTATAAGAACAACCCTTGACTAGAAATTTACTAATGCATTTGATTTTATACTGCATCGACTATGATGAAGGCGGCAATGCAAGCATTTACAACGAAAATTGTCGATATGACGAAGTCAGAGAAATTGTTCGAACCTCAGGGTGGTCCTATAATTATGTCTCAGGTTTGAAAATGACCTCATCAGTGTCCTAGTCTGATTTTAACCTTAACCTGAGTCACTTTTTAACAAGAAAGTTTTTTTTTTTTGATTTACATGTCTCAGATAGAAAATGAATATGGACCAATAGAATGGGAAATTGGTGCTCCAGGCAAAGTTTACACAAAATGGGCTGCCCAAATGGCAGTCAATCAAGACACTGGTGTCCCGTGGATCATGTGCAAGCATGAAACTGCCCCTGATCCAGTGGTAAGCAATTTTGAGTTCTCTCTGTAGTTTGAATTTCATGAAGGAAAAATGCTCCTCTAATGGGCTGTTGAACAGTATGTTTTGCATGATTCTTGATGTTCATGAAACCTTGTATAGTTGTATGCATGTCTGAGGATTCGGTTACTCGGGATCCATCTATGCGTTAAGTTTTTCACTTACTTTAATGTTCCCTTGGGCTTAATTCTGAACTTGTATTTCTACTACTTGACAACTACATTGTCTATTGAAATGGAGGGATTATTCGTTTAATGGAGGCGGATTGTAGTACTGCTGATCATATTTATGGGCTGAATTTGCAATTTTAAGTTACGCATAAATATAGAGTGGAACTATCTGGCTACACGAAGCAAAAGCTTGAATCTCTTTCTTGCTGAAGCTAAAATTGTCTGTCACATGACAGATAGATACCTGCAATGGTTTCTACTGTGAAGGCTTCACTCCAAACAAGCCCTATAAACCAAAAATGTTCACAGAACTATGGAGTGGATGGTAAGTCACATGGATGCCATCACTAAGAGCTGGTGTAGTTTGCAGCTATAACATCATCAGAACCCCTTCTGAATCCTTTCTTGTTTACTCAGGTACACTAACTTTGGTGGCACTGTTCCTAATAGACCCGCAGAAGACTTGGCATATGCGGTTGCACGGTTTGTACAGAACAATGGAACCTTCTTTAATTACTATATGGTGAGTCAACTCTGCATTGTGTTTCACTGTTTCGTATTTCAGTTTATCTGGAGTATGATCCAGTATAGTAGGAACTAAACTCTTGTGCATGTGTTATGGTGGCTCCAGTACCATGGGGGAACAAATTTTGGCCGCACTGCTTCTGGGCTCTTTGTTGCCACTAGCTACGATTACGATGCTCCAATTGATGAATACGGTATGAAACTCGAGGAGTACTATATGACCTTTTATTTCTCGACCTGCACACCCACTCATATCGTGTTAAGTTGTTTATGATGGTTATCGCTTCTATATTAGGATTACTAAGGGAACCTAAATGGGGGCACTTGAGAAATTTGCACAAGGCCATCAAGCTATGCGAACCAGCATTAGTTTATTCGAACCCTATCGTGACCTGGCCTAGCAAAAATTTGGAGGTTAGTTCTGATAGGCTGGCTAAGATAAATTGCAATTATAACATCACAGTTGTAATCTAGTTCTTCTTTGGTACCAACTTTTCTCGACTATTCACAGATTCACGTATTCAAGTACAAGGCTGGAGGCTGTGCTGCTTTTCTTTCAAACTTCGATCCACAATATTCAGCAGAAATCACCTTTCAGAACACGCAATACAACCTACCTCCTTGGTCCGTCAGCATTCTTCCCGACTGCAAGAACGATGTGTTCAACACCGCAAGAGTAAGAAAAATGATTCTTCACCGCATCTAGAGTTTCTGCTTGTTACACATTCTTTTTTGTTATTAGTTCTCCCATGACGAAAAACATCATTTACTGCAGACATTTTTCCTCTTTCTCAAAGAGGTTAATTTCAAAAAGTGAATACAATTTTGTGATTTCATCCAATGAATACCTGTCTTGCTTCCAAGAATGTAGATTTAAATCGGGCAAGAGAATTAAGTCTGATAAACAATTGTTGCAGGTTACATCCCAAACCTCGGAGATCAAGATGATCCCCGTGGGAGCATTCCCTTGGCAGTCATACAATGAACAAACTCCCACATCTGACGACAGTGATACACTTGCAATGGAAGGGTTGTATGAACAACTAAATATTACTAGAGATGCGTCAGACTATTTGTGGTACTTGACAGAGTGAGTACTTAGAAAACGTATTCTCTGCTGTTCTTATTTTCTTAATTGATAAATGAAATATGTAATGATTAAACTTTGTTCAAGCCATTCTCAATGTAATATGCTCTTTTTGCTTGCTTAAGCGTAAATATAGCACCGGATGAAGGGTTCCTAAGGAATGGACAGAGTCCTCTTCTCACCGTTATGTCGGCAGGCCACACCTTGCAGGTTTTCATTAATGGTCAACTATCAGGTAAATGGAACTTTCTGATATTTACCAGCTTTCCACATCTTCTTTTTTATTTTTAATCTTTTCTAATTTATATTGACTTGTATCCTTTTTTCTTATGCTAGGAATTGTCTATGGAGGATTAGAGAATCCAAAACTAACGTACCATGAAAATGTGAAGCTTAAAGCTGGGATCAACAAGATCTCTTTGCTAAGCTCTGCTGTGGGTCTTCCGGTTAGTTCTCACACTTCTGACATGCTTCTGTTTCCCTCTTTTTGGAGCATTGATACCGCTAGATGAAACTTATCGTTCAAGCTTTCCTAATATCCAATTTGATCGATTTCAGAATGGTGGCCTTCATTTTGAGAGATACAATACTGGGGTTCTTGGTCCAGTCAGCTTAAGTGGCCTCAATGAGGGCACAAGGGACTTGACAAAGCAGAAATGGTCTTACAAGGTTTGTTCTTTCAATACCTCCCATCTAGTTAATGCTCCAAGATTCTGTTGCCCAATGCCAACCATAGTCCTGCATAATACGATGCTAGTGAAAGTCTGAGACCCAAACTAATGAGTACACAAACTTTTCAACGATTTGGGACTTGAGCTAGAATCAACATGGGACATGGTGTTGTTTCACGTTCACTGCTTATGTTCCTAGTTTGAAATTTGGTAAGCGGCAGAGGCTAGAATGCTCAAGTGAAATCTCTTTGCACATACTTGTCCAGGTTGGCTTAAAAGGCGAATCTTTGAGTCTTCATACACTCGATGGAAGTTCTTCTGTAGAGTGGTTAGAAGGATCCTTGGTGGCTCAAAAGCAGCCCTTGACATGGTACAAGGTGAATATCGTCCCAAACTACCCGCCATGCCCTTTTTATTACCCTTTTTACTGGTAACTAATTCGAATTATTTGTTTTCCAGGCTACTTTTAATGCTCCCACAGGAAATGAACCATTAGCTTTAGACATGAGTAGCATGGGAAAAGGTCAAATCTGGATAAACGGGGAAGGTATCGGGCGACACTGGCCTGGGTATATCGCAAGTGGTGACTGCAGTGCTTGTCATTACAGTGGAATATTCAAGGAGACGAAATGCCAAAGTGGGTGTGGGGAGCCCTCTCAAAGATGGTAGGACAAGTTTTATCTATGCCTAACGTCATTTACATATCCAGTGTACGCGCAATGCATGATGAGGCTGCCTATTTCAGGTATCATGTTCCGCGCTCGTGGCTAAAACCCACTGGGAATTTCTTGGTTGTTTTTGAAGAATGGGGTGGCAACCCAGCTGGGATTTCGTTGGTTAAAAGAACAGCAACAAGGGTCACCGGACGCACTCTGAAAGGGTACAAATAAATCTCAGATAATTGGCATACATCCTTTTCCTATTCAAAACCTTGCTGCTCTTTTGCAGGGAGCTCACTTGCCTTCATGATCTCTTGTTTCATTTTCTAAATATGTTTGTGTTTTCCATTCTCTAATCTCATCAGAGTGGGGAGTAGCTCTCGTTGTTCTCAGGAGAGAGGCAGTTTGCAGCTGAACAGGAACAAAACCGATAGCTAGCTAAATAAAATGAAGTCAAAGACCAATTCATCTTAAGCACATAAAAGTTTTTCGGCACAAGTTTTGGTTCGTTCAATCATACATATACACTACCATTAGCCAAGGCCAGCGTTCGGTTCGTGGGGTGGAACTGTACAGTCATTTTGCACGCCATTTAGCCGACTCTGAAGGCATTAGTAATAAGCTTCACGTTTATAGGCAAAAGCTATTACGTGGACATAGTGATGGTACCAAATAGTTGAAGCATGTCAGTACAACTACAATGCAAAGCAAATTCAGTTCGATCAGATTGTACTTCGGTTGCATTTTCTTACAAAGAAAAGGTCCTCTAAGAGCTTCGTTCAATATCTGTTAATTCTATGTCTCGTTCAACTGAGTACAGCAGAGTGTCTTGTGTTGGTTAGTTTGGATGTCCAGACTTGGACATTAGTGTTTTTCCGTATGACTCTGCTACTAAAGTATGGACAAAAGACCAAGTCAATCATAAAAGATCGTACATAGCTGGTTCGATTATCCGATAGCGTACATGTAAATGAGAGAGCAAATGCTGAAAAATGGTCTTATCACACCATGGTATACATTGTTGGTTCGATTATCAAATTGTTGCAGCTTATATTACACAGTATGAAGACTATCGTATTGCGAGGGAGTCTCCCAAACTCCCAAACTTGCACAAACGTGGTTTATGTTTGTGCCGCTGTGAGACTCAAACATGAAAAAATTGTGATATCCGAAATCGGATGTGGGAGAGTTTGTGATTGACTATTAGAAAACTCATAAGTACCTCCTTGACTACCCTTTTAAGGGAGGGTTTGCCCATTCGTTACACAAAACACGATATTGTATGTTTAAGAAGAACGAGACACGTTCCAACATCATCAAGGTCCCCCCCCCCCCCCCCGTTCTGGTGTTTCTCATATCATTGGGTTTAGTACAGAAATTATCTGTGGATCTCCTCAGTTAACAATCATCTGAACGTAGTTATCTAAAAAGACTGACCTAATTGTTGCGATGCTACTTGCTAGTACTCCATCCATCTCTGTTAGTCAGCATAGTTCATTGAAGTTTTCTCATTGACCGAAGCATTTTTGGCCACGATTATACTCTCAGCAATCTGCTGAGAATTGCACATTTTTTGAACTGTTATCCACATTGGTTAGAAGTGATAAATAGGAACGGGAACGGCCTGTACCCACGTAGAGGACTGCACCCAAATTTGATGCTCAGTGTTGGTGTTATAGCATATAGATTTGACTTTTAAACTTCTAAGCCTTCTCCAATTTTTCCCACTAGTTAAGGGACCGTGCAACAGGGCGTTTTCTAATTTCTCAAATATCGTCTAATATTTATTTCTATAGATATTTTACAACTATTAATTTCCCTAAGTTCCTCAAAATATTTTTTAAAATGTGTTTTATAAATTGTTTATAATTGTTATTGTTTGAATTGAAAACAAGAAATTTACTATATAGAAGTTTGTCTTTGAATAGAACTTTTGACAAATCAACATTATAAAAGCATACCTTAGCAACGAAGGTAGAATGCATGATTTAATATGATCATTTTTTATTCACAAATATGATGTGAACGTTATAATTAAAAGAAAACCGTCTTATAGACTTACGATGCCTTTTCATTAACGTTTCGCGACGACATATGACGACAATCTCATACTACTATTTAACTGAATTTAAACTTTTTAGTTTAATATTTGGAGCATCGTAGATATAATTCCCTAATATATATCAATGATACATCCGGAACCAATATGATTAAAAAAATCAGTTATTTGTACTATCACGTCCGATTTTTTGTAAGTTTAATTTAGTAAAAAGTCTTATAACTTATTTACCGATGGTGCATATGAAACTCTGTCTTCTTATAAGCATAAATGTCAAATTCACTCACATTTTTCTTCATGAAAAACTCTTTGTATATGTTATTTGTCCCGTACATAATGAAAAGGAAAAGTAACATTGAAAGTGTTTCTATCTATACTTAACTTATTAAAGTTTTGCTAACATGACTTAATGAAAATACCATTAGAATATTAGATTAGTGTAACTAGGGGCTAGAAAATGATTAACCACAAAAACGTCGTCTTGCCTAATTAACGAAACTTTAAGGAATCAACATGTGGGACCAAAATCAAAATCGGAATTTAAAAGTCATTCTTTGCTGGTAAAACTAACCTAAAATCATTATGTTTTTATATAAGTTCCTTGTCAGCTTAAGATTTTCGGTGTAACCCGTCCACGAATACTACACTAACACTACCTCCAAATACCTCAGCGCTATATTGCCACTACAAATGCAGTTACCTTCACCATAGTCGTAACTTTTGCTCGTCGGTACATTTTCATGTTTCTATCGTCAGCTTTTTTAGGTTCATCACTTGTTCAATCCATATTTAGATCATAACTTATCAATCAGTACTATAGCGCACATTAATATTATCTTGAAACACCTTAGTGCTACCACTATAACAACTCCACCTCTTGCACTACCACCATTTAGTTGTGACTATCATTACCATAAGCATCAGCATACTACACGCCAATAGAGGTGTCAAAAAGCTGGCCCAGAGGGCCAAAAAATGGGCCGGGCCAATAAGGGCTTCGGGCCTTGAAAACCGGGCTAGACCCGGGCCGGGCCCAAAGTTAAGAAATGAAGGCCCTGTCCAGGCCCAAGCCCTAGGCCCTAATTTTAGGGCCGGGCCTAGGGCCAGGCCCGGGCCTATGTTTTTTTTTTCTTCCTATTCCAGTTTTGTGTTGCATTTCCAGTTTTGTTTTGCTGGCTTCATTTGCATCTTGCTTTTGTGACTCAGTGCTTGTTGATTGGAAGTGATTAATGTTATTTTCTGGTTTTCTTCCTTCACGGCGGGATCGACAGTGAAGGCGATGGTGGCGGTGGGATCTGATGGCAGTGAAGGCGATGAAGGCGATGGTGGCGGTGGGATCTGATGGCAATGAAGGCGATGGTGGCGGTAGGATCTGAGGCAGTGAAGACGATGGTGGCGGTGGGATCTGACGGTCGTGAAGGCGATGGTGGCTGTGGGATCTGACGGCAGAAGCCTTCACTGCCGGTCGCCGCTGCTCAAAGGACGACACGGCGCCGATGCTGATCGCCGTCACCAGTGGTGTGGGTATGGTGGCATTTGGCCATGGGTGCGGTGATGGTTGGCCGGAGCAATAGTGGCTGGCCGGAGCAGTAGTGATTGGATGATTATGGAGGGTGGCTGTAGGTGTGATGGTGGTGGGTGAGGTAAAGAAAGGCTGAAGAGGAATAAAGAGAGAGTCGAATGAAGAAGAGGAGAAGCAGTGAACCACTGAAGCAGATCTGAGATTTGTGAATAGGGCCAAACCTGGACCAGAACCGAGCCATACCCGGGCCTGGCCTGACCCGGGCCAACCTGAGACAAAACTGGGCTTTTTTCGAGCCATGGTTCGGGTCGGGCCAAACCCTGGCTTTTTTGGACCGGGCCTGACCCGGGCTTTTTCCTGGGAAATGCAGGCTTGGTCCAGGCCCTAAGCCCTAAAAGGCCGGGCCAGTACTGTTCATGAACAGGGTCGGGCCAGCCCGAGCCAGAAAGGGGCCGGGTCAGGCCAGCCCGCGCGGCCGCCAGGCCCATTTAACAACTCTACACGCCAACACTGCTACAACCACATGTTGTCACTACATAATCCAAATCTCACCGTCAACACTCCAATTCTAACACAACAATTATCACTATCGTAATTAGCATGACTGATCACTCGCATAATTGTATATATTACCACCCTCATTCTCTCACATCTAGCACCGACATTTCGATTATACCATTACCACCCTAGGGCCACCCAGGCTTCTCCCTTATTGTAGTTGTTTATGAAGGGTAAATGATTCTTTTATCTAATTTATCTTTTCATCTCTTTTATTCTACAAACTTATTCTCAACTTGTCACAAATTATTCTTCAATCGATTTTAATTTTTCTTGGAGATCCAATATAATTGGTTCTGGATATTTTGTTCATATTGAGAAATAAGATTTCCTTACAAAGGAAAAAAAAACACCAAAACAAATAAGATGATGTTTTGCATAAATAAAAGATCGAGGTAAAAACAAAAATATACGCTATGAAAAGCTTACCTTATAATTTGTAAAGATTAATCATTAATTTCACACATAATTTTTGTTGTTTACATTTGCAAGATTTTATTTATATTTGCGAGATTTTATTTTATTTGTTTTATGTGCTTTTAAGAAGTTAGTAGTCCAAAATGAAGCCTTTTTGGATTATGTAGAGCTTTAAAAGAAGTAGATTTAGTTTTTTAATTTTATAAGATTTACAAAAGTCGGACCAATGATCATACTAAATAATTAGAAGGTAGGGTATGATTTTTGTATTTTACATTTTTAGATTTTATTTTGTTATTTTAAAGTATTTTTGAGATTTTAATAATCAAAATTAAGGCATAATGTTTAAGTATATTAATTAAGTAGAGTTTTTGAATGTGTATAATTAGTTTCTTAGTTTTAAAATATTGCATAAATTATACCTACGAATTTTTTAATAATAAAGAGTTAAATAGAGTAGAAAAAAAAAGGAATACCAAAACAAATAAGATTCTTGAATTTTATATATCTAATTCAAAAGAATTGAACTCTAAATAAAGAGACCAATTAAGTTAAGGAACTATCACATGCAAAGTTGAAACTTACATGTCAGAAGAAGAAGACTCTTAAAAAATCTTACTTGTTTGTACATGTCCCAAAGCAAATGTTTCAGCTATATATATATATATATATATATATATATATATATATATATATAGATTACATGAAACACATATTTACACACACAATACACGTATTTAGTTCCAAATTGACTGGACTCCTAGGAATTTTCTTCAAGAATGTCACAATATCATCTATAGTGAAGGGCATAAAATTATACCGTTGGCATACTTCGATATTGTAAGTTTAAGAAGAATTATATGACGCACATATTTACACCCACGAGTGAGCAAAGAAAATTTATTTCTTCAAGGATACAACAACATAACGGGGTCGCCTATACTTCTAAGGGAGGCCTACTTTCCTCAACAAACCTCTTCAAGGCATCAATGGCATCATCTAGATCCTTGTAACCCTGCAATACATCTTGTCCTTGGTGCTTCCACCGAACCAATCTACTGTAGAGATCCCTTGACACCAAATCGCCATCGTCTTCATCAATCTTGAGTTGGATTAGCTGCTTCACACGCTTGACCAAATATTTTCCGGCCCTTAATTTCACCCGGCAAATGAAATCTACTGCACACTCTTCGCTCTCAAACAAGGTAGATGACATACTCTCAGTGACATCAACGAAGTCGAAGACAAGACAGGCTCCTGCCATGGCCTCCTTTCTACTGAAATTCTTGTTACTTGTAATCGAGTCTTCCTGCCAATCAGAGTCCCGATTCCTATGCTTCAGTCCAGGATTTTGAGCATCTGGGGAATCAAGTATTGTGCCAGTCGCAGCATAATGCAGAAGCAGTTCACACCCTTCTTCACCTACATAATTAGAGTAACCGATCAAAATGCCCAAGGAAATTCTTCTGAATAACACATTTTGCTGTAGGGCAAAGCCACTGGACGTTCTTGATTTGCATGATGCAGAACTGTTAACAATTCCATTACAGTACCTATTGTACACGTCTTGAAATTCCTCAAGCCAGAGTCTAATTGTTTGACAGCCATACTCCTCGAGGGCAGTATCATCCTCGTTATGAAATTTGGGCTTTTTGAGTTTTTTCTTGTAGGAAACTGGTGCTTTCTTATTTTTATCAAACTGCTTGAGTACCAAGGACCCTGATATTTTATTTAAACAATCAGCTAACAAATCTTGATGAGATTCACCGATCGGATTCAGGATCCATGCAATGTACCTTGCCGCAGCAGAACAAGGTGGTCCCTCAAAGTGCGATTCAGTTTCAGCTGCCCCAAATGTGCAATTCGAATGCAAACTGTTTTGAGCTGTTTTCTCAGAGAAGAGTAACCCAGAGGCAAAATAAAACCAATCGGGGAAGTTCATTGCCATAGCCCTATAACACAATGATTAACACATAAATATTGAGGCTTAGAAACATGTCAGACAAATAAAAGTAGGAGCAATAAAAAGGTACCACAGAGATTTGTGATCTACTATCCCAAACTTTGTCGCAGGCTGGATAAAAATTGGATCAGTATGTCTGCTGGCCTGAGATACTGACTTGCTTATACTGTGAACTAATTGCGAAAGACCACCACATGACAGGGCTCCAGCCAACACCCTCAAAATTTTCTGATTGTAGGGGAAGTATGCATGAGAAAACGGAAGCTTTAATCCCACTTCTGCCGATATACCCCACCACATTGGTCTGGAGATCACATCTAGTACCAGTGAGGTTAACTGAATTTGAAGCTGCAGTACGGATGCCATACCCCTGTTATTTATGGCCAACCCTAACAAGTTAAATGTTTATCAGGTATTTGACTTAGATAATTGAATTAAGCAATTGCAGATCATCATACTTTGTCGGCTAAAGATGAACAACAAACAAAAAAGCTAACAGAAAATGACCGAACTTCAAAAACTAACATAACTTTCATAGAATGTCCATCAGTTTTCCTACTGGCCTGTGAAGGCATCAATATCACAAAATCACTAAATGCTTTGGCATTTGTGTACTCACTGGTAAAAAAGATGTGGAAATTGGCAGAAGATACGACGGATGCTGTGTCTTAACAAGATCACAGTTCAAGAGAACATATAAAGATGGTAAAACTTGACTGGAGACAATGTGTTCTCTGCAATGGTCCCAAGTAAAACAGTAGATCATCTGCTTTCTGCCTGCCCTTTCAGTGATCAGTTTTATAAAAAAAAAATGCATTGAGAGATAAAGAGCATATCAGCAACAAGGATGGAATGAGATAATAAATCTGGAATTCAGAGTGCCGAAGGTAACATTGTATTAGCAAAAGTTGGAAAGCTAATTCTTGCTGCAGCAGTCTATCGCCTGTGAAAGGGAGCAATACACCAAAATGTTAACCAATAAAGTTCTACTACTCAGAATATGCTAGTGGACATTGACTGCTGAAAAGATACTTAGCAAAGCCAAGTAGAGTTTACGTAGGTGTTTACCGGTTCCCCCTACTACAGGTTATGGTAAATGGGTCATGAGGGACTTTTGTTTCTTTTTCAGGAGGGCATAAATGGTTCTGTATTGTGCCTGGGTTTTGGCAAAGCATGTGCTCCTGCTATGAGAAATAACATGACCAGTTACCTCAAAATGAATAAAACATATTTCTGGCAAATAAATGACTCTTGGAGCTCAAAATTTCCAAAAACAGGCAAGATACTCATGTAAAAGCAAATTTGAGAAGGGAGTTCATGTCTATTTATAAAAGAATAAAGCAGAATTCACTGAAACATAATCAGCAGACTTTACCTGGATGGCCCACATAAAAAATTCATGAAGTATAATTCTCTTAATAAGTAAGTTTCATGAGTTAGAAATAACTTTCAGATCCTCTAAAAATTGAGTAAATCAATGCACAGTACCAGAACGCTAAATCCATAGAAGACTGAGATCATGAACTTACGTTGCCAGAAACCAGTTGTGCAGTAGAGCCCTCGTTTCTATAAACATGGCAGGAGAAAGTACTAAGCATATAATCATGGAACGCCATTCGACCTTCTCATAAAGTTCCATATTTACGCATAGAAGAGGTCTTTTAATAGCCTCTTGCAATATTTGTGATAAATCATGCTTTAAAATTAGTGGGTCAAGATACCAAAACAGTAACCTGCAAAGGCAAGAGTGAATGAACAGGAGTAAGCACTAAATGGACAATGTGGCATTCCCCTTTATATTACTTTTGAAAAAATATCCCAAGCATACATGCCACGGCTACAATTTTTTTCGTTACAAGACTGCCGACGGTTCCCTCACTTTAGAGACTAAAATAACTCACACCAATGCACAAAATGCAGAAGCACTAGGAAGACCACAACAGGCTCCTACTTTTCACCAAATAAGAGGCCATTTTCCTTGCTTGAGTTTTACTCTCAACCGAAGAACTCTAGATCGATCAATGTGAACAAGTGTCTACTAAACTATATAAACAACACCCCACGATCAAGGTGCTCATAAAAGATCGTAGTGGTGGCCATGTAAAACACACCCAAGTAACATGGTAATGCAAACTCTATAGAAGTGGATGGCCAAAAGTCCAAGAAAGCATACATAGAAGCGAAAGTTCTCACCCAAGTTCATAAGCCAAGTTAAAATTGCACATTCCTCTACCAGTGAGTGGTGCATTCTATATTCAATAAACAGGGAACCACGTCATAATAAAATAGAATGCCTAAAATGATGTTGTACTTCAACCTAAAGAAGACGGGTAGGATGGTTGTCTCCGATATAATTAAAGCATAATGCAGTAACAAGAGCGCACCTCAATGGTTTCTCTTGGTTCTCGAAGCAGATTTCTTTTGGAAAATGGAAGAACAGCTTTGACAAAGCAGGACTCCATCCACCAATAGACATTACATCAAGAACAGGAGCTGATCGTGATGCATGTTGGAAGCATGATGCTGAGAAGGCCACTCTTGTAACAGCATATAATAGCGAGCAGGAAAGCTTCCCTTCAGCATTACAACTTTCGTTCAGCATCAACATAAGGCAACATCAACCTAAAATCTACAGCATTTGCTTCACAATCACAAACTACCAGCTGTCCCTTAAACAAAAGATACGCCTTAGAACTCTTAAAATTCCTACTCAGGTAAGAATTGGCCAGAATTCTGTACTGTACTCATTTATCTTTTCATGCAATTTATCTTTAACTTTGCACACCATTGGAGAAAAATTCATCTCTAACCCTTTCAAAACTATCCCCCGTATTCTAGTTTAGTCAAAAAGACAAAGGTGTCTATTTTTGAGGGATGTGAGTGGTATGCATTATGCAAGGCAAAGTACAAAAGATTGTATATGCTTTACATTGTCAGCATGCACGAGATGGTCCTTTGAGCGCTGTAGCGCACAGTAACACTAGATTCATTGCAGGTATAAACTCCCAAAACTGCTAGCTTTCGAATATTTCACTCTGGAGTAACGTGGTAGATTGTGAGAAGAGTATTTTAAGCATTGTGATCCACTGTTTTTAAACTCATCAACCATTTGCTACCTCGTTTGAGAGATCAAAATTCAGGAGTAGCACCACTCGTACATTGATACAAGGTGGCATTTCCATGTAGGAAATTTATGCAAAAGAAAGTTAAAAATCACCTTCTCAAACCCACCATGTCCGTACAATTTCCCCAAAATATCAGCACACGCTTCCATCACTCCCACGCAATCACGACTTGGTATTAAACCACCAACTTGCAGAATCTCTTCTCCGCCCAACCGCATGACATCACACTTAACCGACGACGAAAGAACAGTCACAATTGTCTTCACCAAGTACTCAATCGACGACTCAAAAACCTAGTCAGATCACAAAATCTCTGGTCAAAGAAGTGGCTAAAGACATACAGCCCAGATATTGTGATTAATTACACTTAATCGAATGAAAGTACAGTTCAAGTCATTGAAGTGGCCAAAGACATAACAGCACTGTAATTGTGATTAATTACACTTAACCAAACAATCAATCGGAGAACAAATAACAGCACTGTGATTGCCTATACCAAACATCAATTGCCGAATAAAAAAACTAAAAAATCAGAGAAGTGGCTAAAGACCTAAGTAGCCCTGAGATTATACTCCTCTTTTTCAGTGGATTTGAATTTTTACAAAATGCAACAACAGACTTAGTACATTTATATATTGAATTGAGCTCAACTAGCAATTATTAAGTAAGTATTGTTTGGCAAGTCAACCTATGGTAAAAACAATGCATACAGATAACACTGACATAATCTTAAAAACTCACAAAAGGTCAAAGGGGAAAAATCCAATGCAACGGAGGGGGTAACAAAATCTTACCACTAATTACAGCAGAGGGTCCAAATCCCTTATACCGTAGTCATGGTAGTTGTATGTTTTGGAACATATCATTTCGTTTCGAAATTTTACTACATCATTAGGATAGCAAAAGTACCGTTCGGCAAGTCAAGCTAGGGTAAAAACAACGTAAAGTCAAACACTTACATATAAACTTAGAAATTCTCAAAAGGTCAAAGGGGAAAATTTCAATGCAACGGAGGGAGTAACTCATTACTACAGTTCCAATTTTGAGCCAGGGAAGCTGTTGAGGTCATATTTAGCCCTGATACTCAACTTTCAGTACTGACCTGCGGTGCCGTGAAGCACATTAAAGAGAGTGCGGCGTCCAAAACCCTAACCCTAGGCTGTTCGTTCAAGTTGAGAGACTGAATCAGGTCCGAGAGATCGGGCGATTGGCCTTCATTGCTCGAGGTCGGACTTAGCGTTTGGAGATTCGACGCCAATTCTGCGAACAGAGAGGTAATCTCTGGTAATTTCGACATCGAGAAGTTTGTGCGCGAGAGGGGGACGAAGATGAACGGACTATTTCATTTTCCCGCCAAAATTAGGGGAAGAGGGTATTTAATGGATTTGGTAATGGGCCATTAAGCTTATTTTCTCTAAATGGGCTTGCAGACTGATGCCAGATAAAATAAAATCTTACATTTTGTTTGGAACAACATTCTCTTAGGAATTAAATTTTAAAATATAAACTTATCTTTCAATTCAAATGATTTTTCTTTATTTGGAACATAAGGGAATTAAAATCACAAACTTCCTTTTTGTGTTTCAAGAACATAGTCAATGAAAATCGAATGAATTTTTAGACAATCATATCGTCGGTGTACGATAAAAAATTATTATAATGGGTGATTTCCCGTCCATTGGTGACAGCACATGATTGCAGTAATGTGTGAGTTGTACGTGAAGAGTAAGTGATGGTGCATTGGCACTGGTGGTGGAAGTGTTGAGAGTGATGTCGCACGAAAGGTGGGGCAGCCAATAGTGATGGAAGGGTGTCACTTGTGATAGTGTGGGTGAAAATAGCGATGGTGGTGAGAACAGTAGTGTAGAGGCGGCAGGGACAATAGCAATCTAGTAGTGATGACGACTTGAGGTTCACCCTAGATCGAGCAAGCATTGTGGCTCCGCAACAATGATCCAAAGGACTATGTCAGTACTTTTATTCAGACTACCGTATCGAGATCACTACTAACGATAATAGTGACCGTGTTGGTGATGTAAAACACTAGTAATATCGAGTGATGACTGTGATGGTGGTACTGACAACAACATGGTGGAGGGGTTGTGTGGTGATTACAACAGCTTAGCAATGGTCTAGTGGTGGGTGTGATGATAATAGTGATGGTGGCAACGTCAATGGCAACAGCCATGGAGATGGTAACGATGGTGTGGGTGTATTCGCATGTTGCAAAGATCAAATAATGGGTAAATTAATGTTATAAATAATTGTTTTTAAGTTTTCTTTTTCTTTTTTTATTTTAAGTAATCCAAATCTTATAATAAGATCATTATGTATTGAAAAAAGGCTATAGAATCATATCCAGTCAAGCCTTATGAAATCCAATCCTAATTCCTGGTTCTAATATTCCAAACAACTAATAAAAAGAAGCTAAAATAAAGTTTCATCAATTCTATGATCCAAACACTTTCTTATAATCTATAGTCCTATTGAAAGTCCCATTACTTGAAAGTCATGATGGACGTCTCGTCTCGTTCACACGTGGGAATAGACATACAAAAAAAAGAAGATAATGCGTTTTCTTATTTGCCTCAAAGTTATACTCGAGTTTACAATTTCTTTTGTGATTGCATGTGAATTATCGGTACAAATCTGAATATTATTGTTCATCATACTACTAGAGTAGTTTGACGACGACGACATAGAGTAAAACTCCTTTCATCATTACCTCATTCTACTTGGATCTTTTTTTATACCAAAAAAAGAACTCCTCGACCGTCATGCTAAGGATTACAAACAACAAAAATGAAATAGTAAGCTACTTGTTAGTAAAATTTCCCTATTGAAAAACATGGCGATGCCTTAGAAGCTATGGATAAGACAAGGATAAAGATTTTCTGGACTGCTTTGTTGACAAACGGTCATCACTAAACATTTTTTTTGCTGTTGCTTAAATTTACGGAGACAACTTTTTGTTATTAAAATATATTTGACGATATTATTTTATTACAGCAAATCATAATCCCTTGTACCCTAGCAATAATGATTGTATGATTTCCAACATATATCGTCTTGAATTCATGAGTACCCAACAGTCGTGACATCATTGCCAATTTGTCATCAAGTTTCGTTGGTACATATTGAGCCCCTTTTTCATGAAAATTCTGGCTTCTCACTTGTTAGGGTTTTGGATTACAACATGGTAGGACCAATTAACTTGGAAGGATCAAACCAAAGCATTGACAGCCTTGGATACTAATTTGACACAAATCCCACGTCAGTGAACAACAAAACACTGACTGTCATTACATTAGCAACAACCAATAGTAATGTTAAGACTGACCCATCAAGAACCCTACCTCTCTAAGGTTATGATTTCAAAATTTTGTGAGACCCCACAAGCCCATATGGCATCAAATCATGGATTTTGTTTCCTAGCGGTAGTTCCAGAACTGGGTTAGCATTGTTGGACCATAAACATTAACAGGACAAACACAATAAGATGGTGTTTTTGAAGTTTTATGAGGGACAGATCTTAAGGAAAGATGGTGTTTTTTTGGAGCCCCATAAATGTCATTTGTAAGCATGTGAAGGAGGACCATGAGAGATTGGCAATCCTAAAAATGCCCCTGTTGCCCTCGACTAGACCTTTAGTTTCCTTCGTCGAAAGGCTGTGTTTGCCGGTAGAATAAAAGGTCAATTGGAATAGCTTTTATTCGTTGGGTTTAGCTTTCGGTGTTTGCCAATGCTAAATACGGGTGGATATAGCATCCAACAGATTGGTTTTATCCACCTCTTGAGGGATAATAATATCCATTAGCGGGTGAGGCGGTAAAAAATTAATCCCGATGGGGCGGGATGAAGAAATGTGGGAGCCGCCCACGTCTTCTTCCACTTCCATGTCTTCCGCCATTGCCACCATCGGCTGCCTCCTCGTCTTCTACCAAAACGGCTTCCACCTCCGCCATCACGATGACACCTCCCGAGCAGCCTCACAATCTTCCACCACAACAGCATCCACCTCCACCGCCACAATGGTAACCTCCCTGTCCTCCACCACAACGGCAGCCATCTCCACCGCCACAAGGCCGCCGCCTCCACATATTTCCCATCATCCTCTCTCTTGATCCATCTTTTCCATTTCACTCCTGCCACCACAACAAATAACTAGCAACTGGTCATATAGTTGTCGTCGGTCGCCTTATAACCGTCGCCTATCAGCTTCAGATCTGAAGATATGCGAGATCTTCTAGTAGTGTTGGTTTTTTTTTAGTTTGTAGTTTTCCAGAAAATAAAAATATAGCTTATTCAGATTTCAATATGGACTTATACTAAACCCTTAATAGAATTTATAGCTTATCCGGCCTTATCTAACATTATAACTTATTTGGTCTTATTCGACCATAATCTGTCACATCAGTAAGAATTTTACGCACCAAACGCAGCCAAACGATTTAAACATAGCTATTTGTTCTTTTTAAGTTAAAGTCTGTTCTTTCATCATAGGCCTTTTCAAAAGCAAAGGCTTAAGACTCTCATATGATAACATATACTTGTATCAGTAATGTTCTCTTTAACCTCAATCTGGTTTGATATATCAAAGGAAAAAGTTATTCTCGTCTGCTAGAATAAAGCAAAGATCTCTTATTAAGTATGAGGCTAATCCAAGATTTTGCATATCAGCAAATGGGCCCTTAAGTACATCTTAAAAAGGTTAATGCCATAACTATATGCAGAACACTTATCGTCTCCCTATAGGCTAACTCAAAATAGTCATTAACCTAATATATTCATATCATATTTAATTATCTAGCTTTTTGGGTTGTACCGCGGAAGAGTACAAAACGGTTCTAACTTTTTGGGTTGGAACGGGAAAGAGTACAAAAACGGTTAATCATATGTTAAACCGAGACTTCTATCCTCCCTAATCCCGTTGTCCAAGTATTTTGTAATTAGATTTGACTTATTGTTATCATTTTCTACTTTTCATGAGCTGCCATCATTGCTATGTTTTGATCATGCATCGGGCACACTGAAATTTCTGTGTATGTAGGGACTGGAGGATTAACGTTAGGGGCATCATTGCCAATGAAGGATTAGTGATGATTAAAGGCAAAAGAGGGTCAAGCTTTTGCATAAACATGTTGGATTAGCCATTAAGTGGGGAACCAAGGAATAGAGTTCTCTCTTTCTCATATGTTTGTTTATGATGAATAGCTAACCAGACAAGGACTGGGTGACAGATGCACAATCATGAAAGGGTGATTGAAACCCACATGAGGCAAAAATTTAAAGCAGACATCAAGTGGGCCATTCCAATTTTTTTAGGGAGAGCCAGGCAATCTTCAATAATAGTCTTCATGAACAGCTCTGCTGACACGACTACTCAGTGTCTCCAAACAGATACCCTAGAACATACAATCTATGGCTACATATATCAGCAGATTTTACATACAGTCAATCAAACATGGTGCCTTGTTTTGGTTTGCTATTGTTATTATAAAAAACACCCTTGATATAAAATGCGGGAGAGGTGAGGCTAAATGCACGCTGATGTTTCCCATAATGCCACCATTCAAGATACAAAAAAAGGTTGAAGTTGCACCGTTACGAAGATTCTTGAAAGTAAAAATGGCAGATGATAGTGTTGGTGAAGGTTGTTTGCAGCTATATTTTATCTCGAGATGCCTCGCACATTTTTAGAGAACAGTATTATGGCTATCTGAGGAGCGTGATTAGCGCATTTCAAATCAGAACGGTCTATTTTCGAGAACCCAATTGCAGCCATTATTGTTTGCATACCATAGAATCTAAGGGGGTAGGATTGAGAACCAAACATCAGAAAATGGGCACAAAGAAGGATGATATTGAGACTGATCGTTGCTACTTATGGACAGTCATGTTCTGTCTCTTGCATTCCCAGGATTGATTTGCTCTGTAGAGAAATCTATTCTACCAAGGGCTAACTGTCTCAACTTGTGTCCACATATGCAAGGAATTGGACCAATCAGTCCTGTGGCTCCCATTTAAGAGCCCTTTTGCACAAAATATCAGAGCAATCAGATGGCCATGGGCATCTCTACTTGTCTCATTATTAAGGACAGTTTGGCAACAAACCTTATTGAACAGCCCTATTGGCCCTCTGGGCTGATTTGATGCAGGAGACAGTATTAGATGGGACCTTAGGAATGGTGCCCTCTTTCAATTTTCATGTGTACATTTTCCAAAAGTTCCTGATGGCCAAACAAAGGGGTGCATTAAGGCAGCATTATTGACATGTGACAGACAATAAACCTTTAGTAATAGAGACGCATACACTTGTTATCGCAGTGGATACAACTATGAGCAGTGATAATCAACCGAAGGAAAGAACATAACACATCGCAGTGGATACAACTATGAGCAGCGATAATCAACCGAAGGAAAGAACATAACACAAGGACGGTCTTGCGCACGAGGCTTTAGCCATGAATGACACAGATTTCATATCGAATGCATGACCCTCGGGTCATGGTGGGGCTTAACCTGATGGAAAATACATATGACACTAAATTCCAAGCAGGAAAGAGCCGGGTTTATCGGATCCTGTCCAGAGACCAAACCAAAAGAAACTCATGGGAATGGACCAAAGAAGATGAGGTTCAAAGCTTTCTTTATCTTTACTTTAGCTTTCACATATTCAATGCCAAACATATCTCACCTAGTTTGCTTTGGAGATCGGTACATCATCATATAGAAAAAAGCCCACGACCCACAAACAAAGAGAAAAGCAACTGAAAATCGAAAAGAAGCTTCCTTTAATTCATTCAGTACATCTGAAAATGTCTCCATCTCTCCCTTTCATTCCTTCCCCAATCAGAGTATATAGAGAGAGGACTAAAGAGATGTTTCCAAGTGAATGTGGAGAAAAAATAAATCTGGGGTGTTCCAAAAAAACTGCCTACTGTCCTAATAATGCAACATCAAGTCTCTCATACCCCAATACATTCATAGTGTTGAAGAAGCCTATTGGCTTCCCTAAGACCACTGAAGTATGCACCATGGGTAGTTGAATAATGAGTTCTGTGTGTTGCTTCCCCTGCAAACAGAATCTGAAGTGAAGAACTGTTCTTTGGCAATGGCTCAGCCAGTGTGTCTATGTCCTTTCCACTTGATCCAACAGCCACATAGCTGTATGACCCCAAGAAAAGTGGATCATTGCCCCATTGGCTCTTCAAAATCTTAGAGAACTTCAGTTCCCCTTCATTAGAGCTAGCTGACACAGCATTCCCATTCCCATTTCCACTGCACAAGCCATGGGAATCTGAACTTTCTAATTGCCACCGCGGATTTGATACAAAGCTAGAGATTGTTTTCGAAACCCCATCAAGAATCTCTTCATCTTCAAGAGATTCAAGCTCAAGAGCCTCTTCACCAGCAAACCAAGATAGCAGGACACTTGACTTGCCATAGATTGGACAGAGAGAAGCTGTCCTCCTCATCCACCAAGGGATTTCCGGGTGCTTAAACTTCGAATCCTTTCGATGGAAAACCATTTGCAGAAAGGGGAATTTCTTGACATTTTCCATTGCTTGATCATGGGTTGCACTTGGACTCAGTTGCATGAACAACTTGTTAACAACACCAAAACCAAGTCTTGAAATTGCCTCATTCTTACAACTAGGAAGTGGAGGGTTGAATAACATACCCGAATCTTCGCAAATTCCGGCTTTAAGCACTCCTAATGAAACTGTGACAATCACATGGTCGGCAAACATGGTTGATCCATCACAAAAACTTAGCTTAACTGGTCTAGCAGTACCATGACCATGAGCATGACCATTTTCCATCTCAGGCTGCCATTCAATTGTCGACACTTTTCGACCTAATTGTATCGAACCGGCAGGTAAAACTGATGCTAGTGATTCAATAATGCTCAAATAGCCTTTAGCAATGGTGATTTCTTCACCAGGGAACATAACATACTCGCTCTCGGCATTGTAATCGAGACTTAATAAATCACCAGCTGATGTATAAGTCCTTTGAATATTCTCATGCATTGCAAAAATGGCCTCTTCTAGCAGTTTCCTGCTCCAAGACTTACCTTTTCCACCCCACTTCTCCTCTTCCTTTTCCTTCATTGATTCCCAATAAGCCTCAAGCCCTTCTCTAAGAAAAGAGCCAAGACTCAGACCTTCAAGGCCACCAGTACTTGTACAATGCTGAAAATACTCAATTTCTTGATTGCTCAGACATTCAAGTTTCACCTTTCCTTGAGCAAAATCCATTAGTTTTTTGAAAAGAGCTGAAATGGAATCAACAAGAGATGGATTTAGCTCATACCCATTTTCAGCAATTGTGAGCGGATCATCCAAGAACCCATCCATGCACTCCCAAGGCTGGTCTGACTGTAATGAGTTGATTTCTTGAGCAATCTTATGAATTGGGCTACCTCCAATACCATGGATCCAAGTAGCACCCATTTCAATTCTGTCACCACCAAACTCTGAAGTGTTAATCCTCCCACCAATCCTCTTCCCACCTTCCACAACACACAGCTCAAATGATTCTCTTGAGCCTGCAGACGAGTAGAGCGTGTTGGCAGCTGTGAGTCCAGCCATCCCTGCCCCAATTATCACAACTCTTGGCTTCTTGACCACCATTGTTTCTAGGCCTTGTTGGAATTTTCCTAACTAGCTCACTGCCAAGATTTGGATAGAGAGAGATAGAGAAAGGGAGAGTGAAGTGAACAACTTTGAGGTGAGAACTGAGTTACTGAAGAGGAATTTATAAGAAGTCTCTGGTGCTTAGCTTGAGGAGATCATTGATTACTTCTTCACATTTTTTTATTTCCTCTAATAAAGACAGGGCTATACTTTTCTTGAACTCTAGCAATGTAGCCAATACCTCCAACGATCGCTCTTTTATAACTCCTCCTCAGTCTCTTTTTCCAACCCCACTGCCATAAAATAGTGCTTATATTCACACACACAGCTGCACACACAGAGACGCACACACGGAGACATGCACATGGTCACAAACAAGACAATAAAGTGCAAGTGTGTGTTTTCTCACTGCACGCAGATCATCTGCAGGTCACGTTTTGTCACTAGAAGTTAATTTTTGGTGGCTTTACTTGGCCTTTTTGCTATGTTACATGCTTTCATTTGCCTTGCATCTTTCGTACTACATGCTTAGTGTTCGCCGCCGCGTCATCTCCCTACAAATAGAACATGTTACACCAACTCTTGTATCGAATACACAGTGAGGTCATTCTCCACAAATCAAAGCCACTTTGAGTAACTAGTGTTTGCCACTCAAAAGGATCCCAAAATTTCCGTATCCGACTTATTGCTACCTTGTCTTCAGCGTCGTCGTCTCCTACAAATAGAACATGTTACACCAACTCTTGTATCGAATCTATGGCAACCCCGTTGTAAAAGGAACAAAACCCAAAAAGGTTTCTTATGCCATATGCAAATAAGGTTTTTACAAAACCTTCGGGACATCCACAGGCAATAGAATGCCAAGGGAGGTAAGAAACATTCACTTCAGCACCAATAATAGGTTGATGAAGCCCTTCACCAACCTCACATGTGAATCCACTGAAGGACGGCCCACCAACTGAAACAACTTGAATGGTCCTGATTAGTCAATGAGCCCTCGGGGGATCTGGTTCAACCAGTTACTCACGCTACAGCATTGAAATTGTCCCAGCTCCAAGGATCAATCAAGCCTCTGCTCATCTCACTCCTGCAGTGTCCCCAAGCTTATGGCCCTAAGCTAGTTGTAGCAGTGACATGAAATGGGCCACTAACACAGAATCCTAGAGCTTTTCGCACTGTTATGCGACAGCATTGGCCAAACGTCGGCACTAACATATATTCTTAAAAAATCTTAGTCATGTAACTCATGCAGATAAGATTCAAGTACAAAAGTTGGATTTTTTGGATCATAGCAAGTGTGCAACTTGATCTTTCTAGAGTTTTCTTTCATGCCCCATCTAGGTTGGATTTACACGGCAATGAATTCACATGTACACAGACTCTCCTTGATTAGTGACCTAAAAGCATGATCAAAGTGAAGTACCATCCATGTAGTGTTTTTTAAGACAATAAAGGGTATTCTCCGGCTAACTTTAATCTCAATTGAGACAGTGTTCCTCTCTAAGCGATCTTAAAGGGACCACCCACATCGGTATAGTCTAAATGAGAGTTGTTAAACGATAATATATATTGTTGAGCTCAGTCTCTGGTAGCTTTAGCTTTTAAAGCATGCGATAACTCATTATGGTATTAGAGCTCAGGTCTTGATCCGACCCTTCTTAATGGTATATTTGATTCCCTTTATCATGTTGCAATCTGCACTGTGTACTTGTTCAGTTGATAGTAGTGCACCGATTGGTCTTTATTGGGTACATTCTTAAATTTTAGAGCAAATGATAATTTGATAGCGCCGACTTGTCATTGTTGGGCACATTCTTAAATTTTAAAATTTTTAGAACATGTGAAAAAGTTAACTTGATAGTGTACCGAATTGTCATTATTAGATTCATTTTCAAAATTTTAAAACAGGTGGTAACTTAAGTGATGCAACCTCCTTAACTACCATACTTAAAGCTGAAGTTCTAACATTTTGCTTCATCACTCAAGCCATATTAAGAATCAATTTGCATAGCTTTTAAAATCAAAGTAAGAAAGATTCGACCGGTTTTCATATACGCAATCTTGAACTTCTACTGCAAACAAGGTATTAACAAGTACGTCCCACCATTTATTCTTAAAGTACGAATCCCATGCATGTGGTGATTTTATACTTTAAAGGCAAGATTTGCATAATTATTTTACACTATCCCAAGTAGAACCTCTATCTAAATCTTCATAAAAGGGCGTGAAGATATTAAAGGAATCATGGGTTGATTAGAAAAATGAAATAAAAAGGGAATAATTTCTGTTAATGGGATTTGATGATTCAGAGATGACTTGAAAAGACGGGTTCATGATTTTTCTTTTTCACCTTATTGGTTGGAAATACTAAAGTTTTCTCCCCAGCCCTTTTTTTTTCAGATTTAACGAGTGAAATATTATTACTGCTTGGAAATAGGATTGCACGGCCGTCCCGACCTTTTGATGGTGTTTGCATAAATATAAATTGAAAAGTATGATCACCTTACTCCTTGAACCGATAACCATCTTTCGGCTGACCTAACTTCTTCCATCCCTCGCGACCAACAAGAAATAATACAGGAATTCACCTATTGTCCATCGACTACGCCTTTTGCCTGATCTTAGGCCTTGACTCATCCTCTGTAGAATTTTATCAAACCAAGTACAACATGCTATAATAAACTTAGTTCTACTTCATGGATGTGAAATTTAACACATGAGGACCAGCTTCAGTCAAATTAAGCAACCGTTTGTTGAGCATCCTAAACATTTGCTTTCAGCTTGCGGAGTACTCTAGCCGAAGAGCAGCTTGTTATTCAACAAGCTATTGCTGCGTAGCGACGTAAACATCTTCTCAGTATCATTTCCGGTATGGAAAGACTTGCTTTCTTATTTAGTAGTGATAGGGATAGCAATATCTTCGGGGCTATATATTTGGTAACGTCAATGTTAAAAAAAGATATTATAAAATTTAAAAATGAGCGATGTACATGACTCGCCGACTATGCTTCTATGTAAGCTATATTGTCTGAAAAAAAATATTGTTTTGAAAGGAAACAATGTTAGAAGAATTGCCTCCTAGAAGTAGTGTACCAGGATGATGACCAGTTCAAGGAGGCACCAAGCATAAAACAAAATTATTAGATGAATGCGTTGATTACTAATGAAGACATGGTTTGTAGGTTTACTTGCAATAAGTACACGCGTTTGAATCAAACAGGAAATCATTAATCTTCATTAATGCCATGACTTAGGCTGATGCATCATTATCAATGCTTAATTAAGCCAACAGTCAAATCCTTGAGTTCCTCCTAAGTCCTAATATACTACTCCACATTGTCTCTCAAGACCCCCTCTTCCTTGAGCACCCCAAAATCTCTCTCTCTCTCTCTCTCTCTCGGGCGCGCGCGCATGTACATGCAGACGTATGCGCCGCACGCACGCACGCAATCACACACGATTGTCTAATGCATGGAAGCTTGTGCTCAAACTTAGAAGAGTATCCGTGGGATCATGTGTTCATTTTTACTGTATAGTTTTTGCGGTATAATATACGAGCGACAGTTACTTTTAACAATTAAAGGACGCGTGAGTTTAGGATAAACCACCAAGGTGTTTATCGTTTGGGTCAATTCAAAGATAAAAAAAATAAGTTTTTGCGAAAGTTAAGGGAACACTTTCACTACCATCATTTTTATCTAAGCAAACCCAAAAAGGAAGATTATCCTTGGAAAAAGTTTAGCTAAGGAATCAGACGAAGCTAAAGATGGATGCACCAGGACAAAAGAGAAAAGTTGCAGGTTGTTATTGAATTTATGGTGGAAGAAAATAAATCCACATTTTCCTTGACTCTTTTATTTTATGTGCTTTTTACAATTACAAAATGGCAAATGCATTCTTTTCCTGTAAAACTATACATTACATTCTTAGCCAAACCCCTTTATTAAAAGTTGGTTGTACTTCAAAAGATGCCACAAAGTCAAATTACAATAAGAAAAGGCTTACTAAATTCGAGACTGAGGTAACCCAAGAGCAAAAACACCTGATAGGTTCATGAACATTTGCTCAAGAGATTGCTCTGCCACTTTCTCTATGGAGTAATGAACACTACAAAAGGACTACAGGAGTAACTTTAATCTGATAGAGCTGGTGATGAGACTGGTAAATCTAACTTTATGTTTATTGGGAAGCTTGATAAGAAGATGATGGGATTGGGAGGGGGTGCAAAAGCCATGATGGGTTGATTTGCTATCTTTGTCATGTTTTTGTCTGTTTCATTTTCACTATTTTGCATTACATTACATCACAATCACTTTTTGTATGGTAGTGAAAATCAATACACATCCTTCGGGTTGTGTGCACTTGCTTGATTTTTGTGTATTGACTGTCCAAAGTGGTAGACGGCTCTAGGGTTTAGGGTATTCTTGAGCCACAAATTGTCTCACCCCCTTCCCCACCTACCTGGAGACACACACATGGACATGGCAAAAAAAAAATATATATGCCTGTACTCACTTTGCTGCCAAAAATAGGTATAAGCATATAAATCAGAGATCCGCTGAAATTTGACCGGTACTCAGTACAAGTCCCGGTTCAGTCATGGTCGTATATGGAATATCTAATACGTTTTTGTTTAGGTTTAGGGTTTGGGTCTCTCATTTTCTCCCCATCACTTCTCTCTCAACCGCCTTCGCCCATATTTCTCTATCTCTCACCCACACGCACTAGCAATCCACAATTTTGCCGTCCACCGCAATTCTCCATCCACTAACCCACCGCCAATCCGTCACCTCAACACCGTCGTATCCATCACCGGACTACACCATCGTTCCTGATCGGCCGCACCACCCTTATGGATTTAGGGATTTTCCTAAGGAAGGTGGGTGATTATGGATGGTGCATACCGCGGCGGTGTTGAGTGTTATGGGAGAGGAACTAGAGGCCAATGTGGGTTGGCGGCAACAGTGGTGTGTGGTCAGTGGTAGAGTATTGGGGTGGGGTGCAGGCACTTTGGTCAGTTGACCTCACTTCTCAAACCCTTTTTATCTATCTTGAACAACTTTTTTTCGCTGACCGATGGTTTGATTGCTAAATGTGAACTTGTTGTTTGTTATTGTTGTTGTTGTAGGATCACCTCTAAACATGAACTCGAATGATGCTGAGGTTGCGGATTGATGAAATTAATGAGTAATTTTTTAAGAGATATTTGACCCTTTTCCAGTGAGTCTATCATGACCGCCCAATTAGGGCAAGGATACAGGAAATAACTAACCGAAAACCGAAACCCATTTTAACTCGTACCTAGTAGGTTAACCCGGTCTGCACACATATATGCAACTCAAAAACGTACTCTATGTTGGACTCGTATTATACGTATAATAAGGCAAAAGTAAAAGAAGAAATGAAAAAGCTTTTTCACTCAAAGTCGTTTTTATGCGTGTATCTACGTAGGCATGCATTTGCAAAAAATGAAATGCAGTTCAACTTTGAACCAAACAAATACATTACAATATGAGAATTGAAAGTTAAATACCACGTATTGACAAAATGTGTTTACACCATAATATAGGATGAGCTAAGTGGACTAAGCTTTATGTAATCCAAACTCTGCTGCCTACACTAGGCCTTCATCTCTATTTTTTAGTGAGGTTCAAAAACTTCATTATACTGAAAATGGCCCCTTCAAATGATGTACAAGAAGATTAAATTTGCTCAATCTTCTCAGACTACAAGCCTGTTGGAGATTTATTTTGAAGTCGATAAACTTGATTTAGTCTGGATTAAATCAGGTTGATTAAGAATTTGGCAAACATACTAAATTGATTAAATCGGCTTGCAAAAGCTGAAAATTGATCGAATCACAATCCAATAAATCGAGAATTATTTATTAACTTCTTTTTCATAATCACTTTTCACCAACTAAACAGCCAAAATATCCCTATTTCTTACGAAGACCTTTAGCACCTCTATTCAAACATTAAAATTTTGGTCATTTTGCAACATTGTAATTACTTTTAGTAACATTTACCGAAATACCATCCATTGTTTGAAAACTAATATGGCAAAATAATAGCTCAAAACTAGTTTTACAAATTAATTAAAAATTATTTTTGACAATCAATCTCAAACAGACCCTTAATACCTTAAAATAAGGAGTAACTGCCTGCCATAGCTTCAAATTCATATGCTGATGCTCTGGGGTTGTGTTTTTTGATATACAACTAGTTTGGGCCCCTTACAGATTCCAATCTAGATTGCATGCAACAGTGGGCCTTTGCACTTGACTAAATCTCAGGCCCAGCTTGATTCTTCAGTGACTTTGGTGGACATTTAGCCACACTTTTATTGTTCTTCTTTTTGACTTCCAATTTGGTTTAGCTGGATGACACATTTGCCTCAATGTCCTTGATTAACATTTGGTCATCTAAGAATCTGCCTTAGGGTGGTGTATTAGTCTCTGTTCTCATCTTAGTTTCCATCATCACTATTGTACCGATTTTGACAAACAACAACATCACCATTGGCAACCTTACGAAGAAGGTGAAGTCCCATTTCAATGTGTTTAGCCCGAGCATGATGAACTGGGTTAGCAAAGAGATAAGTATGATTAAGATTCTCATGTAACCCCCCTTGCATGAAGAGAAGGAAATGAACATATCAAAAAACGTTATATAATAATTAATGTGACCAAAGGGATTCCGCAATCGCAAAGGTAACTGGGGGATACTCAGAGTCAGAGCTGAAGTTATATATATATATATATATAGAGAGAGAGAGAGAGAGAGAGAGAGAGAGAGAACCTCTGTTCTCGACACTTCATTTATGGCCCATCTTAGTGTTTACACAATTGCACTGTGTGTTATATTAGACTGCTAATGTAGTGCTTGCATTGTGTTCATAAAAACCTCTCAAAAAATAAATTTTAACTACACCCTCCTATGAACTACGCCATTTCGGTGATCTTCCATTGCCTCTGGCGGTTGTAACGACTTGACGGAAGTTTTTTTTTTTTGGTTGAATAATTAGAACTGCAATTCATATGGCCCATTGGTATAGAAATTTGAACTTTAGACTAGAGATGTCAAATGGGCCGGGTGGGCATGGGCCGGCCCAGCCCAAGCTCATCGGGCCTCCAACAAATCGGGCCGGGGCCGGGCCAAGGGGGTTGCCAACCGGGCCGGGCCTGGTTCTGAGGATATCTGGGCCCGGTCCAAGCCCAGGCCCTAGGCCCAACATTTAGGGCCGGGCTTGGGTCGGGCCCGGGCCCAATTTTCTTTTTTTTTTATTAATTTTTTTGATATTTTCTTGTTATTCAAGGTAAGGGTTTTTTTTTAATTATGGTAATTTGCTGTTAGGAACGCTTTATTAAAGCGTCCCTAACAACAATCAATGCTTTACTACAAATCTATAGCGACAAGAGTTAAAAAGATTGATGTGTAAGAATATGTTTTACGATATATGGTAAGACTAATTCAATATACTAAATCAACAAGTTTGACTTCAAAAAGGTTCTCAATAATGATAAATTCTCAAAGGGACATGAAGTAACAAATATCATCATCATCAAAAAGATAAAGGGCTAATTACACCTATGTCCCTGAGGTTTGGGGGTAATTACACGCGAGGACACAAAATTTCAAAATGTAACACTTATGTCCATTGACAAACGGAACCCTAAAAATCCTAACGGTTTTAACAAAATGACTTTATTGCCCTTATGTTAAAAAGTTATTTTTTTAAATGCCATTGTCTCTTTTTAGAAAAAGAAAAACCCTAATTCTAACCACCCCACCCCCCAACCCCTCCCTACCCCATCTGCATCCCCTTCGCCCTTCCCCGTCACCCACCCACCCCGCCTGCTTCCCTTCCCCGGCGCCGCACCCCGCCTGCTCCCGTTCCCAGGCGCCGCACCCCGCCTGCCTCCCTTCCCCGGCGCCGCACCCCGCCTGCCTCCCCTTCCCCGGCGCCGCACCCCGCATGCCTCCTCCTTCCTCGTCACCCCGTCACTGCCCACCCCGTCTACCTCCATGAATGTGGGCATCGCCGGCGACGTCACTCTTCCCCTTCATCTCTTCTCTCCTCCCCCACAGCAACCCACTCCCTCATTCCATGCCAGCAGCTCCATCGCCCCACGCCGCCGGTAGCTCCGTCGTACCACGCCGCCGATTTTGAAGCCCTAATTTGCAAATTAGGGTTTTGAAGCCCTAATTTGCAAATTAAGGGTTTGAAACCTTAATTGACAGATTTAGACTTTTGAGAAATGGCAGATTGAAACCCTAATTGGCAGATTGAGAAATTAAAGATTGAACCCTAATTTGTAAATTAGGGTTTTGAAAAAATTAAGGTTTAATTTGAAAATTATAAAAATTATTTAGGATATACTGTACAAGGACAGTATTGCCATTTTTAAAATACGTAATGATGAACAGTATATTTTTTGGATGGAACCCTAACGAATGGACACGGGTGATACATTTGAAACATTTTTTGTCACGGAATGTTACATTTTGAAACTTTGTGTCCTCGCGTGTAATTACCCCCAAACTTCAGGGATATAAGTGTAATTAGCCCAAAGATAAAAGTCAAATTGTCAAGAAAAACTTCATCCCAAAAGATGGGGGTGGGCACGCGACAGTGCTACCCCTCCCCTTCGCCACTGACTTCAGGTTCATTGTGTGAGGCTATGCAATGTACATCTGTTGATGGAGCTTAAAAGTCGAGGACAAAGCTACTCTTCTTGGTAAAACTTACACTTAAAAGGGAATACCTTTTGAATCTTCTTTATGCAATCTCTCTTTTAAACCAAATTTTAGGCAATCCGAACACTAGAACTGGAATTAGGTTCGATTATCTGAAGCCCATGGTTGGGCACAGAACAATATATGTGCTGCAATAGAACAGATTCCAAGTTCCAGCCCACTCAAATTGTAACATAAATTGACAAAAAACAACAAATGTGGGGTACACGATGCATTGGGGTCAGCAATTTCAATACATAAAGATCTTAGAAATTTACTTGATCACATGACCACTATATTTATAAAGAAAAAAATTAAAGACTTTAAGATGTGTTATTATTATTCTTCGCATTACTTAAATCTTCAGTACTATTTAGGGGGGAAAAGGGGAATAAATCCGTTGAGGGGAAAAGTGGAATTTCAAAAGTAAAGAGGGGGCCTGAACCGGGCCGGGCCAAACCCGGGCCTGGCTCGGGCTTTTTTCTGGGAAATGTAGGCTTGGCCCAGGCTCAGGCCCTAGGCCCTAAAAGGCCGGGTCAGCACTATTCATCAAAGGAGCAGGGCCAGCCCGGGCCAGAAAGGGGCCGGGCCGGGCCAGCCCGTGGGCCGCGAGGCCCATTTGACAACTCTACTTTAGACGTTAAAGTCATTTCTCAATACCCTTTGTCACTCCACCACCCCATGGTGTTAAAAACTAACGTTTCTCGTGCTCCAAAGTTAGCTAGGTAGCTAGTCAGTGCATTATTTCCTTTCCTTAACTCGTATGCACATTTGACTATTCAGTGACTCCCAACAAGAACACTGAGTCCTCTATGAGCTTGGTGAACGAATGAGAGCTGTCAATTCTAATTTGTTTCCACCGCAACCTCGTCCATTCCTTTGTCTTTCATGATCTGCAACCCCTTCATGATTCCTTGTAATTCAGCTTCCAACATGTTTTTCGCTTTAGTACTAAAAGTAATTTCACAACAAACCTTTACTATATTTATCACCGTTAACTTTTCGTTCGATAACGTTAACTTTATCTCCCGGCTAAATATTTATTAATAAAGCTTTTCTTTTTCTTTTATAATTTGTAATTTTTCATAAGATAATATTATACTAACTTATTCGGCTTCTTATCCTATCTTACATTATATAATTGAATAATCTTGAGTGTCAAACACAGTCCATAACGCATTTAAATGCATAGTACTAAAGTACATATTTTCAAAGTTTTTCAAAATTTTGAACAGAGACAGACCCAACAAATAAAGCTGCAACCAATACTGAACAGAATTCCCTCTGCAATTTCCTTTTTCTGGTTGTTTGTCACATACCCTGCCTGCACTTCCCAATCTGGTAAAAAAGTGAAAGAAATCAAAAACAGTAAATCAAGAAGGTAAAAAGGTAAATACCCAGGATGCACATTTCACATTAACCCCCACTTTTCACTTTTACAGACAGTAACTTCTTCACCCAAAAGTCAAAATCCAGTCAACAGTCAGCTCCTTTACAATGTTCACATGACCACCACCACCACCAAAAACCCTAATTCTAATCACCTAAAACCTGGTTTGTGATAATTTTCTCACTGGCTCAGGAAATTTAAATAATCCTCACCCATAAACTGCGCCAGCATGACGTCATCGGAATCGTACCTAAAATTGCAGCCCTCATCCTCCATTTCTCCTCTTTTGCCTTCCTCCTCCTCGGCCAAGCAGCCCTCCCCGTTATCTAAAACCCACCCACGCGCCTCCTCCTCCACGTCTGTATCCCACACGCCGCCGCCGAAGCCCTCCTTGAACCACCCAATGGCGGCGCTCCCGGCACTCCCTACGTACAAGCTCGCCATGACCGACGAGCCCGAGTTCGAGAACGACGACCCGCACGACTCCTCGTTCCCGTTGATGGTTATGTACGATGACGCCGTCTGGTACGTCAACAGCGACGAGTAAGGGTCGTCCGCGAACTTCACCGGCGGAAGAAACCGCAGCGCCTCCGTCTCTAGGAGTTTCGACACCTCCGCCGCCGCCTTCTCGCAGCCGTCACCCTCCTCGGACTCCGCCGAGGGCGAGGAGTTCCGGAAGGTCTCCGCCGGCGGCCACTCGATCCCAGCCTCGAGCAGCTTCGAGAGCTCGGCCCTGGCTGCCTCGTCGTAGACGGAGAGCCACGTCATCACGTCGGCGTCGAGGCCAGGCCCGGCGTCGTACTCGGACGGAGTTAGCGGGCGTTTGTGGCTGGTGTGGCGCAGGGCGGCGGCGGCGTCGTTTTGCGGCCTCTTGGTGGGTTCTCCCATGTGTGTGTGTGTCATGCAAGAAAAGACACGCACATTGTGTGTATATACAGGAAGAGAACACGAGACCGTTTTAGAGAGAGAGAGAGAGAGAGTACGGAAAAATGAGTGCTGAAGAGGACTGAGAGGTGTGTCAGTGTGTGTATAGATACAGATAATTATGTATGTATAGGTGGGGGGAGAGAGAGAGGGAGGGGGAGGGTGGCAGGAGAGGGTTGACACGTGGACGAAAGTCATGGAACGGGTGACGTGGCATAGGGGTGTGAGTCCAATACTGTTTTCGGTAAGAAAACTTAAATGTATATAAAAAAAAAGTGTTCTCGGAAAGACGGATAGATAAGATTGAACAGATAAAATGAAGGTGTAAATTTCTTTTGATCTTTCGTCGTTTAGAATTCTTCCGTCGCGTTAGATCTTGCATTATATTACACTATTTCTATCGATGTTTTCGAGCTCAATATTTTACGTTGTGAGACTACAGAATTGCTCGTATAAGCCTTTTAACGTGTTGAATGTTTAATGGACACTCGCGTGACTTTTTTTTTCATTACTCATTCTCCCTCTATCTTAAAAAATTAATCATATTTTCTTTTTAAATTGTCTCAAAAAAAATTATTCAATTATCAAACTAAGAAATATACTATAGGTAATTTTTCATATTTATCCTTTTTATGTCTTTTATTCTATTTTCTCTCCCTACAATTAACTCTACACCACCTCATTTTTCTAACCTAACCCACTTTTTTACACTTTTATTATTCTATTTCTCTCTCCTAACCCACTATTTTACCCATTTTTTCTTTCCTGTCCCGCTTTTCCCCCCCTTATATTTCTAAAAGGTATAAGATGAGAAACACAGTATACGACTCAAATCCTTAATATACGTGTCAAGTCAATATGAACAAATTTTGTGAGAGAGTGGTAGTATATGAATGGAAGCAAATATTTGAATATGAGTTAAATGCTTTTATTTATGAGATGAGTTTTGAACGAATGGATGGCAGAATGGTGGTGGCGGTGAAAGTGGTGGTGGTGGTGGTGACGGTGAGGGCGAGAGAGTGGAAGTGTGGTCAGAGAGGACTTTGTCTGTCATTTAAAGGGAAACGCTAGTAGACTTTTCACTTGATTTACACCACAAGTGAGGTGAATAAGCTTTACGTTTTTGGTGCTTAAAAGGTACAATGAAATGACTTCCTCAATTGGTCAATCTTCAATCCAAAGTTTGGTCTATCTAAAATCTTCTCAAAATTTTTGGAGTTGCATCTCATACATAATTGATTCGAGCTAAAACTATTAGTCTCTTAAATTGGTTTAGTGAGATTATTAGCGTGGAAAGGTGTCTAATTATATGTATACTTTGCTAGAATTAATTTGAACGTCTTATAAGAATATCAGAAAATAATACACCGTTTTTACCATAAAATATTTTGCTATATTGGCATTTGATGACTAAGCATACCCTCTTGTGTATCACTACTACATTCTTGAGAAATGAAAATACTCTCTTACTTAGAAGGCCAAAATTTTGTAGTCTCATAAATGCTGTCAAGTATTAATATAAGAAAATAGTATTGGCAAAGGATGTATCCGTCTTTTTTTTTTTTTGGAGAATAGTAGGCATTAACGCGAGTTCTAATGTGATTGTTACACGTTTTTTATCTTTATTTTTTGCTAAATATTTATAAAAAAAAAACATAATGTGCACTTAGAAACGTAAGTTACACCATAACACAAGGTGAGCATCCTTATCGTGAATCGTTTATGAACATTTTCTATTTCTTGACATCTTTCTTCCCAGTTTTGCTTGCCTTGCACATTCCTCCTTTGTTGGCAGTTGCCAACCTATTATTAGTGAGCAATGCTAAACTTCTCAAAATTGTCCTAGATTTGGCTTGTAAATAATGTGGCAATTTGTTCTTTTGCGTGCATTTTCACAAGTAATGCAAGTTCTCATTATACAAAACTAGGTAGACTAATTGTCACATCATTTGGTTCGGGAGTGTAAAGTTGGGATAAACTAAGTTTTGACTCTCAGACGAAATGATGTGGTAGTTTGTCAACCCAGTTTTAGTACAACGAGAACAAGTGTTTCTAACCTAATCAACCAAAGTGTACACCTCATTTAAAAATCAAAATTGAAGATACAAATTTGAGTCGGTGATTGTGAGCTTAATAAATAAAAGGAGGACCAAGTTGCATTTTTCATTTTTGTAATATGATTATTCTTCCACGGTGCTTAATAGGCTATACATCCACCACATATGAAGGATGTCACGAGCTCTTTCCAAATCTTAAGAGTAGGTTTGATGTGTACTTCTTCGCTCGAGAGTTGAGATAGTGTGCAAGAGGCCTAATGTGGGAAAGAAACTTTTTTTATGAACAAAAGTTTACAAGTAAACAAAATGAATTGACATTGCTGATAATTAATAATGTTTTAAGCTTACAAGGTTGTTTGATATAAGAGAGTCGACTGCTTTACTACCCAACGTAAAGTTATGGAGACTACATTAGTCGAGTAGGGTATCATGAGTTCATATTAAAAATCCTAGAGTTGATTTAATATATACTTGATATGATTTTCTGTAGGTGGCCTAGTTGAGAAGAAATTTTTCTTATGCGCGAAAGTTTGCGCATAAACTTAATGAAGTGACACTTCTAATAATTGTCGTTGTTTTAAGCTTCCCAAGTTATCACTGAATAAGAGAGTCAATTGTACTACGTAAGCTAAAGTAGTGGAGAGGTATCGAGCTAATTGGTTCTTGTGCTACAGTTGTTTGAACTACAATTTTATCGGTATACATTGACTACATGACAACACTCACTGGTAAATTAGGAATGACAATTCGGCCCGCATTCGGTGGATCTCTGACCCGCCCCAAACTAATAGGAGCGAGTTATTTTCACTTTGACTACGTTATGAGGATAGATTTAGTACAATGAATTGAACTCAATAAACAATGGGGATAAAATAAGTACCTTTTGACAAGTCAAGCCGGTTAAAAGCAATCGGTGATTTTACTGTAGGAACTTACAAACGGTCAAAATGTGGGGAAAAATCAATGGGACGAGTATCTTCACGGAATTATCTGTCTATTTTTATGCCTTTGTGCCTAGTACCTACTGTATGCATTGTTACGCCTAGTGGTGCGTGCTTGTGTGTTGGAGGTTTATGTTGCTATGTTGTGGTAAGTCTGGTTTACTGTACTAATATCGTTTTCTGGTTGAGACTCCTTGACGTTTGAGAAATTTATTTCACCAAGTAATCAGAGATGTGTTGTTGAATTAAGTGTTAAGCATATGGAGGATAGGGGGAGATCGCTGATGACAGTAGTTGCATGGTCTATCAAAAGGAATAGGATAGAATGACTTCTGGTGCATTATACATCTGCTACAGTAAACGAGATCTATCCATTCCAATTCGCTCATTACCACTTCTTAAAGGTTCTCCTCTGGCAAGTACTCACTGAACATCAACATAATGCAGAATTTGCTCTTGCAATGTGTCCAACTGAACCTTTTGTTCTCTCCGGAGGTTGGCTGGAGTTTTTATATTTTTGTTTTTGTTCCAATAGTAATTAGATCCTCAATCTCTTGTTCAAACAGTAGTTTCAGAAGCAAGGCCTTTTATATATTACGTGAGACATGAATTAGGAAATAAATAGCTTAATTGTTAGAAGGAATGCTTTATCCATTGGCTGCGCGTAGGATTTGATTTATACGTACTGTTAAATTTATGTGTGGTGGTCAATTTTGTCAATTAATTAGATTTAGAAATTGTTCTCATGGAAAGTGTCTCTGGAATTTTAAATGCTGTGTTCGAGCAAGCCTGTCTCCATGAAAAAATTGTATACTCTACGGTGACCTTGCTATTAATTAGATTCTTCTACTGGACCTCGTGGGATTTTCCAAGGGCATGATGATATAGTTGAAGACATGCAACTTTCTCCTTCTAGGTCGGCCCCCTCGAGCCAGCAAAACATATCCTTCACACCCCCCCACCCCGGTTCCCCTCCCTCCCGACCACAATGGCCGCTCACCCCACGTAGCACCGCTGCCTCCCCTTCTCTCCATCTTCCTTCTTCCCTTTGAGCTTTGTCTTATCCCCCCCTCTTAGGCCGCACCCTCCAACTCCTTCCATCAACTCTTTCTCACTTTAACATCAACACCCTTTTCCATAAATAAATAAAAAAGAGGGAAAGACCTGCCCTGGGCGTTGCGTTATGTGCTGGTCTTGTTGTGCGCGTCGCCTTTTGTGCCCCAACCTAGTCAAGCATGATGTGCAGAGCGTCGTTTCCTGTCCTTGCGTCTTGACTGAAGTTGAGACGTCTGATGTGCAGAGCGACGCGCCTCCTTGCTTTGACACCTGATGATGCCTAGACATCTCGAGGATTCAGTAGGTGGTGGGCACGATGACTCAAACCACACACTCATTACTTTCGTTATTCAGTGACAAAGCCAGCGGCACCCACACAAATACACCTCAAAATTTTTTTGAGGATGGACTAGTTGGTATGCATGCATTATGTGCTCGAGTTGCCCCTCTGCGCATATCGCATGCATGGGGTTTATGTTGTTAGCTCATTCTAGCTATGCACTTTTGATTGCTCTTGAGTCATGCTCTCGCGACACGTCAAGGAGAATACAATGCTCAGTTCAACTTTACGAAGCCGATCAACTCAAAGCGCACACTCAAGTCACGTTTTGTGCTTATGGAACAAAAAAAAATTTAGTATTGGAATCGACCATGTGCTCCTCTGGTACAAAGATATTTTAAATGTTAGAATCGACGTCACGACCGCGTCTTAGGCACAATTATTCAAGTGTCGAACCCGAGGTCACAACCGCGTCTCAAGCACAAAATTATATCAAGTGTTGAACTTGACGGTGCGCCTTCCCTCGAAAGGGTTAGCCTTCCCTCGAAAGGGTTAGCCTAAGCTCCCCTTCCTTGTCCCTTGGGGGGCTCCCTCTACTTGGGGGATCCCTTCCTTCACCCCTTCGGAACTCTTCTTCTTACCCTTGGAGGCTCTCTTGCCTCACACTTGTTTTCTCCTCCATGTAGGAGCTCTATGCTCAATGACTTCCATTGCTGTGCCGGCGAGCGTCCACGCCCAATGGACGTCTGACCTCGGCTGAGTGTCTCATCCGTGCATTCGCCCCCGTCACTGCACCTGAGCGCCATCTCCGCATCACGTGCCTATGGCACAATACCTGTCTCCACAACCAAGCGCCACCTCCTTCTAGACGTGCTCCCAACACTCTTCCCCTCGGTCATGCGTATGCACTATCGCCATAACATGTGCTCATGCCCAACACTTAGTGACCATGTCTTCACACCATCTCGATTGAGCATGCCCCCAGCAGCGCGCACACCTCGCCATGCCCATGCGCTACTGCCATATTATGTGCTCCTCCACAACACTTGGTGACCATGTCTTCGTGCCGTCTCAATTGAGAATTTGAGCATGCCCCCAGCACCGCACACACCCTGCCATGCCCATGCACCATGCTACTTATGGAGTCAAACCCCTTGCCCCACCACCCCTCCCTCCCAAGACACCACGGTTCCCCAAAGTAAAGCCTAGAAGAAAGGACAGAACCTCTACACAAAACACCCTAGACTACTAATGACAACTCATACACACCCCACACCCAATTTTAACCATCGCACATAAGGAACGGCGAAAAGTGAAGATGCAAAAATTTGGAGAAAACATTCGATCAATTCTGGTCAACACCAATAGAATTCCAACCATCAATGGCGAATATTCCGTTTGCTGCTGATGGGAATCCCAATCACCTCCAGTGAGCAGTTGAAGAGATGTAGATCTAGCAGTTCTACTTAGATCTGGCTAGATCCACCGAGATTGGAGCCTTTCCGCAGTTTCCGGTGAGGACACCGTCTCTGGTCGGCTTTGGAAAGAGGCGCCCACCGCCACGCCGTCATTCGTCATCCCGTCAGTGGTGCCGCCAGCCAAATACCCAGATCACTCCACTAACGATACCACCACATAACAACTTCACTATCGCCGGAGGGCCACCGCACCACGCGCATAGAAGCAAGATGGGGCAGCCACGGTGGCCTTTCGGTAGCGAGCTTTTTTTTTAGAGACGGTTGTTGTCGTTTAATTATACAACCTTGAAAAATCGAAGATCTTGAACTTACATTTGACCTTAGTTCTATGCACCAATTTTGTCGAAAGATAAATGACAGTGTTATCGAACCAGTATTAAATATTAAATTGAGATAATCGCAGCTAAGACATCCTCTTTGTTAATAATGAAAAAATAAATAAATACAAGGTATCCCAAAGGAATGGAAACTGTTACTTGGCTGGGTCTTTGAAGTTTGAACGCGCGCCAACTTATCTGGCATACTACGTACGTAGACATGCTTCGCTTTTCTACTCTTTGTCGAAATAGGAAGGGTTAGTTTTGGTAATACACAAGAGTGCACCAGATACTTAAAGAATGCATCTTGGACCGTCCATGTGGCGGGGATTCACGGGCTAAGATGGTTTGGGAAAATGGGAGCCATCAGAAATAAAACTTCATGCAATGTTGCAACGGAAGGAGCAAATTTAAAGAAGATGAGGAAATTAGGCAACCTTAAACACAGAAGAAACACCACAGAGTTCACGTTATGAGAGTACGTTCTGAGTATAACGCTTAGCAGAATCACATGCGTGCCATCCCCCTTTTGATTACCAATGCAAAGGACGCAATTCTTGTGCACGAGAGAAAATTTTGCAATGACTGCCCCCTGGTTCTCCTAGCTTGGGGTTGCATTCTTCCAGGAACCATGAAAGCAACTTCATCTTCTTCCACCAACCGGCCCTAGTGTATGGTAATGCAAAATAGAACTCTTTGATCCGTCCTGGCCATACCACAGACGAAATGGAGGCCGCTTCGAGGTCCTTAAATAAGGGGACTGTGCAGGTGGAGGAGCCTGTTACACAAGCGGAGTTCGTGATTGCAACTACTATTTATGTATATGCATCCTACAAAAACTATCTACCTGTGTCACTATAAAGAGTGCTCGAGATCCAGAACTAAACAAAAGACAACGGAGTGTTTGGTTCTGGGTTCTCTGCGTACATTGGCAAAGAGCAGATGCAAAATATAAACCCCTACAAGTCTGCTAAAGGTACAGGGTTCAAATCCAACTTTATAATGAATCACCAGAATAATAGACCAAGGGCATTAGAAATTTACACACCACTATAAGAAATGATGAGGATGAAGCTTCTTCAGATGGTGTAAGTCATTAATACATAGGTGTTCGTGTGTGTGTGTGTGTGTGTCCGACCTTATGATCAACAAGTACAGAGTAGTTGTGGACGAAACAGTTGTCAAATTTTTTGCAGCAGTCCGGAAAGAACTAGAGTAGCGAACTTAGAAAACAGAAACGGTTGGTTCTACCTTCTTTTGAATGGATTGCCATGCAATGACTTCCCTGTTCTTGGAGTGCAACCAAGACCCAAGATCTGTTGTAAGCAAACAGTTATTGTAGAATTCTTCGGGTAATACGTTTTTTTCAATAGTATGACGCAATGAGCGAGTGGAAGACAAAATCAATTACCTATTCTTTCTTCCGGGCGACTGATGAAAAAGTTATCATGTTGCAAGAAGAGAAACAATGCATTAAGAGTGCAGAGGTTAGCCACAAAAAAAACATACACTAGAGGATTGAAGCTAAAAGGAAAAGAAATTTATGGGAGGTTACGAAATGAAACAATGCAACTAGCTCTAAAACTGACAGATTCATGATGTCGTCCTTCACATCAAGCCCCACCCTCGCAAGAATTGGTTGGAGGTCAGCCACCACTAGGTCATTTGATGTCTGCAAGGGAAGACCAGTAAGTATATATATTCATGGACTGCTAAACCAAAATCAACAAAGGGCAACTTTACATACAAACTTAGAAGAAAAACGACATTTTACTTTCACTCAATACTTACTAACTAAATTGACTGACTCATTATTAATATTGAGATAGATGGAGAAGTTAGCACTAATTGTTAAACTTATTCATCCATCACATCTGTCAGATATTTCCATATATAAAGCCAATCCTAGACGTAAAGGAATTCCAACTATTCTTATCAACTAGTAAAGGATGAGTTCTTGCGCTCAAAATAAAAATTGCCTTTCGTTGTAACTAACTTTTTGATAACAGAGAGACTGTAATTGTTATCAAATAGACAAGGAAACGGGAACCTGTGCGGTCAATTCTTTCAAAATGCAAAGCTGTCAATTTCTCTGATAACAGTCACCAGAGGGGTCAACTCTTAAAAAGATTAGCATATCGAAAGAGCTGGTAAATGCAATATTCTTATCTGGCATACCTGTCTACACATAATTTTCTCTTAGAATTACTACTACAAAGGCTACTTTTTCAAATGTTACCACTCTTGAGATTGTTAGCTGCTCAGAAGCGCGGACACCTTTTGAGATTGTTATCGTGTCCGACACCCCTCGGACGCCTGCTGATACATGCCGAACACCTCTTGGTAGTGTTTTGGATGATTATTATTTATTTTAATCATCGACGCGATGTTTAAACACCTTGTCCAGAAGTGTTGCAAATTTTTATACTTAATTAGGGTCATGATGGAATATCAGGGAAAGTTGGGGTTGTTTTATAAACCAAAATACTAGGGAAAACCCAATGGCAGATTGTTTATTACCTTTTGTTACAACTGACTTCTGCCTAACACAGAGAGAGATTCAATGAAGGCAATCTAACGTATAAGACAAATCTCTCAATTAACGAGCGTGTGCAGGGAAGAGGTCAATGATGGAGGTATTGAGGACATGAACGTGATGAGGCAGTCGACTTTGATTGAATCTTGAAGGAAGAGATGAAAGTCGTTTTCTGTTTTCCTTTGGGCTCGATTTATGGATTTTGCACTACCTTATTATGTACAGTAACTTCATTTCAAGTAAGATCTTGATGTCAAGAAAAGTGAGTTCGTACTACATGGAGGTGCCACAAAGGACGCAGTCCGTGTCAACTGCCAGATGTACACAATGAGAGACAGGAAGGGTGGTGTAAGGGCAGAAAGCAAGGCTTCCCAAACAGGCCGTGAGGAGTGCAGTGCTATGGAGACAAGACTGAGATGAACAGGGGCGGTAGTCGACAGTCTAAGCTGGGGTCCAAGTCGAGGTCCGGTGTCACCGTCGCTGATATGTCCAAAGTCACAAATTGTGTTTCTCTCTCTAGAATTCAAGAGCTCTGGATTCTAGAGTGAGAAAGTGAACTTGTGAAATGAAAAAGTTCTCCCCAAAATGAGTTCCAAAGTCCACCATTAAAAAGCAAAAGTATGCCTGTGTCATCATTTGCCACATGGCATCCCCTGGGAGTGACACATCACCAGGGGGTCCAAAAATACCGGTGCTCGGTTGGACTGCCGGTTCCCAAATTCAAGCTGTCTTGCCCCACACAACGCCGCTCTACTTGTTTGAAAAGACTGACCACATCGCGACAACATGATCAGAGTAAGCCCGTTGCTCTAGCCACCGATCCAAGCCTTTACTAATCTCACAAGGTGCGTCAAGAGACGCGTAGAGAACCTGACAGCGGCGAAGGTTGCCCCTGTAACCAACTGCCAGGCTGACTAGGCGCGATGCCCTCCAAAGACCTGCTCCCGTCTCGGAGTGATCTCGGGGTCATCATCCTGGGGGGGCCGATGATCACCGGTAACGTGAGTAGACATGATCGCAGCTCCATGCCTAGTGTCATGCAATGGTAACAGAGAAGGTGTAATAGTTTTAAGAAACAAACTTTATTTCTCGGAGTTATTTCTCAAAGTTTTAAGAAACAAACTTTATTTTGACATTCTACAGTAGAGTTTGAGTTCGTTGCTTTGGCAATGGTAATAGAGAAGGTGTATGGTTTAGAGATTTGTTCGTAGAGATTCCTTTGTGGCTAATTCCTACAAATTTTGTATGCAAAATTTTCATGCAGTGATAATGAGGCAGCATTATCAAGAGCATACGTGTAGAATATATAATGGGAAGTAATGACATAAGTCTAAGACATAGTTATGTTTAATTTTTCGATCGATAAGACATAGCAATTTTGGACAACAACTTGGCAAGATAGTTGTTACTATTAGTTATTTAGAAGTCCAAAGAAATTTTGGCGGATCCCTGTATACAAGGTCTAGGCAGGGATGTAATATGGATGACTTCCAAAGTGACTTGTTGGACATGTGGCTTTAGATGTCTGCTGGTTTTTATTTGTAAATATTAAATTTCAGTTTGCTTAAAAGTAGGAAGATTTATATGCTGGAAATTTAGTGAAGGCATTTGTTGTTTTGATTTGTACATTCATCAACTGCCTTGCATTGGACTATGAGATTCTTCTTGTCGGATGCGTAACTTTAATTGCGAATTGATGTATTTACTTGTTGAACTTGATAGATTATTAAGTATGAGTTTATATTGTCGGATGCTTCTGAGTCGAGTTCTGCAATGGGGATATTGGACCAAGCGAGTAACTTAGATCCCTAATCGTTTTTGCAATAAATTTGACATGTGGGGCAAAAGAGCCTTCACTGGTTGAACTTAGAAATAGGGATCTTGCTCTCGGTATCTATTCAATTAGAAACCATTTCTTTTACATTTACAAGTCAATTTTGGTTCTTTACTGTTGAGTGCTATCATTTTACATTAACTTTCTTGGATTTACGTGATGCATTGTTGAGCAGTTTGATATTCCTTACTAATAAGTTTGCTGTAGTACACTTTATTAAAAGTGGGTTTGTCACACCCGTCAAATACGAGGAGTTAGGGGTAAGCTATTGTGTTTTATTCTGTATTTGGAAGCTCTTATGTATTGCAATAGTGAATTGTTTGGTAAAAGCTGCAGTCCGTAATTAATACGAGAAAGATATTCTTCAGAGACCAAGTAGATAAACGTCTGACCTATTTTACCAGAGTGCTATGACGCATCAAAATATGAACCAGGTTCTATTTTTTTGTCTATTGAAGATGTAATGACGTGCTATATGTTTTTAAATGAGAAGGAGAGAGATTTGCGGTTACACTTTTTGGCTTCTGATAAGTTCAAAGAATTTGAAAACTGTCAGGCGACTATGTTTCAAGTTTCAATTCGCTATGTACATTTGATAGAGTATGAACAAGACATCTTTAAAGAAGACTAATAGGACTCGTTAGAGGAGTGGGCCGTGTTGAATACGCATGGCTCCCACTATGATCCGACATTTGGAAACATCTGTTCAGGTTGTGGTGGCATATTACTCGATTTACATGGAAACGTGAGAAATATGTTTTGTCGGAAGTTGAGAGTAAGTGTAGCTTTCCCCTCTGAGGCATATGAATTATACTACAGAGGCCATATGTTTAGGGATCAAGAAATTATTAGTTCTAGTAGACCATCGGAACCTGGAAATGACGATGAAGATGAAGAAATATATGAGGGAAGACCTGGGGCTTGTTGTGAGCCTAATTAGAGAAGTGAAGTAGGACTTTTCAGAAATGAACATTTTGACCATTTTGCATAAAGCCAACTACCTTGTTGGCTATTTGGCCAAACGTGGCGTCCGTGGATACACTGAGGAAGTTAAGCACGAGATTTGGGGTTGCCTAATCTTTGGCGTCTCAAGTGTTTCATCTACACGGACTCGGAAGGCGTAGGCACATTCAGAGTAGCGAGATTATAATGTCTACCCTCGAAAGACCTCAGTAACTGTTACAACAGATTCCAAGACACAAGTTGCAAAACTACCCTTTTGCCACCATCACCTCAACCACGACGCACCATTGCAACTGACTTGTGTCTTGGCATCTGTTGCTGTGATCTATTATGGTTGTTGCTGAAGTTTTTCGAGGGTAGACGTTATAATCTCGCGCTATTCTGAACGTGCCTCCGCCTTCCAACTCTGTGTCAACGTCGAAGATTAGGTAACACCAAGTACTCCAACTTAACTTCCTCGATGTATCCTCGGGCGCCACGTTTGGCCAAATAGTTAGTATGGTAGTTGGCTTCTAGTGGAATGGTCAAAATGTTCACTTTTAAAAAGTCTTTTTTCACTTCTCTAATTAGACTCACAACAAGCCTCAAGTCTTCCCTCACATTCATCTCCATCTTCACCATTATTTTCGGCAATCCATTAGAACTAATAACCTTGATCCCCTGACATACGGCCTCCGCGAAACCATAGTATATCATCCATACGCCTCAAAGAGAGGCGAAAGCATCACTTACTCTCAATTTTGTGATAAAACATGTTTTCATGTAGGTCCCGTACAATGCCACCACAACCTGAACAAATCTATATATATATAAAAAGCTGAAGCCTTCGCTTAAAATTGCGACACGTGGGATTTTAGAACGCTTATATTTGTGACACATAAGATTTTAGGAACTTTCTCCTTGTGACACATCAGCATCAACTTTCGTTCTGAGAGTGCCCTAACGCAGTTGGGCTCTTCAATCAGAATGTCTATCTATATATGTAAAAGAGTCCATCATTTTTAATCTACTAGAGTCCCATATATTCAACAAATCCTCTACAATCAAACTCTTTAACGTTGCCATATGTCTCTCCACCTTCATTAGCTTTTTCATGGGATAAGCTTTTTCATGGGATAAGGTATCTATAGTTTAGCAGCCACAGCCATTGGCCGTCATATATGGCGAGATGACAGTAAAGAATGGGTTATGTTCTGGTTGGCTCCTCAAGACCAATGCTACAAGTATGTGTTGTTGCCCATCGGCCACATATAACTCCTACGAGGCCAAGCAGTGCAAATGCTTGCCAGGCTTTGAACTTTAGTTCCCTGAAGATTGGTATAGTAAGTGTGTGGAGAAAAGAAAAGGGCATACGTGTGGGAAGGGTAAAGGGAAGAGATTTGTAAAGTTGATAGACTCACAGACCTGAAGGTTCCTGATGCTAGGAGTAGCAGACATTAGGCAAATTTGAGCTTGCAAGAGTGTGAAAATGAGTGCATGAAGAGCTATACATAATTTGCTACATATAGTCCATGGGAAAAACTCACCTGCTCTTTAAAGATTTCAAACTTCTTTCATGTTTCCAATGTAAAGAAGTCATCTGCACTACACGTAGGAAAAAAGGAAGATATGGTGATCGAATCATAACTTTTTAAATTCACCTTTAGATAGCACTTTTTCAGAATTAATTGATAGTTGCTGCTCATATCCTTTTTATTATTTAATTTGACTGCCTTTTAGGTACCCTTTTCAGTTGTTGTTTATTATCCTTTTTAGTATTTTCATTTAGCTTAACTTTATCTGTCCCTCTATTACCAAAATATTTTTACTGAATTGTTGCTGTTAGGTTTTATTTTGTTGGCAGGAAGAAAGATATACCAAGGTTTTATTTTGTTGGTGGGGAAGAAAGATATACCAAGAACCTCTATATATGCAAGTACCCTTTTCGGTTGTTGTTTATTATCCTTTTTAGTATTTTCATTTAGCTAAACTTCCTTATCTTTCCCTCTGTTACCAAAATATTTTTACTGAATTATTGCTGTTAGGTTTTACTTTGTTGGCAGAAAGAAAGATGTACCAAGGTTTTATTTTGTTGGTAGAGAAGAAAGATATTTTTTCAAAGACTTGATTATCGACATACATCAACAAATGTTTGCTGAATTTGTTGATGTATGTCGATAATCAAGTCTTTGAAAAAACTCTACAAATTCCAATACCGAGATGAAAAGCGCATTGGCGGTTGTTAAACCCTGTCCTTTACATGGTATTATTTGTTCCCAAAGGCCATGTGCAGAGTAAAAGAATCCCACGTGTAATAAGCTCCCTTGGTAGAACAATTATAAGTATAGAGCAACCTTCTAATGGAGCTGATGTGAAGCATATAACAATTTTGTTGATCCTTTTATGGCATGACAGTGAAAACTTTCCATTGCGATTAATCTATCATACGCTCTTCTTGATTATAGTAGTTTACTTAGAGTCCTTATGATCTTGGTTAGTAGTTTACATAATAACATATGTTTGATGTAGCCAAAAATGATTATATGCTAGGGGTCAGTGATCTTCACTTTATCCCCTTCATTTCTTGATGATTTTTTTGACAAATCTTTTTGCACGTAGGCAGCTTCAGTCACCAAGGTGGAAGACGAAGCGCCTTTTGCCACCCTCAATCATGTGGAGGGCAACTTAGATGGGAAGGTCTTCCGATGAAGAAGACTATGAATCTTCAAGTATACAACTCAATTTGTCAAGTTAGAAAATGAACTCGAGGTAAAGACACTCTTTGTTATTGTCTGGTGCTAAATCTAGAACTTTTCTATTTAAATGATAATGTAAGGGTGTTAAAAAAGCATCATAAATTCATGTGATATCAAGCTTATGTGAGATACTATTAAGTTTTATTTATAAGTGATAAGCTTAGAGTGGCTCTCAGTTAGTGATAAAGTCATGGATAACAGATTTTTTGACTGACCACTTTTATTCCATTAATACTTACAACAAAATTTTGTCACTACATTGAAATTCTTGCTGCAAACGCTTTTATCAGAGAATATGCAAGAGTGGTGCACCTTTTTTTTTTGCCTAAAACTCATAATTACAATCGTAACCAATTTCAGTATTTAGCAGGTGCATTTTAGTGATGAACCTTCCTTTTATGTTTTAATCGCTGGTTTGTTTATTCACAAAAGCCTTAAACTCACGTGGGTTTGACAAAATGCTGCAATGCATACACCTAGGTGTTAGATGCTCTCATGAGGCTCGAGAACAAGCCAAGGCGCTAGGTACCTACATGTGTCCTCTTTGCTTTATCCACCGACGCTATGAAAATCATCTGTCTCAAGTTATCTATTGCTAAATCTAAAATTTTCTTGCTACTTTTTATTATTAAGTACAATTGAGTGGTCTTAAATAGCCTCGCAAAATATTTTTTTTTGTTGCAAAAGTCATAGTTCATATTATAACAAACATGTTGTACAATTTTGATGAAATTTGTTTTTAGTTTGACCAACCACTTTTTACCCAAACCTTACAAAAATGCTTTTTTTCTTTAAATATGGAATTCTTATTATACACATTTTATATTATCTATCAAATGTCATTCTTTAGTGGGTAAAATTTTGTGCTTTTACCAACATTTTGTCTATTTGTTAAATCTTAAGTCTTTGTAGGGTTGACGAGATACTGAAGTTCATCACGTACCAGTAGGGTAAAATGGTTATTAGGCTTGAGAGCAAGCCAGAGATTGAGAAACCGGTTTGGGATGACGTTGTTTGTCGTATCTAAACACACTTCAAGTGTTTTTTCCACGGGTAAGTATAAATTTCTCTATTAGTGTTTCGTTATGAATAACAATGGAAGGGTGTTGCAAAGCCTCACAATTATTCTTTTAGGCCTCACAATTATTCTTTTATCCAAAATCGTTGTTCACGTGAAAACAAGCTTATTTAAGTTACTTTGATGTGTTCATTTTATGTGTTACGCTTGGAGTATCTTTCAATTCATGATAATATCTCTTGATTGCAGAAACTATTAATGATAATTGAAAAAATTGATGAATGTTTTTTCATGACCAACCACTTTTTATCCCATAAGAGATTGTTCATTGGCATTTTTATATGCCTAACTAGCATCTTTAAGACCACAATTTTTTCCCATACACTTAAATGTTGTTAATTGCGTAGTTTGTAGTTTATTTTTTCCATTTGTCACGAGAAGACAACGAAATGGAAGATCGGGGGCTTCAGTTTAATATCAAAATCTTGCAACATTTGGTCCTTGAAACTCAAAACGAATAAATAACATAAATGTACTGGATTCATTTTGATATACTTTTGGTAAGTGATTGTGTCGTTAGCTTTACTAATTCATTCATTGGTATATCTGTATTACATAAACTTTTATTCATTTTTTGGTGAACTAAGAAAGACTGCTTAGGATTCACAGAAAATTTAAAGCTGAGGAACATTTGCTCATTCGAGATTGCTATTGTAACTTCTGAGGGAATCCTATATTTGCTAATGAAGGAATCTTATATATATTTGCTAAGCTTTATTGTGAGTTTATAAGTATAGCTATTACACTTGGTTCGGGACCTACTCTTTTTGAATTTGGATTACAATCTTTCTTCCAGTTTCGTTTGCCGTGCATGCATGTATAACTTAACTTCAAGATATATTAGATGCACCAAGTATTTCTCACAAGAATAATATAAGTTGACTCTATTGAAATTTATGAACTTTCTTAGAGGGCTGTTGGCCTCGATATGTTATATATAAAAAAGTTGAGTATGACACAAATCGAAACATCTTTTGCAAAATCACAGTAGGCATTTCACTATGATATGAAAATACTAACATTCTTCATTGGATTTTGGTACAAATGCATGTGTCAAAGTTATGGTACCTTTTTCTTCTTCATAGTAGTTTTCGACAATAGATTGATATTGCTAAATTTGAGTTAAAATGTTCACTTTGTTTAGTGAATTATCATCAATGCGATTCTTAATTATTGTTTGAGCATTCTTAATTTAGGGACTAATTTTGAACTCATTCGGTTTCTTTCTTATGTTTAGTTGATTGGAAAATCAAAACTGCATCCCATCCCGTGCATTGCACGGGTCCCTTAGCTAGTATTTCCAAATGCCGGATCATAGTAGGAGCCATCCGTGTGCAATACGGCGTACTCCTCTGATGAGTCTTGTGAGTCTTCTCCAAAGATGTCTTGTACACAGCCTATCCAATGTACACAGTGAGTTGGAGCTTTAAGCATAGTCACTGGACAGTTTTTGAACACTTCAAATTTATAGGAAGCTAAAAGCAAATCTATTTCTTTCTCGTTCAAAAATAAATAGCACGTCATTACATCTTCAATAGACTGAAAAATAATACCCGGTTCTTGTGTTGATGCGTCGTATTCATTTATCGACTTGGTCTCTGAATAATTTTTTTTCTCATATTAATAAAGGGCTACAATTTTTAAAGAACAATTCAATATTGCAGTACATAAGAGTTTTCGAATACAAAATAAAACATAATAACTTACTTTTAATAACGTGTAGGCGAACCTATCCGTAAAAGAATATCAAATGGTTAAAAATGCATTACGTAAATTGAAGAAAGTCAAAGTTTGTGGCCTGTCAATCTATTTGGGGTTTACGTACAAAACTCTCATATATCTTCCAGAGGTATTATAGCCTCAACGACGTATAGGGGCCTTAAACATAAACATATGGAGAACATCACTAGCGTCTTACTTTTTGGTGTTGAAGGTGCATACATGTACTGCTAGTAGGAGTATACGTTCCTTAGACCAATGTCTTCAAGCCCATCCAAACATTATGCACAATCACTATTTTGACAGAATTGTCGCTGCACTACAACAAAAGATGGTGTGCCCCCTCAAAATTCAAATATGTATGCATGCATGAATTAGAGTTTTCTTTTTGTGCATATTACCTGCAGTGTCCGGTAATATGTTAGTTTGACATTTGTTGTGGTTCCCTTTTTTACTAAATTCACAGCCTTATTTATATCTATATTTATACTACTTATAATGAGAACATATCTTTTGTGTAATATCCTTTTGGTGTTGCACTGAAAGTGATTCTCCCGCTAACACGTATCCGGACAAAATTGTAAAAGACCACTCACTACTCACTCTCCACAAACCATCCGTTACCAGAGAGAGACACTCACTCTCTGCATTTCACGTTAACTATTGCATCAGTCTATCTTCGTCCCCCTCTCCTTCATCCTACAATTCAAGAATCCTGCATTAATTTTTAGGAATCTCTGCATTTTCTTTTCTGCACTTCCTTCACTGCATTTCCTCTTCTCTCTTAAAATGCCAGCCAGCCTATCTTCCTCCCTTCAGGGGCGGAGGGAATGGGGGGCACAGGTGGGCCCGTGCCCACCTGCTTCTAGGTGGAATTTCTATATTATATGGTATATTTTATCCTTAATGAGAAAAATGTCCACTTAAAATTTTTAAAAATACTTAAAAGAGATGTATTTTTAGTCACTTTATATGTTAAGTTATATGAAAATTCTAAAAATAGTTTAAAAAAACTGTCTTTTTAGCCATTAAAAATGCTAAACTTTTGATGATGCGGAAAATGGTTCGATGCTACGTGGAGGTGCCACAAAGGATGCAGTCCGAGTCAGCTTCCAGGTAGGCAATGCGGGAGACAGTAAGGACGGAGCAAGGGCTGAGAGCAAGGCTCCCCAGACAGGCCGCGAGGGCTGGCAGTGCTGCGCAGGCAAGACGACGACGGATAGGACCGGCGACCGACAGTCCAAGCTAGGGTCGGCGTCAGGGGTGCAGCGTCAAGAGTCCGATGTCGGGGGTCCGAATGTGTTTTTCTTTCTAGAATTCCAGAGAGAATGAGTTTTTAGAGAAAGAAAGTGAAAATGAAAATGATAGAGTTCTGTTTTTGTCTCCTTGAAAATGAAATCCAAGGTCCCCTATTTATAGGGAAAAGTGTGGCGGTGTCATCAATGTGTCATCGGCTGACACGTGTCACCCCTTGGGAGTGACATGTCACCAGGGGGTCCACAGATACCGGTTCTCCGTTGGACTGCCGGTTCCCGAATTCGCACTGCCTTGCCCCACACAGCATCTCTCTACCTGTCTGAAAAGACTGAAGACACCGTGACGGCGTGATCAGAGTAAGCCCGTTGCCCTAGCCTCCGGTCCAAGCCCTTTACTGAATCCCACAGGCCTGGCAGCGGTGGGGAAGACCCGACGCCCAACTGCCAGGTGGACTAGGCTCGATGCCCTCCGAAGACCTGCTCCCGTCTCGGAGTGACCTGGGGGGTCATAGTCCCTAGGGCTGCCGACGCGAGCCCCCAGTGCCAGAGCACGTAGGCCAGTCACGAAGACACCCTGGCGGAGATAGTGTCCTGGAGGAGTCGCCTATCTCGCTGTTGAGTCCTTGTGCCAGAGCACTCGGAGCGCGTCAAGGTAGCATCCCGGAGGAGCCGTCTACCTGGCGGAAGGGGAGTTGAAGAGCTCCCTAATGGAGATAGTGTCCCGGAGGAGCCGCCTATTCCACAGGCCGAGGTAGCATCTCGGAGGAGCCGTCTACCTGGCGGAAGGGGAGTTGAAGAGCTCCCTGATGGAGATAGTGTCTTGGAGGAGTCGCCTATTCCACAGGCCGAGGTAGCATCCCGGAGGAGCCGTCTACCTGGCGGAAGGGGAGTTGAAGAGCTCCCTGACGGAGATAGTGTCCCGGAGGAGTCACCTATTCCGCAGGCCGAGGTAGCATCCCGGAGGAGCCGTCTACCTGGCCGGCCGAGGTAGCATCCCGGAGGAGCCGTCTACCTGACAGAAGGGGAGTTGAAGAGCTCCCTGGCGGAGATAGTGTCCCGGAGGAGTCGCCTATCCCCTCGAATGCTGCACACTCCGGAGAGTAGGTTAAAGCATGTTCCACGAACAAGGCAAGGTGCGCATTGTGTGGTGAAAGTTAGCGTGACAGAGAGCCAGGGGGCACGACTGTATCAGCGGCGCGGCGCAAGAGCGCGGCGGAGTGAGTACGGTGCCAGGGCACTGTAGAGTGACAGAGAGCGCCAGGGGGCGCGACTGTATCTGTGGAGCGGCGCGTGGGCACGACGGAGTGCGGGCAACGAGGGTCGCGGAGTAACTTCCTCCGAGCGACGGGGGTCGCTGAGTGGTGTCCGAGCAACAGGGGTTGTTGCGTGGATGGCGCGGGACCGTGAGCGACGGTCGTCATGGCGACAAAGCGGCCATAAGCGACGGTCATCGCGACGACGGAGCACGGTCGAGAGCGACGGTCGTCGCGACTATGGTGGAGAGCGGTCGCTAGCGACGATCGTCGTGACTATGAGCGAGCGACGGCGAGCGAGGGTCGTTGCGGCGACAAAGCACGGTCGAGAGCGACGGTCGTCGCGACTATGGTGGAGAGCGGTCGCGAGCGATGGTCGTCGGGACTATGACGGAGCGCGGTCGCGAGCGACGGTCATCGTGACTATGAGCGAGCGACGGCGAGCGAGGGTCGTTGCGGCGACGGAGCACGGTCGAGAGCGACGGTCGTCGTGACTACAGCAGAGTGCGGTCGCGAACGACGGTCGTCGGTCGTCAAGGCAGGTGGCCGACCCCCAAGGGTGGCCGACCCCATAGGGTGGCCAACCCCCAAGGTGGTAGGCACACCGAGGTCGCTTCACGAGCAGTTCACGTGACTTGAGCATGCGTTGCTTTGACCGGCTCTCGAGCGTTGAAAAGTTGACCGCAGACTGGGTGATGTGTCGGGCAAAGTGGGTCCCTTAGCGGCTCCTGGGGTGCGACCAGAATAGGGTATGAACAACTTTCTAAATAAAATAAGTTCTATGCTTAAAGTCAATGCAAAAAATCTCTTATTCTCTATTATTTTCAAAGTGTCCCTATTTCGAAAGCCTAAAAGCCACATAATAGAGAGAGGCACGGAGCACACGGTCTCCTCAGTCCCCTCACCAGCCTTTCGCCCTCAATGCCACGGCCCATTGCCTCTACAAGCAGGTCCACCTCCGGTGACCGGCATAGTCTCGTACGGCAGAATGGTTGAAGTCGTGGTGTATTACTCGAATCATCGATTCATCTATTCCTCCAACTTTATCGATTCGTCATGGTGTATTTGCAATTCTGTTCTCCTCATATTTTCTTTCCCAAATTATCAGTGTCTCGCCTAATTTTCTCCACGACAATCCATTTAGCCTAAAGATCATGAAGAACCCTCTTTTTTTTTTAAAATATAAAGCCACCACTCTTCCAATGATTACTGGAATTGCTCCACTGCCTCCATGCAAAGTCGCAAACTCTAATCTTCTACTTTGAAAGCAAGGTAAAATCTAAACTTCCAGTGTTTATTCTTACAATTTCTAATTTCTTGAACTTGAACCCTTTCCTTTTTGTTTCAAATTAGAATTTGATAATTTATTTTTGGAACTTACAAGTCCCAACTGGGAATTGGGGCCGCTAGAAGGATTCTTAATTTCAGAATGAGATTTTGGATTTATATTTTCAGATTACAGTTGTTACTTGTGGGTGGTGAGTGTATAAGTTTCAGACTGAGATATGTTGGGATTTTTTATTTTGGAATGAGAGATTGACAATTGCTGCTTGTGGTTGCAATTACGAAGTGGGAATTTGGCATTTGAGATAATTTAGCACTAAATTTGGCAATTAAAGTTTGAGAATTTGGAGCTTTCATAAACAAGTTAAGTATACTGACAACCTGACGAACTGGGAAGTTCGAATTGCCGAATTGGAGTTCTTGTTTCTTGGCCCTTTGAACCATGTTCATCAGTTTGTTAGGTTCAACTCACTGACAAAGGTATTTTAAGCAAAACAATTTGGCTATTAAGTGCCCACCTTGAACTAAGTTTCTGCCTCCGCCAATGCCTCCCTTCACTGCATTATTTTCTTTTCTTTTTATGCATTTTCTCCCATCTGCCACCTGTAACTCAAGAGGATTGCAACCCGAAAAACAAATTGACAGCGCTCGTGTAGTTGGTGACGGTTGGTGGCCGTTGTAGGCCATGGGTGTGTGATTGACAGAGGTGGTGGTCGTGGGTGTGCGATTGGCGGACATGGTTGTACGATTGGTGGTAAGTAGGCGATTAGTGGTTTGGATGTTGCAGTGGTCGTCGCTGTGGGGAGGCAGAGGCATGGCAGCGACAGTTTTCTGGCTTTGGTGGCTGTGGCTGTGTGTTGGTTGGCTTTGGTTGCCATGGGTGTGTCGACGAATTACTGTGGAGGCGAGAAGAGTCTTAAAAATGGTGGATGATGGGTAGGAGAAGAGTCATGAAAATGGTGAATGGTGGAAGCATTCGGGTTAATCCAACCAATGCTGCTTTGCGCTGTAGCTTTCCTCCCCATATTCTCTTAAATTGGCCATTAATCCAAGCAGTAGTAGACTTCAAATTTGTAGGGATTGTCATCGAAGTTAAAGAGTTTAGGTGGGTGGGGAGGAAAAAAGAACAAACTTTGGCTCCTATCCGGGTAGGAGGAAGATTCTTCTAACTGGCTAGCAGCTAAATTTTTTCCAGGAAAAAATGACAGGATTATAATGACCTTAGAAATGACAAATGTAGCTATGAAGAAAGCGAGGTGGTAGCAATATTAAACGTGTAGTATGTCGTGGTAGTCTATACATGTTCTTGACTATATGTAGAGGAACTTACTTCATACATGTCTGTTTTTACATAATAGAAATATTTTAGTTTCGGCTATTTGGCTATTGTCATCATCAATAAAGTTGAATTTACGAATATATAATTCAGGAGTTTGCTTTATATACAAAAGTAACTAGCAAAATTGCTACATTTGATTCATAACTGTGGGTCCAATATGGAAAAGGGGACGTTGATTTTCAGACCTCCATATTTATTGCAACTGCATTCTGTAGAGACAAAAGAAAGTGTAAAATCTATTATAGAAAAATGACTTATTAAAATCTAAAACCATAGATATGAGAGGGGATTTCAATTGTAGTGGTTGCGGCGGTTGCTGCGTGAGAGTAGGCAGTGGTATTTTACATTCGTGATGGTTGTCGGCGGTGCTGTATGTGAGAGAGAGAGAGGGCATTGCAATTTTAGTGGCAACATAATTATTAAGGATTTGATGAGATTTACTTTTTTTTTTAATTTAAAATTAATGGAGTTTAATGATATTTAGGGATTTATTGTTAGATTCGTAGACTGCTGGATTCCTAATTCACACATATTTGTTTATATATTCTTCTTAAATATATATTTTAATTTTATCAAATACCGCATAAAAAGTAATCGTGAACATTTTGACCATTTTATCAAATACCGCAGATGGTGCATTATGCATCCATCTGCTACAGTAAACTTAGTAGTTGACGAACCCTGAGATGCATCAATCGTATTTCATCAGACATATTCCCAGCTCTGTATCATTTGCCGTGGTACTAGTACCACTTCTTAAAGGTTCTTCTTCTGCAGGTGGGCAGTACATCAAGATAATGCAGAATTTGCTCCTGCAATGTGCCCAACTGAACCTTTTGTACTCTCTGGAGGTTGGCTGGAGTTTTTGTGTTTTTGTTTTTGTTCCAATTGTAATTAGATCCTCGATTTCTTGTTCAGACAGTAGCTTCGCCTCTTATATATACATATATATAACGCTAAACTTGAGGAGATAAATAGCTTAATTGTTAGAATGAATGCTTTTATGCATTGGCTGTGCTTATGATTTGATTTGTACTTACCGTTAAGTTACGTATTGCGGTCAATTTTGTCAAATTAATTAGATTTAGAAGTTGCGCTCATGGAAAAATTGTACCGACCACGTAATTAATTAGATTATTTTGACAGGTAAGGACAAAACTGTTGTATATATAGTTTTGTGGAGTATCCATGATCATGTGTTCCACCCTGACTGTAGATGCTGCATCCTAGGGTACAGAATCTGCTGGTTCGGTTGATAATTCTTCTATGGGACCTCGTAGGGGCATCATGATACAGTTGAAGACGATTCCTACGATGACCGCTATCTCATTGTTTCCATAACCACCACCTGCTCTACACCATACTCCAGGGATGTGACGTGAATTGAGACTGGTGAAATCAACTCCATCTCTTGGTTGTCGTTTAATTATACAATTTTGAAAAACTGATAATCTTGAACTTAAAATTTGATCTTAAGTCCTATGCACCAATTTTGTCCAAAGACATCCTCTTCTATATTTATACCACTTACCTATACTATATAGAGAAGTTTATTTTTGGTGTAATACACTTTTGGTGTTATACTGAGAGTGATTCCGGCGTTGTTACGTGTCCATTATGAGGACAAAATTGTAAAATACAACTACTCACTCTCTATAAAATCATTAATTACAAACACCCACTCTCTGCGGGTAACTACCCATTTTCTTTTCTACATTTTCCCTTCCCCCTCAAATCTAAATAAAATTCTAACTACAATGTGTCAATTGCATTTGTAAGTGACAGTGGGCAAATAGATTATCTCAAAATACATTACTCATAATTTGCAATGACAGAATCGCATACACAATGCGTGTGCACAGCGTCTCGTTAAGGGAAAACAAAGTTTGGTGTAACACCTTTTTGGTGTTATGACACTTGACATAACAAGAGAATTGTTAAACAAAAACTTAAATTTTAATTAACCACTTTAAGTTCATGTTTGCTTTTCACATTTTAAAACAATCATATATAACATTTGATTTTCTAACACAAATTCTAATTTAATAACTTGATCTTTGCTCTTCATAATTAAAAATTTATTGAAAAATATAAGCACATTGTAGTTTAAAGGGAAGCTTGATATAAAAAATATGATACTACTAATTTCGTGTTTGTACACGAAATTATAAAGAGAACATGCATTTTGGTGCAACACTCAATTTAGTATTACATAATTACCCGCTTAAAGTGGTAACACTTGACATCAAAAGATTTTTCTTTTTAATTAACACAAAAGATGATATTTAAATGCTAAAAACTACATAATAGGTCATGTTTGGCTCCTAAAATTTGAGAGTCGTTCCAAAAAAATTAGTCAAAATACATCCAAAGAACCATGCTTCATATTAGGAAAATCATGATGTCACGCATGTTATAGAAATATCATAACTTATTTACCAAATTTGACAATAAACGCTACAAAATCCATATCATTAACTTTATTTTCATTCACATGCATCACGTGTGCGACAGTTACAAGTCGCTAATAATGAACAGATACAAGGCATTCCAAAGTGTCACGGGCTGCCCCTTGCACCCACCTAGCACCGCGCCCCTGCGCCCATCCTGCACAGCGCCCCCGCGCCCATCCAGCTCAGCACCCCCCGCCCTTCCAACATGCGTCATGCGCCCTCACAAGTTCTTCAAGTCTCGCGCCCATGCGCCGGTCAAGCACAGTGCCCGCGCGCCCAACTACAGTGCCCGCGCACGCCAAAAGCCATCCGTGAAGATCTGAAGATCCAGGCGTGCGTTTTTGCTCAATTTTGGTGAAAATCACCTTTGTATATATTTAAATTTCCCTGTAAAATTTCAAGTCATTTCGAGTTGTATTTCTTTAAAAAGGGACACTATGACTCCTCGCACATAGTGACGTCTACTACTGTCACTTAGGAAAATCCTCCTAATGATACTATATGGGAGTCATGCACACCCATACCCGAGAGTCACTTGCTTTGTTTTAGCTTGCCTATCTAACTAGATTGCACACTGTGGATGCAAATAAAGCCTTTTGTAAGTTGTAATGATGCTATTGAAGTAATGAAGATATTTGTGACCGTTTTGCCCTCATGTTGAAATTTACTCTTTGTGCACTGTTTTATACAATGTTGATGCACTGCTTACTTTAAATTGTTGAGATTGATTGGCGGACTCTTCTTGAGAGCGGCAAGTCGAGTGCCACACACGGTTTCCTTGTGCCATCAAGGGCCACCGTGTGTCACAAATTAATGGAAACTGTTACTTGGCTGGGTACTTGAACGCGCGCCACCTTGTCTGGCGCACTAAGTGGACATGCTTCGCTTTTCTACTGAGAAATAGGAAGTTTTGGTAATACACAGAGTGCGCCAGATAGTATGGCGCACTACATTCCGATTCTTTAAAGAAAGCATCTTGGACCGTTCATGTGGCTGGGATTCACGGTACAAGATGGGTTGGAAGACTTTATGCAATATGCAACGGGAGGAGCAAATTTAAAGAAGATGAGGTAAATGATGAAATTAGGCAACCTTAAACAATAGAAGAAACACCACAGAGTTCACGTCATAAGAGTTATCGGCCAACATTTGAGTATAACGCTTAGCAGAATCACATGCGTGTCATCCCCCTTTTGATTACCAATGCAAAGGACGCAATTCTTGTGCACGAGAGAAAATTTTGCAATGACTGTCCCGTGGTTCTCCTAGCTTGGAGTTGCATTCTTCCAGGAACCATGAAAGCAACTTCATCTTCTTCCACCAACCGTAGTGTATGGTGCCACTTAATATAACTCTTTAATTCGTCCACGCCATACCACTGACGATATGGAGGCCGCTTCGAGGTCCTTAAATAAGGGGTCTGTGCAGGTGGAGGAGCCTGTACAAAAGTGGAGTTCGTGATTGCAACTAATACGTATAAGCATCCTACAAAAACTATCTACTTGTGTCACTATAAGGAGTGCTCAAGATCCAGAACTGAACAAAAGACAACCGAGAGTTTGCTTCTGGGTTCTCTGCGTGGATTACAAAGAGCAGAGGCAAAATATAAACCTACAAGTCTGCTAAAGGTACATGGGTTCAAATCCAATTTGATTATGAATCACCAGAATATAGACCACGGGCATTAGAAATTATTACACCAGTATAAGAAAAGATGAGGATGAAACTTCTTCAGATAGTGTATGTCATGTATACATAGGTGTTTGTGTGTGTGTCCGTCCTTATGATCAACAAGTACAGAGTAGTTGTGGACGAAACAGTTAAATTTTTTGAAGCAGTCCGGAAAGAACTAGAGTAGCGAACTTAGAAAACAGAAACGGTTGGTTCTACCTTCTTTTGAATGGATTGCCATGCAATGACTTCCCTGTTCTTGGAGTGCAACCAAGACCCAAGATCTGTTGTAAGCAAACAGTTATTGTAGAACTCTTCGGGTAATACGTTTTTGTCAATAGTATATCAATAGTATGACGCAATGAGCGAGTGGAAGACATTAATCAATTACCTATTCTTTCTTCCGTGCGACTGATGAAAAAGTATCATGTTGCAAGAAGAGAAACAATGCATTAAAAGTGCAGAGGTTAACCACAAAAAAATACACTAGAGGATTGAAGCTAAAAGCAGAAAAATTTTATGGGAGGTTACGAAATGAAAAAATGCAACTAGCTCTAAAACTGACAGATTAATGATGTTGTCCTTCACATCAAGTCCCACCCTCGCAAGAATTGGTTGGAGGTCAGCCACCACTATATCATTTGATGTCTGCAAGGGAAGACCAGTAAGTATACTCATGGACTGCTAAACCAAAATCAACAAAGGGCAACTATACATTAAAAAGAAAAAAATATATATATCGACATCCTACTTTCATTCAATACTTACTAAAATTGACTTGCTCATTATTAATATTGAGATAGATGCAGAAGCTAATTATTAGACTTATTCATTCATCACATCCGTCAGATATTTCCATATATAAAGCCAATCCTAGACGTAAAGGAATTCAACCTATTCTTATCAACTCGTAAAGGATGAATTCTTCGCTCAAAATAAAAATTGCCTTTCCTTGTAACTAACTTTTTGATAACAGAGAGACTGTAATTGTTATCAAATAGACAAGGAAACGAGAACCTGTGCGGTTAATTCTTTCAAAATGCAAGCTGTCATTTTATCTGATAACGGTCACCAGAGGGGTCAACTCCTAAAAAAGATTAGCATATTGAAAGAGCTGGTAAACGCAATTCTATTCTTATCAGGTACCTGCCTACACATAATTTGCTCTTAGAATTACTACTACTCTTAAGATTGTTAGCTGCTCAGAAGCATGGACACCTCTTGAGATTGTTATCGTGTCCGACACCCCTCGGATGCCTCCTGATACATATCGAACACCTCTGGGCAGTGCTTCGGATGATTATTATTTATTTTTAATCATCGACGCGGTGGACACCTTATCCAAAAGTGTCCAACACCTTAGGCATAATTGTCCAATACCTTTAAGGCAGAATTGCAAATTTTTATACTTAATTCAGGACCATGATGTAATATCAGTAAAAGTTGGGGTTGTTTTATAGAGCAGAAGACATGGGAAAACCCAATGGTAGATTGTATATTCACCTTTTGTTCCAACTCAGAGGAGGGAGGGGGGGGAGGTAGAGGTAGAGAGAGAGAGAGAGAGAGAGTCTTCAACGAAGGCAATCTAACGTAGAAGACAAATCTCTCAATTGATGAGTGTGCAGGGAAGAGGTTAATGATGGAGGTATTGAGGACATGCACGTGATGAGGCAGTTGATTTTGATTAAATTTTGATGGATAGGAGAGAAGAAAGCCGTTTTTTGTTTTCCTTTGGGCTCATTTTTATGGATTTTGCACTACCTTATTATGTTCAGTAACTTCATCCCAAGTAAGACCTTTACTTGTGGTGTATTAGTTAGTTTTTTACTATTTCATGAGGGCCTTATCTGCTTAAAAGTTATATAAACATGCCCATTATTTATATTTATCAAGAAATTTAGAGGAGTCCCGCGGTGTCCAAAGTTTGTTATTTTGGAATATGCGGAGTCCAGTGTCCCCGTCGTTACCGGTGTTGGACGCGGTGTCCATGTCCATACTAAGGTTAGCTGCATCTATCCATCCACAGGTAATATCTTTCCACGTTTTTGAAATGCATCTCTTACCTTTGTTCAGTTTCTCCATTCATGACCTTTCTCAATCATTGGCAACCTTCAGGGCTTATTTAGTAGGAGGATGGAATAATAGAGCGATCGAAAAGTATGATCCCTCCAATTTTTCATCCACTAGAAAGAGAGAATGTCTTTCTCTTGTGTTGATTGGTTGAGTGAGAGGGTATTTAGTTGAGTGGGTGAAAAGAGGAAGGAAAGTAACTCTCTTGATAGATTTACCAGATTACTCTTGTAATGCATTTAATGTGGACATTTAGAAGGACAAAAGAGTCAAATGAGTAAGTCACACTCTCTTCCATCCTTTAACACCCACTTCCGGGTGGAAAGAATGTGGTCGGCCCAGAAGAAAAGTTTATCCTTTTCCTTCCTTTTCCTCTTCCCTTATACCAAACAAATTTAAATTCTTCCATCCATCCACTTTTCAGTTCATTCTTTTCCATCGTTTCACTTTTCCATCCTACCAAACGACTCTCAAGGTTGAATATAATACAACTCCTTTTCCTTTTGCTCTTACCGCACCAAAACCACATAGAAGCATAAAAAAATTGGTATTGGATGACACGCTATGCGTATCATACAATACGGGACGATTCACCACGAAAGCGCGACGATGTTTCATGCGTATCGGACCTGTGCTCGCAACTCATCCATATTGTCCTGTACTGTATCGTATCGCCCAATACAGCCGATACGCTCCACAGATACAAAGTACAGATCTGGGCTGGGTTTATCAGATCTGGCTTTTAAAAATAGGCTATTAGCACTCTTTTCTGACTTTTTCTCTCAGAAACGAGCGCAAGACCATCGAGAAGGGCTCTAGAGTTTGCTCTTGGGCATTCCTCTTGCCCAACCACCCACCCTCTCTCCCTCAACGATTCATGGCCGATCTTGAGTTTCCATCCGTGGGAAGTTGGTGAAGTGACCAATTAGGTCTTCAATTGCTCTGACAATCTTCGCCATCAACACTAACTCCGAGTTTAAAGCTCAATCTGTTCAATATTTAATAGGAACAAGGAACTTGAATGCCTAGAACAAAAAGAAAGGTAATAAGGTAGTTGATGATGATGATGATGTCGAGATTGGAAACGAAGGCGACAATGAACAGGAAAAGTTATTTGAAGGAACCCAGAAGAGATGATGATATACTTAGCAGATAAGATGCAGATATGGCTGATAATGACCTACATGATCATCCCTAATGTGTCTTGACTGATCCGTACCAAATGATATAACGTGGCTGAGAAAGCCTTTTTGCTGGTATACTTGCAAGATGACAAAAGCATGCTAATGGCTGAATGCATATTTTGTTCTATTACGTGATATTATTTATACTACTAGTGTTCCCATATGCTTTATTTCTTAATACTTTGTGGTTGTCATGTGTATAGATGGTAAGTTTCTGAACCGCATCTTACGATACTATACACAATACAGAAAATGACATTTTCATACGCGGTACGTATCTTGATATGTAAACTATGCATAGAAGTTAAACCCAGTGGTCGAGCTGCTTGTGATCAGCGATTGCCACTGAAGGGGGACTCATGGCAAGTTTCAAGCAATCAACAATTAGAAGAAACAATATAAATTTTGGCATAACAGCCATTACCTTGAGCCATGTTCAGCCCAAGTAAAGCAGAGATAAGTATACACTTTGGTACATTCAGCAAAAAGATTTAATCATTACTGCTCTACTAAGCATAACATATCTAATGTTATCTATTGGCGCAACTATATGGGAGTAACGTTTCAAGCAGATTCACAAATGCGACTCCCAGAAAGTAAAGCAAAGACAGATATGAAAACTTACTTGATCATTCACTCCCGGCACGTATGTTTCAATATCAACACCAGCCCCCTCAAACACACCAAGCAGAGCCAACGCAGAAGTCATTCTTACCTTATGCTTAAACATCTCGGCATACTCACTACTTTCAATATCACATCGAGATTTGATTTTCTCCTCGACTATTGTTATCTCTTGCTTGATCCAATCACAAGTAGCTATGAGCATCGCCGCCGTGACCCTTTCACGAGCCACCATCAGCAAAGCAGCCATCTGAATCAGTTTTCCATCCATAACACAGCGCTGAAATACACTATCAATTTCGTCTGTATGTTGTGCAAGCAATCTGGTAACGTCTAATGGCCTTTTCTGCCACAAAGATAGTTTGAACATAATGATCAACCTCTCAGTTGTCGCTCACCTCATTGCACGCAAAACAATTTTTTTCCTTGAAATACAGCTTCAACTCCCAAAAAGGAAAAAAACAGAAAAATACAAACCATTCGACGCAGGCAGAGTAAAACAATCAACTTGCTGAGAGATTGATCAGGAGTCCAGTCAACCATGTACGGGTGATAATAGCTGCACCAAGTAACAACTAGACCAGGTTATAAAATTATGATGTGTTAGTTGAAAGATTAAATCCACTAAAATCTTTCATATACCTCAATTTTAAGAGCGACACATCAAGAGGCAACAAGTTGCAATCCCAGGATTCACTTTCGCTTCGATCATTAGGTCGAGCCCCATGCTTGATAAACAGCTCAACCATGTCAAGTGAGAGATGGTCCGCTGCAACATGCAGTGGATATGACCCGCTAAGAAGGGGTAGTTTAATATAGGCTACTGAACCACACTCTCCCTCAAGCCAAGCAGTGGCACATTTTACCGCAGAATAGTTGCAAACCCACTCCATAACCTTGGTGGGCCAAAAGAGAGGGTCAACTTTAGGTACATCTACCTCCCACTTTTTGTTTACCATCGATGGTAGTTTTTTCATTTGCTCAGCAAATTTTGCCCTGTCATCCAGCTTAACACACATCTCAATATTGTACCCAAAAGTCCCAGGCAGGAATTCAAACTCATCTCCAGAAAAATTCCCCTGTTATTGTTTCAAGAAGATACCCATAGGTATGTGTGAGAACACAATTTAGAAAATAACACCTTATACGATAAATTTCAAAGCTGATACATCCAACCTCTAGATTCAACTTTTAGTAGTCACGCCAATTAAGATTTGTATTAAAAAGGAAATATAGATGCATATCAAGCATAGTAAAGTTCTTTGTGATTGAATATTTCTGCTTGATTTATGGTGCTAAATATGAAAGTAAGTACAGGATGCACATGATTTTCAAGGCAAAAAGGAATCCTACAAATCTTAGTAAGTACTAAGTATTATTGTTTCAAGGCAAACAAAATCCATAACCGCATCGAGCAACTTAATCCAACAACAGCAGAAAGTCTGATATTAAAGCTGAAGCTAGTTTGGCATATGTGAGAACTGGATTGGCAATAAAATAATAAAATGAAGTTGAACACTGTTTGTGCGAATGGGGAATTTTATTTGCATATGCCATAGAAAAATTCTTTATGGCATGGCTATAAACGACGTACTTTTGATCAGCTTTTAACTTCATTAAACTAAACTAAACTCTATGTCATACTAGAGTCGCACAAGAGAAATCTTTTTCTATTTGCACAAACATATTATCTTGAAACACTAATAAGGTACAAATGAAACAACTTGCCACAACCATTTGTTTCAATACACATAAAAGTTGTATCTATAAAGAATCAGATCAGGAGAAGAAGGAGCCAAAAGATATACTAAACTAACTATGATCCCCGCAATATAGAAAAGTATACGTCACATTCACCTTACATGGTTAACTTTTACATTTTACATAGTTACTTTCTGTAAATTACAGGTTATGTGTTCTTTGCCCAGTTGGTTCTGGATCTACTTTTACTCAATGACGTGTTCCTCTTTTGTTTGCTTCCGCTACACTTTTGGTATCCGAGTTGCGTGTCCTGGCTTTTGACAAATCAGTGTGACGGTGGCCACCGCTTTGACGTTGATCGTCTGGTCAAGGAGTCCACTCCAATGGGGTTTTGGGATCAAAGGAAAGTGCTGGAGATTTTGCTCGCAGTCATCCTACGCGTGGAAGCATTCCTAAGTACGATCATATTCTTTGGTGTATTAAACTGCAAACGAAGGAGGAATTCATTGATCGGATATTTGGTCAAGCAGATTATTTTGAGTGTAAGAAAATCACTGGAGAGAGAAGTATGAACTTTGCTCATAACAAACATGGATCATGTACTGCAATGGTGGCGCGAGTACAGAGTAATCAAGAATCACAAGGTAAAGGTAGATACGTTCATGGCCCGTTCTGTTGCATGTATTGGTTGATGAACTCTTTTATGGCAGAATCTCACTTAGAAATAGAGTGGGATTTATTTCAACTTTATAGCCAACATTTATTGTTCTTGAATAATTATGTTCATATTCATGCAAAGAAAAGAAGAAACCTAGTTAGAATATGATGTTCAAGCACCATCTTAAGATGAAAGTTTTATCGCTGGGAAGAAGTTCCATGTGAGTGGCAAAATGAAGATTTCAAACATCAAATGTCACCAAAGAAAAGTTTTTGGGAGTCTTAATTTGTCAAATATGAAGATAAGTTTGAAACCAGTGCTCTTGAATATCTAGGAGCTTCTTCTCATTTCAGACTCTAACAGCAGAGCTCAATAATGACATTAAGTCATTTGCTCACTCCTGACTATGCTCATCCACTCGTGCTTTTTTGGGCCAATGGGAATGAGCTAGGAGTACATTCACTCATTACCTACTGGAATAGATAATATAATGATGAACCCAACTCGAACTTCTTGCTAGGAAGTCCTTTGCTCTGGGGTTAGGAGATTTGATATGGTTGCAAATCAATCTGGTTAACAACATTAAAGAAGCAAACAAAAGGAAGCTCAAATAGCTTGTATGGTTCAACCATCAGGTTAAGAGTATTACACTTAAGAGAGGAATGAAGCACTCCATATGCCTAAGATGTTGGGAAGGAAGAAATCAGTTTGCGTCAATGAACTCAAGGACAAGCTTTTTTCAAGTGGGGGAGACTGATGTCGGACAAGAATCCCATGGTTTTTGCACACATAGGGCTGAAAGCATGCAATAATAACGACAGACAAAAATCCCACCAATAAAGCACACAAGTAATATATGCTTTTTATTTGCTTTAGATGAATATTCATAATCGTTTCGCATGATTCTGACTTTCGGGCTAGCTGTTTTAATCTTCTCATTTATCGTGGATTTATCAAAGGGAGCCCATTCCTACTCAATGCTGGGATAGGCCCTCCTTCATCCCAACTCACCTCTTGCCACCCATAATAGCCACGTGGACGGCCAAATACTCCACTTCGGTGAAAGCAAAAAGCAGTTTGCCATCTGGCGCGCTGTTCACTTTCACTAGAATACCCTTCTCCTTTTCTAAGTGCAGAAAAACAGACCAATGTGCTATCCAATATCATATGACTATGCGTCACGTAATGTGGCGCACTGCTTAGCCATTCAGATTACTTTTTGCTTCATTGGAGTTTCAGTTTATGGTTTTAATTGGATATTGTCTAAGACATTTACCAATTCCAAATCTGCCATCCTAATTCCCGGTTTTCCAAGTAGAACATGGACGGAAACAACAGAAGCACCAACCAAAACCCACCGATCCACAACCCACCTCTACAAACTACAGAATCACCAACCACGTCGTCGCCACCCACCCATCTCAATGGAAATCCAACATATATACATTTTAACCCCCTCCCCTTTCAGATCTGCAACCACAACTATGTCTTGATACACTTAAAAAGTCAAGGTCACTCACTTGCAAAAAAAGAAAACAAGGAAAAACAACATCGGCATCTTTGGAAATGACGGACTACGACTAGGGAAAGGCCGGCGTCGCCAATGCTAGCCTTACTCCTTGCTGGTGGCGAAGGGTGCTGGTCAAAGAGGGGAAGTAAGGGTAAGGGGTGGGGATCCATCTCGACGGTGGTGGTTTGGGATGTGGTCGACTTGTGATGTGGCGGTGGGGGATTGTGGTGAGGCGGTGGAGTGATCGGTGGTGGGCCCGTGGTGGCGGCAGGGATGAAGTGTCAGAGAGGATCGAGGCAGAGAGGAAGAGATGATCGAGACGGAGAGAGAGGATAGAGAAGGAGAATGAAGAGAGAAAGAAAGGAGGAGGTTCTGACGAGATGACAAAGGTAAGAGAGAGGACGTTTACCTATAACAAAAGCTAAGGGCAGTTTGGTTACCTGGCGCACTTTCTTTTTACCATTAAGAAAAAGCATATTTGGACTATCCAAGTGGCGAGAATGGACGATCCGAGATGGGTTGAGATGAAGTAGCCCATCCCAGCCTAGGTCGGGATGACTCCCTTTTTCAAGTTCCTTAAATAAAGGCTTCTATGCAACTCTCTATAAAGTGACAACGAAAAATGTATTTTTCTGTTATGTGAGATTTCTTTCTTAGCTGATTCAAGGCTGTATGTTCTTTGCATAGTGGATTTTAGGTCTTCCTGTAATCAAGGGGATGTTCCTTGGTTTATTCGCTTCCACTACATTACCCTGCCTCCTCTTACCCCATCAACTTGGCAGAAAATCACTTCTCCTGACATGGGCTTATAAAGGCCTAAGTTGCAAACCGTCGCTTGCTATGCTCTCTTGTCTATTATTGCACATATCCTCCTTGTGTGGCCACACATCCACCTAAGCATTTGAATTTCGGGTACACTCATCTCATGTGCATGGTGCTTCTATGTTTACTTCTCGCCCTACAACAGAATTTGGGTTCGTGATATCGCTTCAGAGGGTCATTAGGACTCCCTTGCAGGTTCAAATTATATCTCTCCCCCTCCTTCCCCCTCACTTTCACTATTTGTACGTTTACACAAAAAACTTACAATTTTGGTTGTTCAGAGTGAGAGGATTGGGATGATTGTGGTGCTTGTACCACGGATTTCAGTTTTGAAGATCGATGAAGATCCTTGTTGTCATGGACTCAGGGTGGTGGTGATAGCATTTGGTGATGGCACAATGGAGGCGTATTGGTTATTCAGTACCTTGGAGAGACTAACTTTCTCCCTCATTTTCTCGTTTGTTGGACCATGGTGATGGGTTGACCCATATGAAACTCTCAATCATTTGAAGTCCACGGTGATACTTTCCTTTAGGCTTCAAAAGTACATTCATGATAGAAGCTAATGGTTGTGAACTTACCAGGGTCAAATGGTCAGAGGAAGAATCAAAATTCAAATGAAATATGGGGAAAATTCAATCTTATATCTGTGTAAGATGTATTTCAAGTAGAATGTCTCTTAGATCAGGCCTAGAATCTATTGCAACCTTAAAAACTGCAAAGCATAAGCAAATTCATGAATTCACCATTACTGAGCGGGAAAATTGTGTCAAACTATATTATGGTTTTTCTGTGGTAAGAATATGTGAAATAGGACAAAAACAATAATTTAATCAAAGAAAGAGATTATGACCGTAACCATTTCAGAATAGGAACTTCGCTCAATGCAATAATCACATTAAAGACAGAAGGAACTGTGCATCTTAGTCGATTGTTTGAAGCAATGACATGATTCTTCAATCAAACAGAAAGGACAGAAGATAAAAATTGGGTAGAACCAATCAACAAAATTGTTCAACTGAAACTTTGAATTTTGTTAGATGATAATCATACATACAAGTTAAACCTCACTAATAGTAATCACGACTACAATGCTTCTTTTCATACTAAGAAAAGTCATTAATGATGTAAAATGGTGACGTCTACTAAATACAGAAAACTGAAGTTTAGTAAGAAAGTACGGAGAAAACCATTATGGATACATCGCACATAAACAGAGAAAAAATGGGTGTACTAAGCCTCTAGACGAATCCAGCCAACCATTTCACAAGTGCCAGTTTTTGACAAGTCGAAGCGAAAGTTAATCCCATGGTGATAACAACACGGCACTCAACCGACAAAATGAAAATTTAGGATTAGTGTATTTCGGATTATGTTTACATTGTCGTCAAATGATTGTACTCATACATCTAATACATAACATCAGAGGAACTTTGACTAAATAAGACGTTTAAACTATCAAAAGCAGCTATTCCAAAAGCAAAGAATAAACACCGCCTTCAGAAATTGAGCTGAAGTCTAAGGCTCTGTTTGACAAAACTTTTTTTTTATTTTCAGGATTTAAAAAAAAAAAATTATAAAGCAATTTAATTTTTTGTAAAATTAACAAAAACAAGTGGGTGTTTGATAACCCAGTTTTTTTTTTTTTTGTGGTGGTTTGCTGTAGCGGTGGCCGACGGTGGTGGTGGCCGGCATTGGCTGGTGGCTGCCAGCGGCGGTGGTCGCCTGCGATCGCTAGGGGTGGTCGCCAGCGGTGGTCTCCGGCCGCCTACAGTTATCGACGGTGGCTGCCGCCGGTCGCGGGCTGTGGGAGGGTGGTGGTGGTCTAAAAAAAAAAACTAGTTTTTGGAGTTTTTAAAAACAGCCTTGATTTAAAAACTGGGATTTTTAAACTTAAGGGAAAAAAACAAGGAAAATGGTTACCAAACGCAACTTTTTTTTCCAATTTCCAAAACTAAAAAAAAAAACCGGAAAAAAAAGCTATGTCAAACGCAGCCTAAGAACGATTCCGATTTTTTGGAAGAGAAAAAAGGGGGACATAAAAAGTATCCCTTGCCTCTGTGACATGTTATTTTAACAAGTTGACTTTCCAAATGACAAATAAGTACCAAGCACACAGTTGCTTCTTCAGTCTAAAGTTATAATCCAACATCATATACTTTCTCTTTCACTGATCTGCTGAGGTTATAACAAGTTTTCGTACTGCAAACCATTTCATATTAGATCGTTCATCCAGATTTTTATCTGACTTTGATAAAGGATTTGTTTTAAGATATATTGCTTACTCCTATCAGTACTTGCTGAGCATTTATGAATAGAGAACTCGTTCGTGTGCCAATGGAAATCTTTGTAACATCTATAACCTCTAACTGAAGGGACGATGCATAATCTAAAGTGAGATGTGCAAGTTCCCCGAATGCGTTTTCTTCAGCAGTTACCAGTTAATGATCGTGATCGTAAAAGCAGCTTCAGCACACAAGCGAGTCATTCTTCAGGCAATTAGAACGGGTGACATAACAAAAAACACAACAAACCCCCAACACTAAATCAAGTCACTAGCTGAAACTGATCTTGTAGGGTGTACCAGTACAGTGAGGTCAGGAATTGGTGTTGAATGCACCCTGTCCACCTTTCCCTTGAGCTCTGGAGTTGAAGGCACCTCATCCTTCGTTTCCTCGGACCATGGGGTCGAAGCCATGACACCCATCTTCCCCTCGAGCTCCAAAAGCTTTGATTTAAGAACCTACATTAAAATGGATAACAAGAAAAGAAAGAAAAAATTAAATAATCAAAACCCTCAGCGTTTTGAATATAGACTCTGCCACAGGCATTGCATTGCATTCCAACAATCCTTGTGCTGAAGCTAACCCAACCATCGCATGAGATGACTAAGCTGACCCACATGGTGAAGTTCTCGGAAAACACACCAAAAAAGAAAAATGCTTTCGTACATAATACAATGGAAGCTCTTAGCTATTTTGCAACATTTTTCTTAGTTAAACCGTTAAGAAAAATCAGGAAAGATACTGGAAAGATTTTCCAGTAAAGTCCAAGTTTAAATCGAGTTCACGCCAGAAAAAAAGCACACGATCAAGAGACATAGCTCCATAACAAATCGAAATTCGTAACGAAATAAAGGTTACAAACCCAAAAGATAACAGCCAGAAGATCAAAGATACCATCTTTGCCTACCTGTTTGGCCGAAGCCCGCGTAACCCTGAGAGAGACAGACGGTGAAAGGTTGAAACAGAGACGCAATTTATTACGGAGTAACTTTTTGGGTAAATAGCAAAAAAATGATCAGCTTTGAAATGAGAATTTTGTAAATCACTTAGATAAAATATCTTGTTTAAATAATTCAAAAGAGAATGTTTGAAATTTCGAAATGATTTGAACTGTAAATTTGAGACTAAATACACAGTTCAAATCACTAGTTTGAACTAGTTATTTATCAAATTCACTCCAATCAGTAATTTACAAACCCACAATAACTAGTTTTCTATTTTTTAAGAATCTTGTCTCCCACCTTTTTTAACAACCTTTTACTTCATTTCTTTCAAACAAAATATTTCAAAATGATAGAATTTATAAATCAGGGAATTTTGAAATGAGGGCATCTAGAAATACCCAGTATTTCAAAATCTCATATTCAAAACTGGAGAAATGACTCGAATGGTACGATCCCTCCGTCACCCCAGAATGAAAGGGGTGATCTCGTAGTTCTTGGTCTGTGAAGATGCGTTGTTATGTTGCATATAGGGAATTATTAGGAAATTCTCCTGTTTCAATTTTTCATTGAATAGACTCATTCTACATGTTAGGCGTAGCTGGTGTATTCGGCGGCTCAATTTTATTTTTGAATTTTACTTTTTTTTCGGTTGTCTTCACTCCAGTGTTTGGATATGGGATTTTGAAATATTAAGTATTTCTAAATGCCCTCATTTCGAAATCCCCTAATTTACAAATTCTATCATTTTGAAATATCTTATTTGGAAGAAATGAAGTAAAAGGTTGTTAAAAAAGGTGGGAAGACAAGATTCCAAAAAAATAGGGAACTAGTTATTGTGGATTTGTAAATTACTGATTGGAGTGGATTTGACAAATAACTAGTTCAAACTAGTGATTTGAACTATGGATTTAGTCTCAAATCTACAGTTTAAATTACTCCGAAATTTCAAAAATTCTCTTTTGAATTATCCAAACAAAATATTTTATCCAAGGGATTTACAAATACCTTACCAAAGTCAAATCCCCAGTTCAAATTCTATATCCAAACACAACAACGAGATTTATTCATTTTTTTGTACATTATGAGGATCTGTATGGGCCTTCCTGAACTATATGTACATTTTATTTTTCATTATGGTATACATTTTTTAAAGTTATATAGTTGTATTGTGTTTGTTTTGGGGTTAAATAATTGCTGATGGATCAGCAATTATTTAACCCTAATGTGCATTTGTTGGATTATGCCTTAGTGTTGAGAACTTGAATTTGTAATTCCAGGTTTGATTCTTAAAAAAAATTTAAAGTTATTTTAAAAAATTTAACTCTAGCGACGGATTTATTCCATTGCTAAAGAGTTTCTCAAAATCCGCTTGTAGATCCTAGGCAGATTTAATTCTTGTCGACAGGGCTCTGAATCCAATGTTTTTTCCAAGTAATTTGATGATGAGAATGTCTTGCCATTGTGCTCTTATGGATTGTAGCAGCACTTGCAGGAGTTTGATTTATGGGATCATTCTGTTTGTGTTATCCTCTGTGTGCTCTGTGCCAAGTTCTTCTTCATCAGGGTTGTAGTCTTCCATTTCATCTATAAAGTAGACTACTTTGTCTGTTTAGGATTTGAAAGTTGCATCTCGATAGGATTTAAGGCTTGGGGCTTCCTCAGTTATTCCATAACTGTTTCCGTAGCCTTGTCATTTATTTCCATAAATTTATGGCTCCCATTTTTTAATGTTTCCCATTTTTTCCTGCTTTAAGGAATATGCCACCTCTCTACTCTCCCTCCCTCCCCCATCTATGTCTCTCTCTCCCTCCCTCTCCCCTCCCCCCCACCCTCCCAAACACAGACCGCCATGTAGGTATACACGTCTCTCTCTATCTATCTTGCCATTTTTCTTAAAATGATTCTGAAATTGAAGTGAGGGGCCGCTAATTGAACTGGAAAGAATCCAACATGAATCATTATGGTTTACTGGTAGCTTCTAATGCATGTTGCGAGTGCTTAGACTCGCTATTTACTGTTCTTGAGGTGTTTATGGGCATTCACAAAGTGAAATATCTAATTTTAGTCTGATTTTGCAGATATATACATAGGTGTGTTAATTATTTGTGAATAATCCTGCCCATTCCGGGTTTAGGCTGCCTAAGGATATGTGTATAATTTGGTTGTGGGGCAAAATCATACAGTGGTGTCAAATTGAATTCGTTTTGATCCACGGGTTGAGATCAATTTTCTGAATCTGTGTCCAGTATGGCAAAAGTCGCTGAATGCTAGCTCAGATCTGTGACTGACTGACTATTGTGAACTGACCGCAATGCATAGTGTTGGCTACTTCAATTCCTGAATAGTATATTGTCACTGTTACCCCCTCTCTTCCATTGGATTTTCCCCATTTGACCTTTAGCAAACCCTATGATAGATTAAGTACACATAAAAGGAGACCGCTCATTTTTTTACCCTAGTTGTACTTGTCAAACAATGTGAAACCAATAAAATAACCCTAGAGGGGGGGGGGGGTGAATAGGGTTTTAAGACTACTTTAAAAATTAACAAACAACAAACTTCAATCTCAATAACTCAAATAAGCAAACAACCAATCTCAACACAAATGTAAGACGATAATGTAAAGAGAGAAGGGTTTAGAGATACTTGACAAGGAGAATTAAATGGTTCGGCTTGATATACCCACAAGCCTACGTCCACCCCTTCAAGGAAGTCCCTTGAAAGGCCCTAGAATCCACTAGTATGATCTTCGTTACGGGTCAAGATCGAACCTCTTACAATCCCTTGATGCTATGCCCACATCAAGAACAAGCTTTGACAAACCCAAAGCTCCAAAACTTGACAACCCCAAGCTTTGATACAAGAACCTTTCAATGAAGAAATGTGTACAAGATTTCACTCTCAAGAAGCAGATGAGTACAAGTTTAAGCACTATAACAAGAGAGAGATGAGAGAATTGATGACTTTATGTATGCTCACTCTCAATCAAAGAAATGCTCACAAAGATGCTCTCTTTAATGATGTAAAATCAAGAAGATGAAGAGAGAAAAGTTTAATCTATGAGCCTTGATATTTCTCTAATGAATGGAGGCTTAGAATGTGGTTTCCATGGTGTATGATGAAGCCCCAAATCATTTATATAGAGAGCAAATGAAATATAGCCGTTAGAGGCAAAATATGGGCAAAACTGCCATTGCAGTCGACTGTATTCCCAATGCAGTCGACCGTAATCTCTCTAAAATAGCCGTTGGAGTTTTGTCCTTGAAAATAGCCGTTGGAACTGAATTTTGACCAATGCAGTCGACTTCATTGGAATGCAGTCGACTGGATTCAAATACAGTCGACTGTATTACCCTACTGCCTATCAGCTGCCTCGCGGAACCCCCTTTCCTATTTTGGGCATAACTTTCTCTAGAAAAATTGGATTGAGGTGCCGTTTTTTGCGTTGGAAAGCTAATGAAAATTTTTATCAAGATATGAAAAGATTGGCACCAAAATAGTTTTTGAGAAAATCTGAGTGAGCTCCAAAGTTCACTCATTTTCAAGAACCACACTTGTGTGAAAGGTTATGAACTCACATGCAATGCACAAGGTGTCCTAAGGTCTTTTTAGGTCATAGTCATCAATCCAACCATCAAACCAAGACTAGTTACATAATAGTAAAGACCAATCATAATCATAGTAACTTAGCCTTTGCATTCTTTCTTGCTCTTTGACATAGGACTTGATGAAGCTTCCATAGTATGTCCACTATAACTTTAAGCTTCTTTGGCTTCAATCCATCTATCCAACTTCTCAAATGTGTCTTCATGAGTGTCATGTATATATCTACTAAGAATCCACTCAAAACACACATTAGAACATAATCAATGTGTAGTTATCATCAAAACAAGATGTAAGCCTAGGTTATCCAACCATAGGGCTAACACAATGCGTATTTAATCTATGATCGCTGTTTGAGTTCACATCTGTGTTTAAATGTACTAAAGTCAGTCCCAGGAATTTGCTAAAAGTGGAAGGGGAAAATCCAATGGCGCTGGGAGTACAATTTAGACATATGAAATGACAAAGAAAACTTAATATAACTAAATATCTCAAGTGGGATGTGTGGTGGAAATGGGGATGACAGGGGATAGGAAACCTAACTCCTGCATCCTATGTTACATGGACTTAGAGCGTAGGCATCCAAGTCGGATATGTCTCCAAGTTTGGACTTGCTTGTTTCTCAAATTATAGGACATATGGACACGGATCCGAAGGTTGACACGTTTAGAACATCTAATTTCATATAGTACTTTGTATGAGATTGGCGCAAAATACAAAGGTGGATACAGATATTGTGAGGATCTGTATGGGCTCTACTAACAAGTACTAAGTATATTTATAGGTTTTTTTTTTTTTTGGCTGAGAAACTTACGATTATGTGTTGTGGAAAAGAAAGAAAAGCAAACACGTGAAGGACGTCCTCCCTCCCACTTCTCCCAACCAGATCTAAACTCTCGTCTTCTTCCTTCTACCTTAAGCTTCCACCATCCATGGCAACAGATTTGTAGCGATACCTCTCGAATCAGCGACATGGCGTGTCCAGACAGATTGCATGTCTGGTATGGATCCCATACTGGAATCCGCGTCATATCATGTTGACACTCTACGTTGTCCCAGAGTACCGAGTCCATCTAACATAGCCTGCATTTTCGTAGAGAAGTCTACAAAATAATGCACCGACGTATGAATGCTATGTTTGTTAAGCCATTTTGTTGATGTCATTTTTATACTTTTGGTACGTGTACAGATGCCTTCCCATGGAAGATGAGAACATGTTTCAAATTTTGTTTCAGTACCATTTTCTATTAAGAAAAAACATGTCTTTTGTTTGAACACCATTTTGGAAAAAAAAAATACAAAAACGTGTTTGGAATTTTTGGATGTTGTTGGATATCAAATTCTAACATACCTTTAAGTGGATAACTAAGTGGTAATGGATTGATTAAGAATATTTAAAATGGTTAGGTGGTGTTCTGGCAGATGGTACTTGAAGATGGTACATGAAATTCTTTCAAACAGAACGAAATTGAAAGAGGGGGGGGAGGGGAAGGCCAAACATTGCCTCCAAAATTGAACTCACATCTGCCATCTCTTCCACTAACGTGTAGGCTTGCGAAGCTCCCTATTACTTATCTTTTGGGCAACTTGATGGACTCCAAAGTTTAACCGCTAGTTGTTACATTTAGTAAATTGCTTTGTCAAACCTAATTTTGGATGTAATCAGTTTCTAACGTTTGAGGAGGTTTTTTGAAGCTGATTTAATCAGCTAACTTTTTTTGCCAAATATCTCAAAACCAGATTTAGTCTCAATTAAAAAAGGTTTTAGCTTTCTTGAGTCAGCTGAAGCCTATATGGTAGAATTAGCATGTGCGTTTGGCTGGTTTGAGTGGATGAGAAATATAACGATGATATCTCCATCTTCCTCGATAATAATTGTGAGAAAATAGACTTTGACTTATGTGAGATTTTATCCATCAGCTCAATCTATCTATTATGATATAACACTCGATGAATTCCATTGCAGATGCGGAAGGATAAAGTGGCGACAGACTTAAAAGCAATTCTTGCAAGGGTGAAAGATGATTTGACTGATGACGATATTAATCTGTCAGTTCTAAATCTAGTTGCTATGTTTCTTTCCTAACCAATCATGAATTAGTGAATTACATCTCCTATGAGTTGCAGTCCTCTAGCTGAATTTATAATGACTAAGATCGAGACTCTAATCCATATTTACGCATTTTGTGACATGACATGATACTATCCCATAGCGAGGGCGAAGAAGAACCAGAACCAGTAATTGGTAGACTTCTTCTTCTCACTTTTTGGTGGAAAAAGTTATCATAAGAATTTTATTACACCCGTGTTAGTTGTTTCCATATATCAGATCATCAGTTTTGGCTGATACATATGGATCAGTGCCTTAGAGGATACGAACCCAGGAGGAATTATCAGGTAGAATTGCTTTCTGGTTTTGGGAACTACAAACAACATTTTTAGTTGCTGGGCTTAAACTTATGACTTTTCTGACTTATGTTTAATATGCCCATGTATTTATATACCCTTCATATGTAATGGTTATGATTGCGAGATGAGGGAATAAGATCACTTGGTTTGCCTTATACTAATTAAAAGTTGTCCGGTTATGAAGTGCATGTGGTGTCCGTTTCAGATGATCCGTACTCCAAATGGGATCGAAACCTCTTTTCTTAGCAGACCTGTAGTCTTTTCACCTTAGCTCCTCTGAATGTGAGTATAGAATCGTGAAACAAAGCTCTTAAAATGATCTGTCATCCTTTGTTCCCTTCTTGATTTTGCAGCATTACAGTGACCCAGTATATAAGATTTCTTTTATGTGTATAATATGTTTTCTTGTATTTAATACATGACAGTTGCTATAAGAACTCGTGTTTATGTACTTCATTTGTTATAGAGTTCACTCTGCGAATACGCTTCGCCGTTCTTCAGTGCTACACCTTCATTGTCGACCCCGAGACAGTCCCATCAGGCACACTATTTTACAATATCCAATGCGGCCTTATCATACACTACGACTGACAAAAGGAAATGAAAATGCTTCCGTGCTTCCTGGAAAAATGCAGCTTCAAGCAAAGAGACCCACGGGCATGGAAACATCTTTGAAGAACTTCCTCTCCAGCAAAAAGATTTCGGTCTTCCAGCTGGTTTTCAAAAGGGGGATGACACGAATCTAATTTTTGCTGAGCATTGCATTTAAAGGTAAGATAATAACCCTGTAACGTGTTTCTAGACTCTCATTGTTATCTCTTGCCATTGAGGTCTTCCGTTTGCCTTTGTTCTGCCTTTTGAGTCTCCTCCTGCATATGATAGACATTGGATTCTAGCTCTTTATTTGCTCCTCCCATTTTTTTTTTTCTCATGGAGTCTTGCATTTGTGCACATATGTCAAGTGCATAGGGCATACCAACTGGTCTTAATGCGATCTTAGATGGAAAGAACATTGCCAGTTTATGAGATGTAGATGGCATGTGGTGTACTGTTCAAAAAAGAACCTGAATACTGCTATTAGATAATTCTCTCTTTGCTATTGTCTACTGTTTGAAGTTGTGACCCACACTTTTTTCTTTTCTTTCATCGGTACCGTAAAATGCATTTAAGGTTGATACCAAGGAAGGTGGGTTCGCAGTCGACGTGGAGGTGCCACAAGGAATGCAGTCCGAGTCAGATGTCAAGTGTGATGATGTGAGACACAGCAAGGGTGGAGCAAGGGCAGAGACCAAGGGCTTCCCAGACAGAGCTTGAGGGTGGCAGTGCTGCGAGGGCGAATGCGTAGGATGGATACACGACGACAGTCACAGTCCGATGCTTAGGTCCAGAGTTAGGGTCATGTATGTTTCTCTCTCTAGGATTCTAGAGTGAGAGTGAAAAGTCTGAAAATGTTCAAGTCCTGCAAATGAATTCTCAAGACCTCTATTTATAGAAGTTGAGATGATGATGTCATCACACGACACGTGGCGCTCCCCGGGAGGGACACGTCACCGAGGGGGTCCATAGCTGCCGGTGGTCCACGAACTGTCGAATCGCATATTCACCCGGCCTGCCCCGCACAGCGTCGCTCTGTCTGTCTGGAAGGACTGGCTCCCACAGCGTCGGTGTGGCCAGAGAACCCCCTTGATCTAGCCACCAATCCAAGCCCTTGCAGAGTCCCACAGGCCTGGCAGTGGTGGGGAAGACCCGACGCCCAATTGCTAGGCAGACTAGGCGCGATGCCCTCCGAAGACCTGCTCCCGTCTAGAAGTGACCCGGGGGTCATAGTCCATAGGGGTGCCGACGCAAGCCCCTAGTGCCGGAGCACGTAGGCCAGTCACGAAGACACCCTGGTGGAGATAGTGTCCTAGAGGAGTCGCCTATCCCGCGGGTGAGTCCTTGTGACGGAGCACTCGGAGCGCGTCAAGGTAGCATCCCGGAGGAGCCGTCTACCCGACGGGCCAGGTAGCATCCCGGAGGAGCTGTCTACCTGGCAGAAGGGGAGTTGAAGAGCTCCCTGACGGAGATAGTGTCCCGGAGGAGTCGCCTATTCTGCAGGCCGAGGTAGCATCCCGGAGGAGCCGTCTACCTGGCGGAAGGGGAGTTGAAGAACTCCCTGGCAGAGATAGTGTCCCGGAGGAGTCGCCTATCCCCGCGGTGAGTCCTTGTGCAGGAGCACTCGGAGCGCATGCAGGTAGCATCCCGGAGGAGCCGTCTACCCGACTGGCCGAGGTAGCATCCCGGAGGAGCCGTCTACCTGGCGAAAGGGGAGTTGAAGAGCTCCCTAGCGGAAATAGTGTCCCAGAGGAGTCGCCTATCCCTGCGGTGAGTCTTTGTGCCTGAGCACTCGGAGCGCGTCAAGGTAGCATCCCGGAGGAGCCGTCTACCCGACTGGCCGAGGCAGCATCCCGGAGGAGCCGTCTACCTGGCGGAAGGGGAGTTGAAGAGCTCCCTGGCAGAGATAGTGTCCCTGAGGAGTCGCCTATCCCCGCAGAATGCTGCACACTCCGGAGAGTGGGTCGAAGCATGTTCCACGACCAAGGCAAGGTGCGCATGGTGTGGTGAAAGGATGGACCGATGCAAGGAGCATGGTAGTGTGACAGAGAGCCAGGGGGCGCGACTGTGTTAGTGGTGCGGCGTACGGGCGCGGCGGAGTGAGTAAGGTGCTAAGGGCACTGTAGTGTGATAGGGAGCCAGGGGGCACGGCTGTATCAGCGGCGCGGCGTACGGGCGCGGCGGAGTGAGTAAGGTTCCAAGGGCACTGTAGTGTGACAGGGAGCCAAGAGGCGCGACTGTATCAGTGGCGCGGCGCATGGGCGCGGCGGAGTGTGTATGGGCGACGGGGTCGCGGAGTGACTTCTGGGCGACGGGGGTCGCGGAGTGACGTCCGAGCGACGGGGGTCGCGGAGGTGACGTCCTGGCGACGGGGGTCACGGAGTGAAGTCCGGGCGACGGGGGTCACGGAGGTGATGTCCGGGCGACGGGGGTCGCAGAGTGACGGTCCGGACGACGGGGGTCGCGGAGTGACGTCCGACCCCTTGAAGAGTAGTGAAGATGCTAAGTATGGAAGCCAAAAGCCAACCCTTGGGCGAAGGCCAAGGCCAACCCTTAAAGGGAGGCCAAGGCCAACCCCAAGGGAAGGCTGAGGCCAACCCCCAAAGGGAGGCTGAGACCGAGGCCGACCCCCAGGGGGAGGGCCAAGGCCGAGGCCAACCCCCAGGGGGAGGGCCAAGGCCCAGGCCGACCCCAAAGGGAAGGCCATGGCCGAGGCAGACCCCAAGGGGAAGGCCAAGGCCAACTTCCCCGGGCAAGTGCCATGGTGCATCGACGGTCGCTGGGCGAAGTACGTCGGTCGATGTGTGATGAGCAGTCGCGCAAGGATGAGCTTCTTGGTGACGAAGTCATGTGGAAAGGGTGAGAAGTGCACGTGACTTAGGCGTGCACGTATTGACCAGTTGGAGGCGTTGAATGTTGTCTGTTGCTTGTGCGGACGTGTTATTCGAAATGGGACCCCCAATGGACCTTTGGGTACGACCAGAATGGGTTGGGAACAGAGGTTCAACCGCTAATTAAAGAAGAGTGGGTAAGGAAATCCAGATACTCCATTTTCATATGACTTAAGTGGCTGCGGCTTCATGTTTAGAATGTAGAATTCTAGATCATATCAAGCCAAATAGATCCACAACCTTACTGCGGAACATTTTTTGAATGGTTCGGGTGCTCCAAGAAGGTGGTACTTGTAGTTTAATTTGGTTTGTGTGAGGCTTGTGCTTGTGGTTTATGGAAATCTGAATGAGTTAGTTTCACTTGAGGTAGCTCATAATGTGGACAAAAAAAGGAAAAAAACACCTTGAGGTTCAGCAGCCAATCGAAGACGAGAGGGGAAGTGAAACCAAATACTCCGTATTAATGGGATGCATGGAACTCAGAATTCTAGATCACATCGAGCCAAAATGATCAACAACCTTAACGCTGAACTTTCTTTCATTGGGGATAGTTACACAGGATGGTTCCCCTCTCTTCTGATAGTTTGAAGCTGAAAGGCCTAGACTGTTCTGCAAATGCTTCACCAAAGGAAAATTTTACAGCTAAACCAACCTTGGCTCTTGAAAATATAACTGGAACACACCTAGTTTACTTAAATGCTAACTGGCTGTATGTCACCTTGGAGTAATTTTCTGGTCCCTATTCACTCCCCTCTAAGTCTGCTGTGCCAGAGACTCTGGGGCCTCTTGTAGAATTTTGTAGTATCTTTGTCCGGCATTGATGCACCGTGTGCTAGACTGAGAAATTGGCATCTATAGAGTACTAGAGGCAAAAACAGTAAGAGTGAGATAGAAAGTCACTTACGTAACCCATATTAGACTTGAATTTCATCAAAAGAAAAGAGTACACACATACGTAACCCAGTACCATGAAGACTAAAAGTCAGATAAAGTCTGAGGGAGGAATGCCCTTTAACAAAAGAGTTCTAACTATAACTATAAACGTAATGCGAGTGAGCAAGTGCACGGAAATTCCTCTCAGTTGCATCATAAAAGACGAGGCCACTCGTTGGTGGAAGAGTCAGCCCCATTTGCTGTTTGAACTAACAGTTTGGCCTCGGAAAGGATGTCTGGTGCTCCCATGGTGAGGCTGCATGCGGGAAAGAAGATATAAGGAATTAGTATGCAAAATAATATGTTGGTACCGTTGCTGAGAAGCCCAGCGACAAGCATATAGAACAGAGAGAGCCATAGCTATGCGGTCACTAGATGCCGCGTAAACAAATCTGTGAGTTAATCTAACCACACCAAAACTAATGAGTCCCAGCCAAGCCTGAAGATCATCACTCGACCAAATTGATTCAATATAAAGATGTACAGGGGTAGTTGGAAGAGGCGAGCTAATGTCAGTATCATGAAGGTGCATGGGAAGGAGTGTTGAAAGAGCCGTAAGGGAAGTAGTAGGCAATATGGGAAGAAAACAAGGGCTTCGTGGGCAAGGCCTCGAATTTAGTTTGCGTAAAGCTTGATAGAGGTTATCAAGAGAATGTGAAAGGGTAGTAGTATTAAAGGGAGATTGGCGAAATATACACTTATCGCGACGTATCCAAATACACCAAAGAATACAAATAAATAAGAGTTGGGAGGAAGTAGAAGTGGGAGATTGGTATGTGGGTTTACTAAGCCAGGCAATTAGCCACTCCTTAAAGGAAGGAAAGGGTGTGGTGTTCAGAAGACTAATATTATTTGTAGTCCAAAGATTGTGGAGAGAGGGACAAGAAAGAAATAGGTGTTCGGCTGTTTCTATATCCATATGACAGAAGGGGCAAAGGTTATCAGAGATTATGTTGCAATGATAGAGTATATTTTTAAGAAGAAGACGATCCAATAGTAGTTGCCATAGGAAAAGTTGAATTTTGGCTAGAATTTTCAATTTCCAAATATAGCACCAGACGTTGGGGGGTACAGAGGCACATAGATCAAGTTGCGAGTCGGTAGCGAATTCTTTCTTGATTATGCAGCAAAAAGTAGGCAGAACTAACACTGTAGCGTCCATTTTTGGAAGGCTGCCACTAACATCCATCTTGGAAACCAGCCTGAGAAATATAGGTACTGCATATGACATGAACAATATCAGCAGGAAATATGGTGGTAAGATGAGTAGTATTCCATTTGTGATTGGTAATAAGATCAGACACCAGTCTTGGTGGATAGGCCAGAGTACTGACAGTATGTACAGAAAAACCGAACTTGGGCATTAGGCCAGCGTTCATTCCAAATATGAATACTGAATACTGCATCCATCGACGCACCAAGCAATGCCTAGCATAAGAGCTTCCCGGCCAGCCAGGAGTCCTTTCCAGCCCCAGGAACTGGAGGATGTTTTAGAGACTGTGAGGAAAGACTGATGATGACAGTGTTTATGCCGAAAGAAGCGAGATAAGAACTCGTCAGGTTGTGAAAGAATACGCAAACTAGTTTTAGCCAATAAGGCTACGTTAAGGAACCGAGAGGATCGAAAGCCCAAACATCCCTGTGATTTAGGCCCGGAAAGAGTGAACCAATTAAACCAACGAAGACGAGTGCGCGAGGGGTCTCCCTTCCGCCCGAAATCACAGAGAATGCGATCAATCTGATGACAAATCTTAATCGGAAAAAGGATATCTTGCATGTGGTATTAGACTAAAGTGGAAAGAACTGAGGTCACCAAAGTTGCACGTCCCGCTTTATTTAATAGGAGACCTTTCCATCCAGAACAACGCTTCTCAATTTTGTCCAAGAGAAGCCGAAAAAAAGCACGTCGATGCATAACAATATTCAAGGTAGTACCCAAATATGAACCAAAAGTGGTAGAAAGGGGAATCCCAGGGGTTTACGCACAAAAAGAACGTAATAGAGGATGACAACTAGGACTAATCACAAGAGATGATTTGGTGAAATTGATTTATTGTCCAGAAGCACGCGTGTAGTTGGAAAGCAGAATTTTAAGTGATTCACAACCTAAAGGGTTAACGTGGAAGAAAAGAAGAGTCATCCGAAAAGAGAAGATGAGAGATGCTCAACGAGTATGGGTTAAGTTTAATACCATGTAAGCGGTCCAAACGCTCCGCTTCTAGAAGAGATTGAGAGAGAACTTCCGTACAAAGAACAAGGGAGAGATTGGATCCCCCTGGCGAAGTCCACACGTAGGAAAGAAAGTATCGCTAGGCGTTCCATCCACAAGAATAGAGTAGGAAACAGTGGAGATACATTGTATGATCAACTGTGTAAACCGTTGTGGAAAACCACATTGAATAAGAACTGTTTCAATGAATTCCCAACGATGTCTATCATAGGCCTTGCTCATATCCATTTTGAGTGCCCCCAAAACCTGTTTACCTGTTGTCTTGGTACGGATTTTGTTCGTCAATTCTTGGGTGATAAGAATATTGTCAACTATACGACGGCCAGGAGTGAAGGCATTTTGGAAAGGGGAGAGGAGGGAAGGTAGAACTACTTTGAGTCGGTTGGCAAGGACCTTACTGATAATTTTGTAGATGGTATTACATAAATTTTTGGCCCTAAAGTCATTAGGTGTTGTAGGATTCGAGGTTTTAGGTAATAAAAGTATGATTACTTTCGGAGAGCAAGTGTCCTAATCGAAGGAAGGAAGGATAGGACAACAGCTGTTACAGACTGATTCAAAAAACTCTAGCAATGTTGATATAGAATGGGTAAGATACCATCGGGCCTAGGAGATTTAAAGGGAGCAATTTGGAATACAGCACGCGGTCCTGTGTGGCTGTAAAGGGTTGATTTAATGCAAAGATTTGGGATGAAGAGAATTGGGTTGTTAGAGTTCCTACAGTGTTACAGCTAGAAGGATCAAATGAATCTCGAGGAGGGCAGAGAATAGACATAAAATGGGATAGGAAACAACTTCGGATTTCCTGATCAGATGAGCACAAAATGCCATCAGTATTTCTTATCTGAGAGGAAAGAGTAGGTCTAGATTTGAAGGTAGTTGAGGCATGGAGGCATCAGTAACCAAGTTTCTTTCACTCTTTCGTTTGGTGGACCGACCTGCGCCCAGTAGAATTCTTCACAATCTAGTAACCAATCAGGCGTTGGTGGATAAGATGTTCCTGATCGGCCGCTATCATATCTGGCACTAGAAGCTGCAACTCCACTAATTGTTCCCTGCACCGCGTTATTTGGGTTTTGAGGTTACCAAATGAGGAGGTATGCCACAAGGAAAGTTGCTGCATCATACACGTACCCTATTGAGCAACTCGATAACGAGGTGAACCCGTGACCGCCAAGTTCCAAGTGTTACGAATGATACGTATCCCTTTTGGATGTCGTAGCCAAAAGGCTTCAATTTACAAGGCCGATTTCGAAGTCTCCTTAGAGGAGAGAAGTCCAATTAGATTGGCGCATGATCGGAACGTTGAATACCAAGATTAGTGAGTAGGGAATTCGGATATTGGATAGTCCAATATTCCAGTACACCAAAGAATACAAATAAATAAGAGTTGGGAGGAAGTAGAAGTGGGAGATTGGTATGTGGGTTTACTAAGCCAGGCAATTAGCCACTCCTTAAAGGCAGGAAAGGGTGTGGTGTTCAGAAGACTAGTATTATTTGTAGTCCAAAATTGTGGAGAGAGGGACAAGAAAGAAATAGGTGTTCCGCTGTTTCTATATCCATATGACAGAAGGGGCAAAGGTTATCAGAGATTATGTTGCGATGATAGAGTATATTTTTAAGAGGAAGACGTTCCAAAAGTTGTTGCCATAGGAAAAGTTGAATTTTGGCTAGAATTTTCAATTTTCAAATATAGCACCAGAGGTGGGCGTATAGAGGCACCAAGAAAGTTGCGGGTCGGTAGTGCTACGATGAATTCTTTCTTGATTATGCAGCAAAAAGTAGGCAGAACTAACACTGTAGCGTCCATCCTTGGAAGGCTGCCAGTAGCATCCATCTTGGAAACCAGTCTGAGAAATATTGGTACTGCATATGACACGAACAATATCAGCAGGAAATATGGTGGTAAGAAGAGTAGTATTCCATTTGTGATTGGTAATGAGATCAGACACCAGTCTTGGTGGATAGGCCAGGGTACTGACAGTATGTACGGGAAAACTAAACTTGGGCGGTAGCTAGCGTTCGTTCCAAATATGAATACTGAATATTGCAACCATTACCCACGCGCCAAGCAATGCCTAGCATAAGAGCTTCCCGGCCAGCCAGGAGTCCTTTCCAGCCCCAGGAACCGGAGGATGTTTTAGCGACTCTGAGGAAAGACTGATGACGACAGTATTTATGCCAAAAGAAGCGAGATAAGAACTCATTAGGTTGTGAAAGAATACGCCAGCTAGTTTTAGCCAATAAGGCTACGTTAAGGAACCGAGAGGATCGAAAGCCCAAACCTCCCTGTGATTTAGGGCCACAAAGAGTGAACCAATTTACCCAACGAAGACGAGTGCGCGAGGGGTCTCCCTTCGACCCGAAATTACAGAAAATGCGATCAATCTGATGTCAAATCTTAATCGGAAATGGATAGCTTGCATGTGGTATTGGACTAAAGTGGAAAGAGCTGAGGTCACCAAAGTTGCACGTCCCGCTTTATTTAATAGGGGACTTTTCCATCCAGCCAACGCTTCTCAATTTTGTCCGAGAGAAGCCGGAAAAAAGCACGACGATGCATAACAGTATCCAAGGTAGTACCCAAATATGAACCCAAAGTGGTAGAAAGGGGAATCCCAAGGGTTTCCGCACAATAAGAACTTAATAGAGGACAATTAGGACTAATCACAAGAGATGATTTGGTGAAATTGATTTGTTGTCCAGTAGCACGCTTGTAGGTGGAAAGGAGAATTTTAAGTAATTCACAACCTAAAGGGTTAACGTGGAAGAAAAGAAGAGAGTCATCTGCAAAGAGGAGATGAGAAATGCTCAACGAGTATGGGTTAAGTTTAATACCATGTAAGCCATCCAAACGCACCGCTTGTAGAAGAGATTGATACAGCACTTCCGTACAAAGAACAAGGGAGAGATTGGATCCCCCTAGCGAAGTCCACACGTAGGAAAGAAAGTTTCGCTAGGGGTTCCATCAACAAGAATGGAGTAGGAAACAGTGGAGATACATTGCATGATCAACTGTGTAAACTGTTGGGGAAAACCAAATTGAATAAGAACTGCTTCAATGAATTCCCAACAATGTCTATCATAGGCCTTGCTCATATTCATTTTGAGTTCCCCCAAAACCTGTTTACCTGTTGTCTTGGTACGGATTTTGTTCATCAATTCTTGGGCGATAAAAGGTACGCAAGCAATCCAAAGACCTCCTTTATACAACCGCTTAGGATCAGCCCCAAAAGAGTGTAAAAAACCAAGAGAACGGAATGAACGGAGAAAAGAAGTGGAAGCGCTGTGCGTTTCCTGAGATAAGATGATGATGGTCGATGAAGTTGGATCAATTGTCAAGCTGTGCAAACAATCCACGGCTGACCCAAACCACGGCAGTTCCAGCTAAAAATCTTCATGGTCCCAAATGGGGTTGTACAAGGACAACACCCGTAACCCATGATATTTGGTAGTCTGAGTATTTTTTTCTTTTTATGGTGATAGTATTGGGGCAATAAGTAACAGGATCAGGTTGAGTATTAGCTAAAGTGAGGAGATTGGTAGGATTAGGGTGTCTATCTTTAGGTTTTTTAAGATGTCTATATTTAGGTTTTTTACGATGTTGGATATATCTGCTAAGTTCCACTTATGAAAAACAAAAGTGGCACTTTGTATTTGCTTTCGTTTCAGGTTTTGAGGTTTAGGAAAATTTAAAGTACGCTTAACTGTATGAGAAACATAGAATTTGGGTTGGGCAGCGGGATCATGTTGAAGGGAAGAATACGCGACTAAGCAGGTGTTACTAGAATGAATATATTTAGGACGTTTGAGTTGTTTGATCTGGGAGAGCTCCCACAGGATCCAGTCGCAAAAGTCCAGAGTGATAATTAGAGGTTGCCTTTTTAAGGTTGTAGAACATAAAAGAGGTAAACTAGCAGAGCAAGGGATAGAAAGATGATAATAACTACTATGAGAGAGAAAACTATTATGCAGTATAGGCTGTGAATAAATATGTGATGGCATGATAAAGACTGTGAAGTAAAAGGAGGGCTGATAAGAGTAGCGGGCACCTGGTGGAGGCATATTAGTGTAGTACGAAGGCCCCTTGAGAGGAAGCCTCTTCCCTCCAGTCACAGCTTTTCTCATCTGCCTCATAGATCGAGAGGTTCCAGTGAATCCTGTAGAGGTTGTATCCATTTTGGTGGCCGCAAAGACAAAGTCAGCAGAAGATACTACAGTCGGTGCGTCCATGTCCTGAGTAGCCGTGTGCGGAGAAGTGATAGTCATAGTATCCATTCCACCAGCGGTATCCTTGTCTTCACCGTCACATAGAGGAGCTGTGAATCGTGTACCTTGTGCCTCAGTGAGAGGCATAGTGTCCATGTCTTCATCTTTAAAGATAGGGGCCGTGAATCTTGTACCTTGTGCCTCGACCATTGTCATTTCCAGTCCTTGAAGAAGATTCCCAATAACTCGAAGGATAGAGGGATCTTGTTATAGAGTTTCCAAGCCATGGCTAAAGAATGGGTCAAGGATACGTTCCATAAGATCAGAAGCTGGGATAGATTGCGCAGCATGCATAGCTGTGTTTAATAGCTTCGGGCCAGGGGGAGTAGTGTCACCTGAGTTGAGGCAAGTACCCGATAGTAGATGTGCAGATGCTTTACCCCAACGATGGTAGTTGGTCGGTTCATATAGCGGGACAGGATCAGAGGAGAGGTGTATGAAAGATTAGGAGGGTGAGGAATGAGGGGTGTGGAAGAAGGGATTGAGCTGGTTCGGCGGCAAGAGGAGATGTTGCTGGCGGGAATGCTGGGTTGGCGTCATAGTGGAATGTGGGTCGTGAGCTAGAAGATGGAGTAACAACAGACGGGTTGGAGGGATGGGAGTTGGGATAAAGTGCTAATTTCATGTCAGGACAAGGAAACGGGCCAGAGTCAGTAGAGGCAATTTGGGTGGTAGCCAGGTAAGAGGATTGAGTTAAGGAGAGGTTACTAGGCCCAGGTTCCTGTAAAATGGGTTTCGAAATGCCCAAAAACTGCAACAAATTATCTAGAGCCGTGGTATTAGCCTGGATCCACTTTTTTTCTTAACTTGGTGAGCAAGGACAGATACCCTTGTTCTAATGGTGCCACGGAGAAGGCTTGAGGTCCACCAGAAAACTCAGAGAGAGCAGGTTGCCACGTTGAGTGTATCATAGAATTCCAAGGTAGCGAGCTAGGAACCACCTGATCATGGTTGTGCGCCACGTTAGGCGAGTGACCCAGAGTGAACTCAGCCATAACTTAGTCATGCATATCCGAGTCAGAAGATGAATCCTGCTAGAATTCATCACCAAAGTCGTGGAACTGTTCGTTCGCCGATGATTGCGAAGATGAGGTTGCGGACGGGTTTAATGGAATATTTTGGTCAAATTCATCTTCCTCCATGGGATGATCATCCGAAATCATATCCGAGGAATCACCCCAAGAATCCATGGACAAATGACCGGAGTCTTCCGAAGAGGAAGAAGACACAGAAGGGGAGTAGGCCGAGTAAATATGATGTAATTCCGTTCCAAAGGGGTTGTGTCAACTATACGAATACGGGGTGTTCGATTGAAATCTGTATTGGGTAAAGCCCGGATGAAATCACCGTAGATGGGAAAGCCTGATTCAAACATCGGAGGGGAAGGGACGGCCTGCCGAAGTCGTAAAACCTGTTGAGCAAAGGCTTCGGTAACTACTGCGGCAGCCTTTCAGCAACGATCAGCATTATGTCCACAGCAACCACATGTGTAGCAAATATGAAAGAGTTTTTCAAAAGCACAACTTAGCCACACAGTTGCATGGTTAGGGAGTAACAAGAATACACCAGTGAGCGAAGGTTCATCAATAGGAAGTCAAACTTGGAGCCGAAAATAATCCAAGTTTTTGCATCGGAGAGCTGACCAATCGACACGAAGGAGAGTACCAAAAATTGTACCAATTTGCTCCGCTAGTTGTCTATAGTAACAGTCACTAGGTATATTATGAATGCGGATCCAGATATCCATAGTTTCAAAACGCACCGAAGAATACACCATATAATTCGACCAAGGACGAAGAAGAAGTAAGGCAGATTCTACAGCCCAAGGGCTGTTAGATAAGACCAGTGATGCTTCATCAGCCAATTCGAAGTGAAGGAGGAATAAATTCGAGATTTTTTTCAACTCGAAGAGTACCATGAAGTGTTAAAATGGTATTGATTTCTGGGATATATCTTTGTCATTTACATGTAGCTGTATTTATATACACCAAAGAACAAAACTAAGGCCTAAAATTAAGCTATACATATGACAATGCTAGAACTAAGTCCAAAACTTAAGCTTGTACAAGAAGAAAGGTAATAGATCATGGAGGTCATGATTCTGGGCTGTCAAGATCCTAGAGCTTAGCAAAGATTTAAGCTGCACTATCCTTGGCTGAATTTGTGTGATACGTTAAGACTCCCCCTCAAGTTGGAGCATGAAGATCACAAATGCCCAACTTGGATTTTAAATACTGAAATTGATCACGACCAAGAGACTTTGTAAACAAATCAGCAAGTTAATCATGAGAAGAAATTTTAATGGTGTGGATCAAACCCTTGAGCGATTTTTTCACGAACGACATGGCAATCGATCTCAATATGTTTAGTACGTTCATGAAAAACAGGGTTGGCAGCAATGTATAGAGCAGCTTGATTATCACAATAAAGGGGTACTGGAGTTGTCAAAGGCATGCCAAGATCTCGTAAGAGAAATGAAAGCCATGTAAGTTCACATGTTGCAACAGCCATAGAACGATATTCAGCTTCAGCAGATGATCGTGAAACAGTTGTTTGCTTCTTTGTCTTCTAAGAAATAGGACTCGAACCAAGGAAAATGCAATATCCTGTTGTGGAACGTCGAGTCATGGGGCAGCTTGCCCAGTCAGAGTCACAAAAGGCTTTTAATGCAAGATCAGATTGGCTATGAAGAAAAATGCCTTGGCCGGGAGAACCCATCAAATAGTGTATTAAACGATGGGCAGCGTCAAGATGAGGTTGCCGAGGTTGATGCATGAACAGACTTAATATATTGACAGTGTGAACAATATCAGGATGAGTGACAATAAGGTAGATTAGGCGACCAACCAGTCTTCTATACGGAGATGGATCATAGAGTATGGCTCCTGTTGAATTTGAAAGTTTTAAGTTTTGTTCCATGGGAAACTCGGATGGGCGAGCACCAGTGAGGCCACAGTCATCAAGGATGTCGAGGGTATACTTGCGTTGACAGAGATATAGACCACGAGATGAGCGTGCAACTTCGATGCCCAAGAATTATTTCAAAGAACCTAAGTCCTTTGTATGAAATTGGCCGCAGAGACGAGCTTTGATAGATTGAAGTAAAGTGACATTTGAACCTGTTATAAGAATGTCATCAACGTAAACAAGAACAAAAACTGAAGCACCTTGTTGACGAAGAATAAATAAAGAGTAGTCAGCTTTTAATTGGATGAAGCCAAGGCTCAAGAGAGCATTAGAAAATTTAGAAAACCAATTGCGAGGAGCCTGTTTGAGACCGTAGAGGGACTTTTGAAGCTTGCAAACAAGATGGTCCCCTTTGCGTCGATAACCTGGTGGTGGAGTCATGTATACATCTTCAGCAAGGTCTCCACGTAAGAAAGCATTATAGACATCCAACTGATGAATTGGCCAATGACGTGCAACAGCAATAGTGAGAAGAACACGAATAGTGACATGTTTGGCAACAGGTGCAAAGGTGTCATGGTAATCAATTCCCTCAATTTGTGTGTAGCCTTTAGCAACAAGACGAGCCTTGAAGCATTCAATAGATTCATCAGCTCGACGTTTAATCTTGAAAACCCATTTAGACCCAATGGCTGTCTTACCAGGAGGTAGAGGAACAAGTGACCAAGTATTGTTTTTGGTCAAGGCAACAATTTCGGATTGCATTGCATCTCGCCATACCTGAAATTTCATGGCCTGGTGGAAACTAGTTGGCTCATTAGTAACAGTTAAGGCAGTAAGAAAAGCTTTATGAGGTAAAGAAAAACAATGATAGCTCAAGGAAAAAGCAAGAGGATGACATGTACCTTGTCTAGTAGACGAAGATGAATTAGAATGGGCAATAGACACATAGTAATCTTTGAGATAACTTGGTCTACCAATGGATATAACAGGGTCATTAGGAGCAGGAGACATAGGAGTGGAATGTGTATCACTAGGTGGGGAAAGAGGAAAAGGTGTAACAGGTAGTTGGTTAAGAATAGGAGAGGTGGGTCTGGGAGAAGTTGACTCTGTTTCAGCTGGAGGTAAAGGAAAAACGGAAGAAGAAGAGAGGGTGGGAGAATGATGGATATGGTAAGGAAAAATGGTCTCATGAAAGACAATGTCACGCGTAACATAAATGGTCTTGGTGAATAAGTCATAGACTTTAAAACCTTTTTTACCATAGGGATATCCCACAAAAATGGCAGGAGAAGCACATTTGTCAAATTTGTGGGAAATATTAGTGTTACGAGCAAAACAAAGACAACCAAAAACTTTAAGATGTGACACATTAGGTGGTTTTTGGAAAAGAATTTCATGAGGGGTTTTATATTTTAGGATAAGAGATGGTAGACGATTTATAAGGTAGGCTGCAGTAAGGACACATTCTCCCCAAAATTGTAATGGTAAGTTAGCTTGGAATCGTAATGCTCGAGCAATGTTTAGGAGGTGACGATGTTTACGCTCCACAACACCATTTTGTTGAAGAGTAGAAACACAACTAGATTGTTGATTGACACCTAAAGAATGGAAGAATTGATAAGTATCTTTGTTAAAAAATTCGCGAGCATTATCTGAGCGAACTTGGCAAATGGAAGCGTCAAATTGGGTTTTGGCCATAGTGAAAAAATAACGGATTAGACTATTGGCTTCAGTTTTATGGTTCAATAAATAAACCCATGTGCTACGAGAAAAACCATCAACAATAGTGAGAAAATAATGTGCACCAGATAAAGAGGCTGTGCGGTAAGGGCCCCAAATGTCAATATGAATTAACTCAAAACAGAACTTTGTACTAATCGTACTAGTTGGAAAATGTAATCGAGTTTGTTTGGCAACTCGGCATACAGTGCAAATACATTTATTTGAAATGGAAATAGTACTATCTAATGCTGTGAGTTTGGGGGAGAGAGAAAAAGCGGGATGACCAAGATGCCAATGCCATAGATCGAAGTGTGAGCCAGGAAGCGTTGTAGATGCCATAGATGGAGATAAATCCAAGAAGTAAAGACCATCGCGCCGTTTACCCGTTGCCAAAATCATCTTCGTCTGTGGGTCCTGAAAAGTACAAGAGTCATGAGAAAAGGTGACAATGTAAGGAGATTGAGCGGTTAGTTTACTAATAGACAACAAATTGAAGTAGAATGAAGGAACATGTAGAACATCAGGAAGAGTGAGGTTGGGCAATAAAGGGACACTACCAATTCCAGTGACAGGAACATGAGACCCATTAGGTAAACGAATAAATGAAGATGATGGTGTACGAGAGGAAAAAATGTGATATCTGAAACCATATGATCAGTGGCTCCAGTATCGATAATCCATAATGGGTGAGTAGATGATGTAGAGAAAGAAAAAGATGTACCTGCAACATTAGCTAATGGATGTGGATTACCAGTAGGGAGCAACATCAGAAGTTGCTGGATTTGATCAGCAGTGAGTGATGGAGCACTAACGCTTGATGTGGGTTCGTCATATGCCATAGCATTAGACTGAGAGGGATTTCCAAAAATAGGAGCTGAACCGCGAGATGCTTGTCGTGTAGGACCACGAGTTACTGATTGATAATGGGATCGGCTACCACGGTTTGAGCCATTATCATTAGTCCGAGGGGGATAGCCATGTTGTTTGAAGCAGCGACTATCTGAATGACCATCCATGTCGCAGTAGTTACAGTGGTAACGAGGACGGTTACTGTTGTCTTGCCGAGCAGTTGGACGAGAAGAAGAATTTGGTAGCTTGTGAGTTGTAGCCATCGCTGCTGGAGAAGGTAAAATTTGTTGAGAATCGTGAAGTGAGCGTTGTCTCTCTTCTTGTAAGATCAAGGAATAGGCTTTTGCCATGGATGGAAGGGGATCCATCAGTAGAATTTGACTTCGTACAGAGGCATATGACTCATTAAGTCCTTGTAAAAAATCCATGAGAGCATCGTTCTCAAGAAAATCAGTGTGGGTTTTCATGGCACCACATGTGCAAGTGGGTGGTGTTCGATACGAAGAGAGTTCGTCACTGTAGGCCTTGAGGGTGGTATAATATGTAGAAACTGAATCTGTATTTTGCGCATTGTTGGAGATGGCTCGCCGTATCTCAAAGATGCGGGGAGCATTTTTTTGAGAAAATCGATCATGAAGATCAACCCATACGTCACTAGCAATAGTTGTCCAAAGAATGCTATTGGCAATAGCAGGAATTGTGGAGTGAATAAGCCAAGAAGTGACCATGGAGTTGCAGCGTGACCAAGAGGAGAATTCAGCAGAGTCGGCAGCGGGTTTTTTGATGGTTTTGTCAATGAAACCAAGCTTATTTTTTTGCTTCGAGGGCCATAATCACAGCTCGACTCCACGTAGGATAATTGTCACCATTGAGCAGTTGGGTAACTAGTGGTGTACCTGGTTGATCAGAGTTGTGAAGATGATATGGGGAGGTTGGATCAGCAATTGCTGGGTTTTTTTAAGAAGCCATGAAGGAGATTAGATGGGTTTGTGGCTTCTACGAATTAGCAGATTGTATAAGGAAATTAGATAGTATGGTAGGTGTTTGTTGAAATGTCTGAGAGAGATTGATTGTTTGGGTCAGAGAAGAATGACTAGTTTTGTAGGCTCTGATACCATGTTAAAATGGTATTGATTTCTGCGATATATCTTTGTCATTTACATGTAGCTATATTTATATACACCAAAAAACAAAACTAAGGCCTAAAATTAAGCTATACATATGACAATGCTAGAATTAAGTCCAAAACTTAAGCTTGTACAAGAGGAAAGGTAATAGATCATGGTGGTCATGATTCTGGGCTGTCAAGATCCTAGAGCTTAGCCAAGATTTAAGCTGCACTATCCTTGGCTGAATTTGTGTGATACGTTAAGATGAAGACGCCAGTGACGGCGAAGGAGACGTTGCAAACGGGATTCAGTGAATTTCTTCAGATCGCATATATTGCCTATAAGGACTTTATCCTTATTTGCCCTGGCCAGTTGGACCATATGGTCGTCTACCAGGAGGACAGGTCCACGGCGTGTAGGAATATTGTCGTGTGGGTTGGGTGGGAGGATAGGGTATTCTGGGTTTGGTGGATGGTTAGGGTGAAAGTGAGGAAGATTCGGGTCTTCCGTGGAATAAAAGCAAGTGGGACAGTTGTGAGAGTTATGGAAGGATGTAGTTGTTGTAAATGTGAGGATGAGTGAATACGGGATAGTGAAGGAAGAAGACGGATGGAGAAGAGGGTCAATGGTAAAGGGATAGCAGATTTGTGAAGATAGGATGTTAGGTGAGTTTAATGGATAGCGGCTGATGTGATGGTTTTGTGGGGCAGATTATGATTGGAAGGAAGAGGTTGCTGAAAAACCAAACTCCTTGATACAGATGCAAGAAGGTTACTGTTAATGAAAAATGGAGATAAGAGAAGCGAAACTTAAGTTCAGGGAACTTCTCCTTCATTCTTTCTAGGTGTTGCAGCTGACATACACATAGTTGAAAACTGTTACTGAAGCAACAAAGAGGCGTCTTCGTATTCTTCAATTGATTGTAAGATTTTTGTAATTATGAAAATGGTCAACAAACATGACAATGCATGTTTTCGAGAAAGGAAATCTTTTCTTCTCCGTGATTCCAAAACATAATAAAAATGAAAAGAGAGTAACCAAGTGGAGTGTTAGTAGTTGAGGTGATACCAAAGCATTGCCAGGGTTAAGGCTCATTCATTTCAGGGTTTACACCTGATGGCTAGGAATCTAAGTTAGGCATGTTAAGGTTGATAATTGCATGCATCTGTTATTGAGGCATAATTAAAGCTCTATATGACCACGGATGTGGGGAATATTTTCTTTTATATCCGACAGACATATTAGTTTTGTTATATTTTCATTTATTCCAAGTAAAAAAATACATGTGTCATGTGATGGTCCAGTTCCAGTTGACCCGACAGTTTATCGCTGACTGTTGAGCCAGCCTCTTTCACAGTTTAATTGCAATGGTGTCTACCAATTTCAGAATATAGTCTTGTATCAAGAAAGCAATACGGTGTAGAGATTTTTAAAGTAGGGCTCATAAGCTCACTGAGAATTTTGATAGCTTTTATGTTTCGACGTAAAGACAGGTGGAAGTCAACAAATAACAAACAAGTATGTTTACCATATCGGATTCAATGATACGAACCCTTCAACCACCTGCAAGTTCTCGCTAGCCAACTTCAAGATTTGACAGTGATGGGCAAATCTCTCAACAGTGAAAATGAATGGAATCACAATTTTTCATTCCTTTCTGATACGCCGTTTACTATGGGCCGGGTGCGGGTAGGGTGAACCTGGGGGAGGGAGGGGCGTCCCACCCTAAGTTGTTTGTGGTGCTGCATGCTTGAGGATCAGAAGTGGAAACTTGTGTGTGTTTTCTAGAATTAGTGGCATCAACTATATATTTGTTTCTTTTACTTTTTTACATTTCTTATCTTGTTCACTATTAGATTTGAGGGCTTCAGCAGATGGCCTGAGTTTGTAATCTAAGTTTTTAGCTTTAAATACTGCTAGTAACTCCGAATCACATGAATATTGAAAGTGTTGGATTCAGGTTTCTTCTTGTTACCATTGCTTCTAGAAATCTCCTGACCTTGCCAGTATTATGTATTACAGTATTATACTGCCTTTCTTTTATGCTATTTATTCTGCTTTGAAGTCCCAATGTCTTTAACGTATGTAGGTTCCTGAAATATTGCAGTTACTCCTGATGGTGTGGGGTGTTGGTCTATCTGCAGTTTGAAGACATGGAATGCTAGTATTGCTGTAACTTGCGGAGTTGGTACTTTCTCGAGGTTGAAGTATCTTCTAGTGATGCTGTATAAACATCTGTCTTGCAAGTCAGGATTGTAGTGTAAAGGCATAAGGCTCAGTAATGTCAACTCATTTAGTGTAGTCTCCATAACTTCAGGTTGGGTAGTAAAGTCGGCTCTCTTAAGCAAAACATATTGTAAGCTTAAAACATTGTTAACCGTCAGTAATGTCAACTCATTTAGTTTAGTTGAACTTTTGTTCGTTAAAAACTGTTTCTTTCGTACATAAAGCCCCTTGCACAATATCTCAACTCTAGGGCCAAGAAGTAAAACTTAAACCTACTCTTTAAGATTTGGAAAGAGATCATGACATCCTTCATCTGTGGTGGATGTATAGCTTATTAAGCATTGTGGAACATAACGGGAGAATAATCATATTACGAAAATGCAACTTGGCCCTCGTCTTATTTCCTAAAGACCAAAATGGCTTGTGATAAAATGAGCTTAGGTATTATGATCTTACGCTCATGACCACTGACATGAATTTTTATCTTCAATTTTGACTTTGAAATGAGGCGGACACTTTGATTGATTAGGCTAGAACCAATTGTTCTCATTATACTAAAACTAGGTTAACAAATGGCCACATCATTCACGTGGGAGTCAAAACTTAGTTTATCCTAAGTTTACACTCCCAATCCAAATGATGTGGTAGTTAGTCTACCTAATTTTGTATAATGAAAACTTGCATTACTCATGAAAAGTATTTGCAGAAGAACAAATTGTCACGTCATTTATGAGCCAAATCTAGAAAAATTTTGAAAAGTTCAGCATTACTCATCAAAAATAGGTTGGCCATTCCTAACAAAAAGATTGTAGGGGTGACACATTTTCATCCGTACAATTAGAACTGTTCATTCCGGTGCTTAAAATTTTGAATATAATTTGTTCAAAGTGTACTGCATCATGTAGGTAAGAAAGTGATGCACTTTTTCTCATAAGTAACAGCATATGGAGCTAGACCTTATAAATATGCAACATTAATGTTGGCATAATGGTATTAACATAGTCAAATGTTCGAAGCAGTGGATTGCTAATGTGCACACAAATTTCATGTCTAAGTCGCGGGATAAGAAATAATGCACAAAATTCAATTGAATGATTTTTACAAAAGTAATGGGTTCCACTCCTCCGAGGAGTCCTGTAAGTTTTTTTTCGAAAGATCTCTTGTACTTACTCTATCAAACGTACACAACAAGTTTTAAGCATAGTCATCGGGCAATTTTTGAATATTTTGAACTTATAAGAAGCAAAAAATTGTAGCAACAAATCTCTTTCCTTCTTGTTTAAGAATAAATAGAGCGTCATTACATCTTCAATAGACATAAAAGTGGTATCCGATTCATATGTTAATTTGTTGTATTTTCGCATTCCAGTAAAATGGTACAGACGTTTATCAAGTGGTCTCTGAAAAATATCTTTCTCATATCAACAAAGTCCTGCAATTTTTACCAAACAAATTAACTATTGCACTAAATAAGAGTTTTTCAAATACAAAATAAAACACAATTGCTTACCCTCAGCCCCTCATATTTGACGATCATGGTTTTTAATGGAATAGAGATATTAATAGCAATATCCACATTTCCAGGTTCACCTGGTGAAAACTCTTCTGCCCCGTATGCCAAAGTTCTTTTAGAACCGATTGGGGATTTCAGCATTTCCCTAGTCCAGTAGTGCAGTTGCAAAACTCGGTTCAAAAGTATCTTTCAATATAGAGTTGTCAAAGGGCCGGGCTAGGGCCGGCCCAGCCCAAGCCCATCGGGCCTGCTGTGGGGCCGGGCCGGGGCCGGGCCAGTGGGGCTGCCAACCGGGCCGGGCCTGCCGAAGGCAAACCTAGGCCCAGTCCAGGCCCTGGCCCTAGGCCCAATATCTAGGGCCGGGCTTGGGCCGGCCCGGGCCCTTTTTTTTTTTCTTCTTGTTATTCAATTTTAAATTTCATCTCTAGGCAATATTCACAATTTAACGAACCTAATCTTTATCCTTTTATTTCATTATAAGTAATATACATATATATGTATGTATGTATATACATATTTATTTGTTAGCCATTATATTTTTTATTATATGTTAAACATTTTCATACTCTTCTTGGTGAGCTTTATTAATAAAATCTTAACACATAACAATGCTGTTGGAGGGGGTAAAAGTGGAATTTTGGAAAAGGTGTGGAAGAAAGGGGGGGAAAAGCAAAAAATTCAAACAAGTGGTGGGGCCAAAACCGGGCCAAACCGGGCCAGAACCGGGCCGACTTCGGGCCGGGCCAAACCGGGCCGTTTCCGGGCCGGGCCGGGCTTTTTCGCAGAATCTGAAGGCCTGGTCCAAGCCCAGGCCCCAAGCCCGCTTGTGCTGGACCGCTACTGTTCATGGACGGGGCCGGGCCAGCCCGGGCCAGAACCGGGCCGGGCCGGGCCAGCCCACGGGCCGCCCGGCCCGTTTGACAACTCTATTTCAATATAAACTCATACTTATCTAATAATCTGTCGAGTTCTTAGCAAGGCAGTACAGTAATTTGCAATTGACGTAACCCATCCGACAAGAGAATCTCGTACATGTTAAGCATGAAGATGGGAAGTCAGTCCAACATAACATAAGACTGAGGAAACTGAAATCCCCGATTGGTTCCAGCATATCAAGCTCTTATATCCAATCTTTTCCACTCTATGCAAACTGAAATTTAATATTTTCAAATAAAATCACTGGACGTCTAAAATATAGTTATCGATATTGTATTGGTACCAAAATATCGGTCGGTATGTACTAGTTTTAACTCTTACTGGTACGGTAACCTTTTGCATTTCGTACGAGTCAAAATACTATAAGATTTCAATATATCATTTAAAGTCTTTTTTAGCCTCTTTTAAGTCCTGATTTGACTCTCTTCATCATATTTTGTAGAATATTTCTTGGTAAGTCTTGACTTCCTTCAATCTTCATTGCGATTTTCAGTTTTTATTACTTTTTTACTTAACTTTTTCATCACATCCTTTCATTTGTATGATTTATAGCTTCACACAAACACACATACCAACAACTTATATTACACAATCATCTTATTCTTCAATCGATATCCGGTAGAGGTAGTTGAAAAATAAGGTAATTCAATTGACTAAGCTATTTGTTTTTTATGCTATTGTAAAATAAATAGCTTTTTCTATAACGAACAGCTGTACTTGACTATAAATGTCAAACAATTTGATTGTTATATATTTTTCTTACTCTCAAATTACTTCTACCGAAATAACCCATTTGCAGCCAACACAATTACCACAACGTTTTGCCACCACAACTATCACGTGCGATTGCAAACTGACATGGGCCTCTGTTGCTGCTGTCTACTGTGTTCTTGTTGATGAGGCATAGACATTATAGTCTCGTACTACTCCGCCTTCCAAGTTCGTGTCAGTGAAATATTCGAGATGCCGAAAATTAGGCAACCACATATATTTCAACTTAACTTTCTCAGTGTATCTAAGGGTGGCACGTTTTGCCAAATAGTTAGCAAAGTAGTATGTTTCATGCTGCTGAACATAAGTTGAGACATACCAAAATCGAGATCCACACTTTTAGCTGCACTCGGTTGTTCTTCCGCCACACATGACAATTTTTCTAGCGCGGTAAACCCACTTTTAATAAAGTGGGCTACTGCATATCACACTGTTAAAATTGTATCTCAAAACTCTCGTATTGGGATAGTGAATTGTGTGGTTATGGAGTGCCGATCTTTTATCACATGAGAGAGATATTCTTCATCAATGTTAAGGAAAAAGTGGCCCATATAACTGCAGAGTCAAAACACCACCTATCAACAAATCAATGGGCTGAAAATTTTTTGTCTATTGAAGATTTCATGGGATCCTATATTTCTTAAACACGGAGAGGAGAGATTTGCCGGTGCAACATTTACGTTCTAAGAGTATCGTAGTATTGGAAAACTGCCCATTTAGTATGCTTAAGGAATCTATTCGATTTGTATGTTGGAGAGACTACGTAGGTGAGATCTTTGAAGAAGAATTAGAGGGCAGAGGAGACTTAGAAGGCTCATCAAAGGAGTGGGTCATTTTGAATACGGACGGGTCTTGTTATGATCCGGCGTTCAAAAACGTGTGTTCAAGTTGTGGTTGGATAATCCGGGATGTATATGGAAAGGTGAGAACAATGGCTTCTCGGAAATTAGAGGTAAGTAATCCTTTGGCATCAGAGGCTTATGGGCTGTATTATGGTTTGGTGGAGGCCAAAGGTTTGGGGGTTGAGAGGTTGTTAGTTCTTGTTGACTCCTGGAGCTTGGAAAAGTTGGTGAGGATGGAGATGATTGTGCCAAAAGATCTAAGGCTTGTTGTGAGCCTCTTCACGGAAGTGATGAAGGACTTTTTGAGAGTGAAAATCTTTGTCATTTTGCGTGAAACCAACTTCCCTGCCGATTATATGGCCAAGCGTGGGGCGCGTGGATATACAAAAGAAGTTATCTTGCAGGATCCGATGACGCATCTTCATGATCTTGGCAGAGATGACATGCAAGGCAAAGACAAGTTCAGAATCAATTTTGCCCAAGAAAGAAGTGAGCCACAGCCGCAGCAACAGATGCCAGGACGAGTCGGTGGAAGATGAAGCAAGAGTCAATAAAGCAGAATAGCCTTCAGGAGACCTAGGTTATGATACCCAACTAGATGGGAGAGTATTGCAAACATTTCAGAAGCTTCAAGTTCAAAACTTATTGGTCAAACAGATTTGATCAGAGAACTCAATAACAACATAAGGAGAGTGGTTGATCTTTATTCTGATCTGTCAAGTTACTTCACAAAGGCCATGGAAGGTTCATCTAAAGGACTGAAGGGTAATCAAAAGGTGCTTTAAGGTTGGATGGCAAAGCTGGTTAAAATAGGGGAAGGCCTGGTTAGAGATAAAGCTGGGGCCTATTCTGTTTCTTGATTCTTTTGCACAATTGTCTTGAGGTAGAGTTAAAGTTGATTAGATTGTGTAATTCTTCTTCGCTAGTTGATCAAACTGGAACCAATTTGTGCTTGGATCGCTGTATCTTCTCTAAATATATTCCTCTTTAGATGATTGGTGTTAAATGTTTTCCTTTCGAAACCTTATCAGTGTTCCTCTATTTGGGCAGTGAATCATACATGGTCATGCCTTGTGCTTATTCACTAATACATGGGAATACTAATTGCAACCAGGGATAGTGCTATTAATTGTTCATAGATGAATAGATCATATTGTGCCGAAATTACCTTTTTTGAGAATATTCAAAAAATATATACCAGAATGTTTTGAGACCGAATATACAAGGAGTATCCAAACGATAAAAGACATTAAATGGAAGACATCCCCATCCAAGTGAGATACCAACTAATAAACCTAGCAAACAATAACCTATCCAAGTGAGATACTAGCTAACAATAACCATCCAAGTGTGTCGACGTTACCTCCACTCCTTCTTGTCCATCAAAGTGCTCCCCCCCCCCCCCCCCCAAAAAAAAAAGAAAATATTAACTTACACCAAACTTAGAGTCAATTTGCAAAGTCCGGCGCTCTGACTACTGAGTTTGCCGCTACCTCTCCCCTTCCATCCCCCGTACCATTAACCCAGTTCCCCCGCACCACCACCTTCCGGTCACATCTCTCTCTCTCTCCCTCCCCCCACCCTTTCTTCCGTCATGTGCACCACCGCCCATTTTCATTGCCACCACACACATGCATCCCAATCCACCACCACCATCATCCCGATTGTGCACAACCAGAAAATTGGGGCCACCACCATCGATTATCATCGCCATCAATCTCGATCTACCACCACCATTCCAATCCACTACAACCACCAACCCATTCGTCAAAGGGTGCGTGGTGTGTGAGGGTGTGCATGGTGTGTGGAGGTGGCGGCACACTTAAGGAGTAACTGGCGACGACGCACCTAGAGCTGATGATGTGGCGGTTTTGGGTTTGAGGGTGTTGGTAAGGGAGAAGAACCTGGTCAAAATCAGGTCAAATCTATTTGGGTCAAAATGAAAAATGGCCTATGGATTATTATTTTTGCCCCTCAATTTGACCACTTAAGGGTCGAAATTGACGGAATGGACCAAAGAGATCACAGAACCATAAATAGTAAATGACATTGAAACGTTTGATAAATAGCGTCTGGAACCCACATAACTTAGATAGTTTTAAAGAGCCTTCTTACAGGCGCCTGGCACATAGCGTCCCGAACCCACATAACTCGGATAGTTCAAGAACAAACTTTTGTAATGAATTTCAATTGCTCTTTTGTTGAAAGAGCCATCATTTGAATTGATTACACAAATCTTTTGTACATTAGACCCTTTTTGTAACAGCTAACTTAACAAGACAAGAAGTCTTGGTCTCGAGTCAAGTTAGGACGTCATTTCATTCTCGTAAGGGATCAAGTGCATGTAATACCCGACCCTAGACAACTTACAGTTGCCTCTAGGAAAGATCAAACATGAAACATTCATGAAACTCTTAGGAAAGTGCAAGGAGACCATAGGAAATAGTCCGACCAACTAATATGGCTGAACTACACTAACTCAAATAATCCAAAACCTAAGCATTAACCTAATAAAGTTTGCTGCGCTTAAGGTAATCATAAGGGGCTAGAACAATTAGACTAGTTGGCCCCTAATTCCGAGCCAAGACAAAATAAATATGCTACAACACGTAACATGGTGAAATGGGTGGCCTTCCTTTCCTCTTGTTCCCTGCAGTTCCAGCAACTATGTTGGATGTGAAACCGGAGTGTTTGCCTCACACCTATGCTATAATAATAATTCAATAATTGATGGATCTTATAGGTATCTACATCAATAGTTGGATCCAGATAAAATTATCCGTCTAGGTTCACAGTTACCACGTTGTCACGTGTGTTATATCACCACCACTACCACCATTATCATCAATACGTCGTGATCATTGATACCACCACCATTATTACTAAGCATCAGAAAAGTTGCCACCACCGTCATTGTTACTTCCACTAACACTAGTCTCATTGTATCGACTGTGTCGCGGTTAACGTAATTGTCATCACTACTACCATTCGTCGTTGTATCTGCTGCCGCCACTATCACTGCTATATCATCGTTACAATCACTAGACTGCCTCACTACCATGCCGTTGATGCCCCACCACGATCACTGCCGACATCATAACACTACCATTGCCGACGTTGCAACATCATCATCGTCATCATCTCTGCTTCCATCACCTTAACTTCCCGCGCCAACATTACTACCAGTGACGGCCTAGTACCACTAGCATCATTACCGCAAGTACCATCATTAGACCGCCACACTACCACCGCTATCACTACTCAATGCCGCCAATGCCATATGACAACACCAACACCATCGTCATTACTGTCACCATCCTTACCATTAGTTACACACTTACACCTCAGTACCACCACCATTGCCACTACCATCATTTGCCCACCCCATCACTTCCACCGTGAGTGTCGCTACACCACCATTAACACTGCGACTATTGTACACCACCACCACTATGTTATGCAATCAGTACATGTGAAAGCACTTAGGGTTTCCTTTAATTAGCTCCTTCTTCTTTCCAGCCCTTTTTTGTTCTCTGCTTTTTCTTCCTTTACGGCTGAGAGAGCAGGGGAGAAGGCTTGGGAATTTTTTTTTAGATTCTAAGGTGGTGGTTTGAGGATTTCATTACCAAAAAGCTTGATTAAGGTATGGGATTTGTTCTTCTTGATGTGGTAAAGGATTTTTGTTACTTTTCCTTTTCGAATGATTTTGCACCGGTCATGGTTGCAGTATAACTCCAATCCTTGGCTCATAGTGTTGTGTTCAAATTATCTCCGGTTCAAGCCTTAGTTAAATGGGTGCCTTCCCAACTACTGAAATTTTTGTAGTACATCCATGTTAGCCATTGCACCAGTGCCTTCCCAACTACTGCATATGCTGTTTTTGCAGAAAGGCCTATCCATAATCCTAGGCAGTCATTTTGATTTTTTATGTGCCATAAATAGATGTTTAACTTAGTCTTGCATACACTTTTTCATCGCTCTTTGGATTCTTGGCCACTGTAGCTTATGCTTGCTGCTTATACTTATTTACACGCCACACTCGTACATATGTTTGCATCTAATTTTATTCCTTCAATTCATGGGAAACAACTCTCCTTCCAGCCCTTGATCCTCGGTAAGCTCAATTTTCCTTTTAGTGTTGTTCCTGTGTAGTTCCCAGTAGAATGTGTTGAGGTGAGACTTCTTCAGAATTCCCCATAAGCATTGTTGTGCTCCATTACTGCGTAAGCTGAAATTCTACCTTACTTATGTGTCGTAGATGCTGTTTTAAATTTTGAAATTCAGCATTTTTTCTTCTAATCATAGATTGTTGTTTCGTTAAACCGGTAGTGGTCTCTATTGCCTAGTTTGGTGCCATAAAATTATACATGATCACTAAGACGAACGACCCCTGTTCAAGGGGAGTCTTTTAAGTAATCACTTTGGTGACTTTTGCAGTTGCGTAGTAACTTTTGCACCTTAGTGGCTTTTGTAGTCACTTTTAGTGACTTTTGAAAAGTCCTCTTAACGATGGCTATTACGCTACCGGTATGCAATTCATGCTTTAGGGTTTTGTGTTCGATTTGGGTCCTTTGGACCACTTCATGATCATTTTGCATATTTGATTTGCCTTATTTGCGTCGTCGTCAATTGTTATCACTTGTTCATCAAATCTATGGTTTAGTTTTGGACTACAAATTATTGTACTGCTTCCCATTTGCTTTTCCCTTACTGGGCTATTTGACCTCACCCCCAACTTGTTTGTTTTGTCCCTCACCACAGGTAGTAGACGTGATTAGAGACGTGGCATGCTAGAAAAAATAGGGTATTAGTTTTGTTAGCGTAATTGAACAATGTAATTTTGATTTGAGATTGAAATTTTGTAATGACTATTAGCCTTGGTTATTATTTGGTTTTAGAGAATTTTGAAGAGGAAGGGTTTTAATTAAGTTTTAATAGAGATATTTTTGTCGTTGAGATAACTGAATATTTAGTAGAATGTATTTGACTCTAATTAGGAATTGAATTTTAGTAACGGCTTCCAAAGTTTGGGCCGTGACAATTTGGTATCAGAGTCAGGTTGAAGATTCTGTAAACTCTTAGAACCAGTTTAAAACATGTTAGTTTAAGCTTCCGCGCTTGTTAGGATTAGTACATGATTAGTTTGTAAGCTTTGGATTTATTTATGTTATGGTGCTAATCAGAATGAGTAACCGCGATTAAATTCGTGGTGGCAGAGAAGGCCGTGGAGGCCCAGGTGGAAGAGGAGATGATTTAAAATCCAACGCTACACAGGTTGCAGCTAACGCTGTGATCATGAAATAGTTCACGAGTTTGTGGCCAAGTAAGTTCGATAAAGCTACGGATCCTATGGCTACAGAGACTTGGGTTATTGAGTTGGATAAGATATTCGAGGTGATGGGTTGCTCAGACAAACATAAGGTGAAGTTAGCAATTTTTTAGTTGATAGGCAAGGCAGATCAATGGTGGTAGATGACCTCAAGGATGATGACGGCAGAAGAGAAAGCAGATCTCACATGGCAAGCATTTCAAGACCGCTTCTTCAAAAAGTATTTTTCCCAAATGTGAAGGAGGCTATGGAGAGCGATTTCATGAGCACCACTCAGCAGCCAAATAAGACGATTACGGAGTATAAGGAGCGATTTATGAGTCTTTCAAGATTCGCCCCGCATATTGTTCAAGACGAGAGTCATCGTGCAAGTAAGTTTCGAGATGGGCTGCACTTTGAGACAAGGTGACATATGTCTATCCTGAATAACCCTACCTATGCACAGGTGATGGATGGGGCGCAACGTCTGGAACAAATTCATGAGTAACAACTGCGCATCTGAGAGGACAAGAGAAAGAAAAGGGACCATAATGAATCGAACTCTGGAAATGGAAGGAAGCCATCATCAGATGCCAAGAGAAGATCAATAGGTGGATCAGATTAAAGGCAGCAAACTCAAAGTGGTACTAGAAATTGTATTACCTGTGGAAAATATCATGGGAACTCACCCTGCTATAAGGATACGTGTAATATCCTGCACTTTTGGGAGCGGGTTAGAATAACTATCGGAGACCCGAAAAATAAACGGGCGTTAATTATGAGTAATGCTCAGGTATTCGTATGGAAGCTTAAAAGATTTTTGGGGCAAAATTGTAATTATGGAATATTTTTTTTTTGTAATTATGGAAATTTTGAGGTTCATATGCAATTTTGGGAAAAATGGTTAGGTGTCAAAATCTTGAAAACGTCTTCGCACTCCCAGGTGGCATCCTTAAACGCATGGTTCCTCCACAAAACCTTCACCAAGGGTATCTTCTTAGTTCGGAGTGTCTTCGCTTGTGGTCTAGAATCTGAATCAGGTGTTCGATATAAACCATTTTATGTATAAATGCCACCTCCTACTTAAATTGTTGGTGACTAATTAAGGGTCTGTTTGACACAGTTTTTTTTTTTTTTCAGATTTTAGTTTTTAAAGAGCAGCTTAATTTTTTTACAAAAACAAGTGGGTGTTTGATAACCCTTTTTATTTTGACTTTTTTTGTGGTGGTTTGCGGTGGCGGTGGTGGGGCATAGCGGTGGTCGGCGGTGGTCGCAGGCAAGCGGCCGGCGGTTGTCGCGGCAGTCGCCGGCAGTGGCTGCCGGCGGTGGTCGCCGAAGGTGGCCTCTGGCCAGCGGTGGTGGCCACCGCCCACCGCCGCCCCCGGTGGTGGCTGCCGGCGGCCGGAGGTGGCTGTCGGGTAGCAGTGGGCAGTGGCTGCCGGCGGTGGGTGCCTTGTGGTGGAGGTCTCAAAAAAACCTTTTAAGTGAAAAAAAAAAAAGCTTTTTCCTCTTCTTTTTTTTTACTCTACAATTTAAAAAGTGATTTTTTAATTAAAAAAATGGTTACCAAACGTCTCTCTTTTTTTTCCAATTTTTAAAACTGAAAAAAAGGAGCAAAAAAAAATGATGCCAAACGGCCCCTAAGTTTATTATAAACTATGGGATTGGAACACTTCAGACATTAAAGGGAATAAAACAAGAGGAAACAAAAGCAAAGAATTTCGGAAATAAAGAAAACAGAAGAAAGAAAAAAAAACAGAGAAAGAGAAAGAGGAAGAACAACTCGGGCAAGAGGGAAAGAGAGAAGAGAAGAGAAAGAAGAAGAAAAGAAGAGGAGGAAAAGAAAGAGAGAGAGAGAGAGAGAGATTTCTGGGTGAAGTATTGTGAGTTTTAGAAGGAGAAAATAAGCTGAAATTTCCAGTTCTTGGTTGGCGTGGTTTGAGGCTGTGTGGAAAGCTGCGGCATGTTCGTTTGGGTGGTAATGTTGTAGAAATTCAGTGCGCCTTTTGGGAAGAAAATGAAGCTTATGAAATTGGGTTTGAAGCCTGATGCATTTCATACTGAAGGCAACTCTATCAGTATCTTGGATTATGCTTTCTTGCATTTCTACCCATAACAGTGAATTGTTTAGCTTATAATTACCCTCCCTGGCTTCCTAGGCTCCTATTTTCGCTCTCTTCTTCTTGCACATAGTTGTTATAAACTGGATCACCTCTATGTGTGCCGTGGGTTTAGCAGTGCACGTATGTGTGCCTGTGAGTATAGCAGTGCGAGTCTAGGTGAGTATAAGTGGGTATGCAAGTGTAAATTGTGTGTTGTGGGAGGAAATTGAGTGAGGTTGTGGGTGTATTAGTGAGTGAAGTAGGTGCACAGTGTGGGTGTGCATCGACCTGTGTGTGCGTGAGTGTTTACAGAGTATGTGCAGGTGTGTGAATATGTGTATGAGTGTGTGGGATTGGGTATATTAAGTAGGGTTAAATAGTTAATGACCCTTTTTACTTTACATGCTATGCGATTTGCTCTCCTCCACTTCAATCTTAAGCATTAACCCTCTCCACCCCCCCCCCACCCCCTCCCCCCACAGTTACGGAAATTGAGCACAATTAATGCGACGTAACAAATCTATGTCAAATGTCATTTTTATCCTTCTCATATATCCTGTCAATTTTGTCCTAGCTCTCTGTCCAAAGCCTCCTAATCTCTCTGCCTTCTCCCCTTTCATCTTCTCTCTCAAAACCAGAGACTAACCCCTTCATATTTTTCATCTTGCGTTCTCATTACCTTAAACCAAATCCTACCCACATATCTCTACTGAGCAGCTCTGGCCAATCGAGCGGTGCACCATTACTGCCACCGGCGTTAGGCAGGGCCATCACCGCCAACACCACCGTTGCCGCTAAGCTGCCGGATCAGCCACACATCGAAAACAGCAATCAAACCCAAAGAGAGAGAAGAACTTTGGACATGGCCAAGTGAAGCACCACCGTCGGTGGCCACAGCAACCAGCCCAGACGACGCAAGCGTCACAGCTAGCACCAGCATCACCGTTATTCTGACCAGGCACACGGATCGATGTCCGGCAGTCACTCATTCGTCCAGATCTGTCCACCGCAACCGATGTCAGTCAAGTTTTTGCCCAAACTCCCGCGTAACCAAGTCCGTCGCTGGTCCAGATCCAATCACCGGCCGCCGTCAGGGACCTCTGACCATCGGCCCCTCCCGATCACCGCCATCAAGATGCGCACTGCGTCGACACCACCGGTCCATTCAACGCCAATGCGATTGGAAGCACCCTTGCCGATGCCGTCTCGCCCTATGTTGATTCCTCTCCATTGCCTTAAGGCTATTCCCCCACTAATCGCTACGCCTCCCAGCCATCCCCTTCCGTCTACCTGTATCATGTAAATGTCCAACATTTAGGTGCTATGGGGGGCTCACTCCGGGCAGGTTCAGATCACTTGCACTAATCCGTTAGGTGCATAAAGGCCCTTTTTATCCCGGCGTCGCCTCTTGTACGCCACCCGGTTGACGGCTTGGACCACCTTTTCTGGAGAACGAAAATGGATCGGGACGGTGGTCGTGGTAGATCCACCTAAGCCAAACCTCAGTTCGCATGTCCCATAGCCCATAAAGATGCCATCGTGGAAGATCCCCTAAGGAGAAGTAGAGGTGTCAATGGGCCGGACTTGGGCTGGCCCAGCCCGGGCCCATCAGGCCTGCCGTGAAACCGGGCCAGGGCCGGGCCAGTGGGGCTGCCAGCCGAGCCGGGCCAGATGAAGAGGAAATCTGAGCCCAGTCCAGGCCCTGGCTTTAGGCCCAATATCTAGGGTCGGGCTTGAGCCGGGCCCGGGCCCTTTTTTTTTGTTTGCATTTTCTTATTATTCAATTTTAAATTTCATCTCTAGGCATGTCCAATATTCACAATTTAACGAACCTAATCTTTATCCTTTTATTTCATTATAAGTCATATATATATATATATATATATATATATATATATATATATATATATATATATATATATGTATATACATATTTATTTGTCTCTCATTTTATTTTTTATTATATGTTAAACCTTTTAATACTCTTCTTGGTGAGCTTTATTAATAAAATCTTAACACATAACAATTATTACTATTTGAAAAAGACTATTTCCACTATTTGATATTTTACTTTAAATTAATTGGTTAAGATTGATACATGTTAATTTCCGAGACGATCTTAAGTAATAAGTATAGATTTTGACTAACAGTTTTTCTCTCTACTTTGGCTCATATACAAAATTTTATTCAATATATATGACTCTCATATGTATATAGGATGGTTATGAGTGAGTATAAAAGAACCTATGATATTAATATATTGTGTTTGTCAGAAAATAAGAACTAAGTGATGTTAGAATATATGAATGTATGTAAATTATTAACATCCATATAGAGTTAAATTGAAGATAAATGTGTTCATAGGCTCTCCTCCTTTTATTCGGGCTTGGGACCGGCTGCTTGTAAACAAACAGGCGAAGTTACCTATAGCCAAGAGTAAGGATCGACTTTTGAGCAAGTAGCAGAACCGGTTGTCGAGTCAGAGAAGTACTCCTGCCATGTTACTTCATACAACCTATTTTTTAATTTATGTGTATGTATATACGTGACTTTACCACATGAAAGTTTAAAAGTATTTGTTATACTTTTGCTTTGTGAAATTGGTTGATGAGAATTGGAATTAAAATGGCCATGGTATGTGTTATGTTGTTTGAGAACGCTGTGTGAATCGTGGTATGGTATTGCGAGGTTAATATCAGTTGTTGTGCCCCATATCCACGAGGGAAAGTAGATTCCTCGGTCCTAGTCAACGGGACCATACGTTGGCGCACAGTACTGTTGTATCGTGGTTTGCCCCTGCGTCCACAATATTATTTATCTCGGGTGGAGAATGGATTTTGGGTCCTAGTCAGTGGGACCAAACGCTAACCGCAGCATACCGTGGAAAAGTGAGTTGGGTTTCATTCGATGTTAAATAACATTGTGGAATCGTTATACAATCGTTTTGGAAGATTTTCCTGCAAGCATGATTTGCTTATTAAAGTATATATATGTAAAGTAACTCGTGCGGAATCTTTACCAGTTTTGAAACGAAAAATCCATGGCATGTTTATTAAACCCCAAAACTTATCTTAGGAACATGGTTTGCTTTTTTGCTGGGCTCTCACTCATTGTTTTATTTTTTAGGTGATGGAGAGGCCGAATCCTATGAGCCATCGAAGGAAGGACGCCCGAAAGGAATTATTAAATTAATGAAATATCTATTAACTTAGAATTTTAGTCTTGTGGTAGTTTGTCATGAATGGATTTATATAAGGAGCTTAGGCCCCTACAAATTATTCGTATCTGTCAGTACATGTAATTAAAGGTGTATTTCATCGTTGAGAAATTTCTAAGTGAGGCTCTTAGTAGCAAAATTTATTGTGTAGAATTTAGTAGTTGGATTGATTTATGAGTACAGGTTGTGGTAAGACCTGGCAGAATCCTGGGTGGAGACTTAGTGGGCCTGTGGCCGGTCACTAACCCGGTTCACGTGCTCACCCGTGGGTTCGAGTCGTGACAATATGGGAGCTTGTTATAAATGCAGAGCAATGGGACAGATGGCCAGAAACTACACAAAGCCTCCCCGTGATCCGAAGTGGAATAAGAAAGAAGCTAATAAGCAGAGAGCATAGGACAGACATGCCAGAGTTTTTGCCATGCGACTCATGAGGCTGGAACATCAAATGATGTGGTGACATGTACCTTTAAAGTTTGTGATAAGAAGGCATTTATGCTACTAGATCCCGGTGCCACACACTCATTTGTTTTGGTATCTTTTTGTAAGCATTTGACTCTCAGACCTAGAAACTTGAAAATTGAACTTTAAGTTAATACCCCTACTGGAAACTCTGTAGTTGCCTCTAGAGTATATAATTCTTGCTCCATCATTGTCGATGATAGAAAATTGACAGTGGACTTAATTTCGTTAGATATGAAAGACTTCGATATGATTTCGGGTATGAACTGGTTGTCTTCCAATCATGCCAGAATAGATTGCTTTAGAAAAAGAACTTTTACTTTCGATTTTGAATCAGCCTGAATTTAAGATTCATAGAGTCAGTACCCTACCTAATTTGATTTCATCTCTACGCGCCAAATGTCTTCTTAGGAACAGTTGTAGGGGTTATTTGGCTCACATCCATGACACTAACGTAGTGGAGGTCAGACTAGAGGATGTCCCTATTGTTCATGATTTTTTGAAAGTGTTTCCAGAAGACTTGCTTGGTCTTCTGCCTGATAGAGAAATCGAGTTTATTATTGACTTGATTCCTGGTGCAACACTTATCTCCAAAGCACCCTTCAGAATGGCTCCTACTGAACTCAAGGAACTAAAAGAGCAATTACAAGAACTCTTAGACAAAGGTATGATTCATCCTAGTGTGTCTCCGTGGGGTGCACTGGTACCATTTGTTAAGAAGAAGGATGGGAGCATGCGTTTATGCATTGACTTTAGGGAGCTTAATCGCATGACAGTCCGAAATAAATATCCCTACCTAGAATCGATGTGATCAACTTCAAGGTACAAGGTACTTCTTTGATTGGGGTACCATCAACTTAAGGTAAAGAATGAGTATGTACCAAAGACTACTTTTAGGATGCAGTATGGCCGTTATGAATTTTTAGTAATGCCCTCCTTTGGTCTGACGAATGCTCCGGCCGCATTTATGGACCTTATGAACAGTGTGTTTAAAAAGTACCCAGATCAGTTTGTAATTGTCTTTATAGATGATATCTTGGTTTATTCCAAGAGCAGGGAGGAGCATGAAAAGACATTTGACTTTAGTTTTACAGATTCTAAGGGAACATAAACTCTATGCCAAGTTCAAGAAGTGTGAGTTTTGGTTATAACAGGTTTCCTTCTTGGGTCATGTAGTGACTAGAGATGGGATATCTATGGATCCTACTAAGATTGAAGCAATTATGAATTGGGAGATATCGACCTCTATGACACAGATTAGAAGCTTCTTGGGACTGTCAAGTTATTATAAGAGGTTTGTTAAAGGTTTTTCTCGCATTTCTACTCCTTTGACCAAGTTGACAAGAAGGTATGCCAAATTTTTATGGGCAGAAGAATGTAAAAAGAGTTTTCAAGAATTAAATAAGCGTTTAGTTTCAGCACCAGTCCTTACACTGCCATCTGGATCTGAAGAGTTCATTATCTATAGTGATACATCACGACAAGGACTCGGTTGTGTGCTTATGCAACAGGGTAAGGTAATTGCTTATGCCTCCAGACAACTTAAATAGTATGAGCTAAATTATCCTACCCATGATTCGGAATTACCAACTGTAATCTTTGCACTCAAAATTTGGCGTCATTATCTGTACGACGAGTAGTGCAAGATTTATACAGACCACAAAATTTTAAAATATATCTTCATGCAAAAAGAATTGAATATGAGACAGGAGATGGTTAGAATTGCTGAAAGACTATGATTGTATGATTCTATACCATACAGGTAAAGCTAATGTAGTGGCAGATGCTCTAAGCTGGAAGAAAATGGAAAGTTTTTCGGCTATGATTACTAGACAACCCCACTTGCTGGAAGAGTTATAGAAGTTGAAAATTGAAGTGAAGCTTCCAAATTCTGGTAGTCATTTGGCATATTTAGAAGTTCAATCATCATTATTAGAGAGAATTAAAAGGGCTCAAACATCAAATCCTGAGTTAGTTAAGATTAATGACAGAGTTAAAGAAGGCGGTTACACATATTTCAGGATGGACAACGAGGGTATTCTTCGTACGGGTTCTAGATTGTGTGTTCCCTCGAATTTGGAATTAAAGAAAGAGATTCTCTCAGAGGCTCACAGTTCACCTTTTGCAGTTCACCCAGGTAATACCAAGACATACCAGAACTCACAAGATGTTTATTGGTGGAATAACATGAAAAGAGAGGTGGCGGACTTTGTGGCTAAATGTTTGGTGTGTCAGGGAATTAAAGCAGAACACCAGAGATCCATTGGGATATTGCAACCACTCGCTATCCCTGAGTGGAATTGGGAGCATATAATGATAAATTTTGTGGCTGGACTACCGCCAACTACAAAGCGTCATGATGCAATATGGGTGATAGTTGACCATTTGACCAAATCAGCTCACTTTTTAGTAATAAGGAACAAGGATTCGATCGAGGTACTTGCTAACTTGTATGTTTGAGAAATACTTAGTTTGCGCGGAGTGCCTTTATCTATTGTGTCAAATAGAGAACCGAGATTTAATTCACGTTTTTGGCTTGATTTACAAGAGGCCATGGATACAAGACTTAATCTTAGCACAACTTTCCATCCACAGACAGATGGGCAATCTGAACGAACTATCCAGACATTGGAGGACATGCTTCGAGCCTGTGTTTTGGATTTTTGAGGTAATTGGGATAGTCACTTATCATTGATAGAATTTGCTTACAATAACATTTATCATGCTAACATTCAGATGGCACCATTTGAGACTGTTTTTGGAAGAAGGTGTCGATCACCAATTTGTTGGAGTTAGTTGGAGAAAGGAAACTGATATGCCCAGAACTTGTTCAAATAATTGCAGACAAAATCCAAGTGATTAGGAACAAGCTTAAGACTGTGCAAAGTTGACAGAAGAGTTACGCAGATATGAGGTGTCGTGAGCTTGAATTTGACGTTGGTAATCATGTGTTTTTTACGAGTATCTCCGTAGAAAGGAGTCTTGAGGTTTCGGAAGAAGGAAAAGCTATTTGAAAGATATATTGGACCGTTTGAGATCTTAGAGCGAGTTGGTACACTAGCTTATCATTTAGCTTTGCCTCTTAATTTGTCAAAGATACTTAATGTTTTTCATGTTTCAATCTTGAGGAAGTATTTTTTTACCCATCGCATGTTATTGAGTTTGAGCCTATTCAAGTCAGGGGAGATCTATCTTATGAGGAGCAACTTGATCGCATTCTGGAATGCGATGAACTTGTCATGCGCTCTAAGAGGATAGCTTTTGTGAAGGTATTATGGCGTAACCATTCTGAGAGGGAAGCTACTTGGGAAATCGAGGATGATATGCCCAAAAAGCACACTCAACTTTTCGATGATTAAGGTACGTTTAATTCTATGGACGAAATTCTTTTAAGGTAGGGAGAATGTAAGATCCTCTTATTTTATTGCAATTATTATTTTAGTAAAATAGTACAAAATATAAAATAATAATGAAGTCAGTGTCATTTTCATAATATTAGAAAGTTTTGGGTGCACTTTAAATAAGTATCTAAAGTTGGGAGTGTTAGTGTAAATTGCCAATTAGGTTTCCTTCAAATAGTTCCTTCTTCTTTCCGGCCCCTTTTTTTTCTCTACTTCTTCTTCCTTTATGGCTGAGAGAGCAGAGGAGAAGGCTTGGAAAAATTTTTTAGATTATAAGGTGGTGCTTTGAGGATTTCATTACCAAAAAGCTTGATTAAGGTAAGGGTTTCGTTCTTCTTGCTATGGTAAAGGGTTTTTGTTACTTTTCCTTTTCGAATGATTTTGCACCAGCCATGGTTGTTGTATAACTCCAATCCTTGGCTCATAGTGTTGTGCTCTTCTGAAGGCCTTGATGTTCGGTTTCTAGTTGTTAACACATAGGATAGGGTAATAGACTTTAAAGTGTAAAACACATCCACCAGCTTGTTGCTTTGCCCCTGAAATTCGAGAATCGTGCCATGAAATTTTTAGTTAGGGTGAACCATTAGTGCCATATGTCTGAATTTTCTTGCCCAGCAAAGGTTTTGTTCTTTAACTTTAAATTTTCTGGGTGCAATTCCATAGCTGGACACTACCCATATGAATTCCTTGTTGAATTCAAATTATCTCCGGTTCAAGCCCTAGTTAAATGGATGCTCTTTCTTGGTTGGTCTCTGAAATTTTTGTAGTACATCCATGTTAGCCATTGCACTAGTGCCTTCCCAACTACTGCATATGCTGTTTTTGCAGAAAGACCCATCCATAATCCTAGGCAGTCATTTGTATGATTTATAGCTTCACACAAACACAAACACACATGTCAATAACTTATATTAAACAATGATCTTATTCTTCAATCGATATCTGACAGTGAGGTAGTTGAAAAATAGGGTAATTCAATTGATAAACTTATTTGTTTATGATGCTATTGTAAAACAAATAGCTTTTTCTATAACAAACAACTATACTTGACTATAAAAGTCAAACAATTTGCTTGTTATACATTTTTCCTAGTCTCAAATTACTTCAACCGAAATAACCCTATTGTCAGCACCACAATTACAACAACGTTTTGCCACCACAACCATCACGCGCGATTGCATACTGACTTGGGCCCCTGTTGCTCTGTCTGCTGTGCTTGTTGATGAGGTCTTTCGAGAGTAGACATTATAATCTTGCACTACTCAATAGTCGAGATGCCGAAGATGAGGCAACCATGTATACTCCAACTTAACTTTCTCAGCGTATCTATGCGCAGCACGTTTGGCCAAATAGTTAGCAAAGTAGTTGGCTTCACGCAGAACGGTCAAAATATTCAATTCTGAAAAGTCCTTCATCACTTCTCTAATTAAGCTCACAACAACCCTCAGGCCTTTCCTCACATTCATCTCCATCTTCACCATCATTTCCAAGTTTTGACGGTCCATTAGAATTAATAACTTTATGATCCCCAAACATATGGCCTCTGCCAAACCATAGCATTGTTCATGCCAAAGCATCACTTACTCAATTTCTGACAAGACATTTTTCTCACGTTTCCATATAGATCGCACAATATGCCAACACCTTCAAAAAGAAACTATCCAAGATGTAAATAGAATTATAAAATCTCTAACCGAGCCTGTCACAATGAAGTATTTGCCTTCTACCATGTGGATCTAGAATCTGACGCACCATGAGAGTTCCTACTCATGAGCTTAAAAGCAAGATCCACATTTCCAGGTTCACCTGGTGAAAACTCTTCTGCCCCGTATGCCAAAGTTCTTTTAGAACCGATTGGGGATTTCAGCATTTCCCTAGTCCAGTAGTGCAGTTGCAAAACTCGGTTCAAATGTATCTTTCAATATAAACTCATACTTATCTAATAATCTGTCGAGTTCTTAGCAAGGCAGTACAGTAATTTGCAATTGACGTAACCCATCCGACAAGAGAATCTCATACATGTTAAGCATGAAGATGGGAAGTCAGTCCAACATAACATAAGACTGAGGAAACTGAAATCCCCGATTGGTTCCAGCATATCAAGCTCTTATATCCAATCTTTTCCACTCTATGCAAACTGAAATTTAATATTTTCAAATAAAATCACTGGACGTCTAAAATATAGTTATCGATATTGTATTGGTACCAAAATATAGGTCGGTATGTACTAGTTTTACCTCTTACTGGTACGGTAACCTTTTGCATTTCGTACGAGTCAAAATACTAGAAGATTTTAGTATATCATTTAAAGTCTTTTTTAGCCTCTTTTAAGTTCTGATTTGACTCTCTTCATCATATTTTGTAGAATATTTCTTGGTAAATCTTGACTTCCTTCAATCTTCATTGCAATTTTCAGTTTTTATTACATTTTCACTTAACTTTTTCATCACATCCTTTCATTTGTATGATTTATAGCTTCACACAAACACAAACACACATATCAACAACTTATATTACACAATCATCTTATTCTTCAATCGATATCCGGTGGAGAGGTAGTTGAAAAATAGGGTAATTCAATTGACTAAGCTATTTATTTTTTATGCTATTATAAAATAAATAGCTTTTTCTATAACGAATAGCTATACTTGACTATAAATGTCAAACAGTTTGATTGTTATGTATTTTTCTTACTCTCAAATTACTTCTACCGAAATAACCCATTTGCCGCCATCACAATTACCACAACGTTTTGCCACCACAACTATCACGTGTGACTGCAAACTGACATGGGCCTCTGTTGCTGTTGTCTAATGTGTTCTTGTTGATGAGGTTTTTCAAGAGTAGACATTATAGTCTCGCACTACTCCGCCTTCCAAGTTCGTGTCAATGAAATATTCGAGATGCCGAAAATTAGGCAACCACATATATTTCAACTTAATTTTCTCAGTGTATCTAAGGGTGGCACGTTTGGCCAAATAGTTAGCAAAGTAGTATGTTTCATGCTGCTGAACATAAGTTGAGACATACCAAAATCGAGATCCACACTTTTAGCTGCACTTGGTTGTTCTTCCGCCACACATGACAATTTTTCTAGCGCGGTAAACCCACTTTTAATAAAGTGGGCTACTGCGGTCGAACCTATCAGTAAAAAATATCACACTGTTAAAATTGTATCTTAAAACTCTCGTATTGCGATAGTGAATTGTGTGGTTATGGAGTGCCGATCTTTTATCACATGAGAGAGATATTCTTCATCAATGTTAAGGAAAAAGTGGCCTATATAACTGCAGAGTCAAAACACCACCTCTCGACAAATCAATGGGCTGAAAATTTTTTGTCTATTGAAGATTTCATGGGATCCTATATTTCTTAAACAAGGAGAGGAGAGATTTGCCGGTGCAACATTTGCGTTCTAAGAGTATCGTAGTATTGGAAAACTGCCCGTTTAGTATGCTTAAGGCTCCTATTCGATTTGTATGTTGGAGAGACTACGTAGGTGAGATCCTTGAAGAAGAATTAGAGGGCAGAGGAGACTTAGAAGGCTCATCAAAGGAGTGGGCCATTTTGAATATGGACGGGTCCTATTATGATCCGGCGTTCAAAAATGTGTGTTCAGGTTGTGGTTGGATAATTCGGGATGCATATGGAAGGGTGAGAACAATGGCTTCTCGGAAATTAGAGGTAGGTAATCCTTTGGCATCGGAGGCTTATGGGCTGTATTATGGTTTGGTGGAGGCCAAAGGTTTGGGGGTTGAGAGGTTGTTAGTTCTTCTTGACTCCTGGAGCTTGGAAAAGTCGGTGAGGATGGAGATGAATGTGCCAAAATATCTAAGGCTTGTTGTGAGCCTCATCACAGAAGTGATGAAAGACTTTTTGAGAGTGAAAATCTTTGTCATTTTGCGTGAAACCAACTTCTCTGCCGATTATCTGGCCAAGCGTGGGGCGCGCAGATATAAAAAAGAAGTTATCTTGCAGATCCGATGACGCATCTTCATGATCTTGGCAAAGATGACATGCAAGGCAAAGGCAAGTTCAGAATCAATTTTGCCCAAGAAAGAAGTGAGCTACAACCGCAGCAACAGATGCCAGGACGAGTCAGTGGAAGATGAAGCAAGAGTCAATAAAGCATAATAGCCTTCAGGAAACCTAGGTTATGATACCCAACTAGATGGGAGAGTATTGCAAACATATCAGAAGCCTCAAGTTCAAAACTTATTGGTCAAACAGATTTGATCAGAGAACTCAATAACAACATAAGGAGTGTGGTTGATCTTTATTCTGATCTGTCAAGTTACTTCACAAAGGCCATGGAAGGTTCATCTAAAGGACTGAAGGGTAATCAAAAGGTGCTTTAAGGTCGGATGGCAAAGCTGGTTAAAATAGGGGAAGGCTTGGTTAGAGAGAAAGCTGAGGCCTATTCTATTTCTTGATTCTTTTGCACATTTGTCTTGAGGTAGAGTTAAAGTTGATTAGATTGTGTAATTCTTCTTCGCTAGTTGATCAAACTGGAACCAATTTATGCTTGGATCGCTGTATCTTCTCTAAATATATTCCTCTTTAGATGATTGGTGTTAAATGTTTTCCTTTTGAAACCTTATCAGTGTTCCTCTATTTGGGCGGTGAATCATACATGGTCATGCCTTGTGCTTATTCACTAATACATGGGAATACTAATTGCAGCCAGGGATAGTGCTATTAATTGTTCATAGATGAATAGACCATATTGTGCCGAAATTACCTTTTTTGAGAATATTCAAAAAATATACCAGAATGTTTTGAGACCGAATATACAAGGAGTATCCAAACGATAAAAGACATTAAATGGATGACATCCCCATCCAAGTGAGATGCCAGCTAATAAACCTAGCTAACAATAACCTATCCAAGTGAGATACTAGCTAACAATAACCATCCAAGTGTGTCGACGTTACCTCTACTCCGTCTTGTCCATCAAAGTGCTTCATAGAGTCAATTTGCAAAGTCCGCTGCTCTGACTACTGAGTTTGCCGCTGCCTCTCCCCTTCCATCCCCCGTACCATTAACCCAATTCCCCCCACCACCTTCCGGTCACATCTCTCTCTCTCTCCCTCCGTCCCCCCACCCTTCCTTCCGTCGTGTGCACCACCACCCATTTTCATTGCCACCACACACATGCATCCCAATCCACCACCACCATCATCCCGGTTGTGCACAACCAGAAAATTGGGGCTACCACCATCGATTATCATCGCCATCAATCTCGATCTACCACCACCATTCCAATCCACTACAACCACCAACCCATTCGTCAAAGGGTGCTTGGTGTGTGAGGGTGTGCGTGGTGTGTGGAGGTGGCGGCACACTTAAGGAGTAACTGGTGTCGGCGACGACGCACCTAGTGCTGATGATGTGGCGGTTTTGGGGTTGAGGGTGTTGGTAGGGGAGAAGAACCTGGTCAAATCTATTTGGGTCAAAATGAAAAATGGCCTATGGATTGTTATTTTTGCCCCTCAATTTGACCACTTAAGGGGTCGAAATTGACGGAATGGACCAAAGAGATCACAGAACCATAAGTAGTAAATGACATTGAAACGTTTGATAAATAGCGTCTGGAACCCACATAACTCAAATAGTTTTAAAGAACCTTCTTACAGGTGCCCGGCACATAGCGTCTTGAACCCACATAACTCGGATAGTTCAAGAACAAACTTTTGTAATGAATTTCAATTGCTCTTTTGTTGAAAGAGCCATCATTTGAATAGATTACACAAATCTTTTGTACATTAGACCCTTTTTGTAACAGCTAACTTAACAAGACAAAGAGTCTCGGTCTCGAGTCAAGTTAGGACGTCATTTCATTCTCGTAAGGGATCAAGTGCTCGTAAGACCCGACCCTAGACCTTCCAGCCCTTGATCCTCGGTAAGCTCAATTTTCCTTTTAGTGTTGTTCCTGTGTAGTTCCCAGTAGAATGTGTTGAGTTGAGACTTCTTCAGAATTCCCCATAAGCATTGTTGTGCTCCATAACTGCGAAAGCTGAAATTCAACCTTATTTATGTGTCGTAGATGCTGTTTTAAAATTTGAAATTCAGCATTTTTTTTTCTATCATAGATTGTTGTTTCGTTAAACCGGTAGTGGTCTCTATTGCCTAGTTTGGTGCCATTAAATTATACATGATCACTAAGAAGAACAACCCCTGTTTAAGGGGAGTCTTTTAAGACTTTTGTAGTTATTTGGTAACTTTTGTGATCACCTAGTGACTTTTGCAGTCACCTTAGTGACTTTTGTAGTCACTTTTAGTAACTTTTGGATAGCTCTCTTAACGACGGTTATTATGCTACCGGTATGTGTTTCGTACTCTCGGGTTTGTATTTGATTAGGGTCCCTTGGACCACTTAATGATCATTTTGCATATTAGATTCGCCTTATTTGCGTCGTCGTCAATTGTTATCACTTGTTCGTCAAAGTATGGTTTTATTTTGGACTATGAATTATTCTATTGCTTCCCATTTGCTTTCCCTTACTGGGCTATTCGAGCTCACCCCCTGCTTGTTTGTTTTATCCCTCACCACAGATAGTAGACGTGATTAGAGACGTGGCATGCTTGGAAAATTAAAGTATTAGTTTTGCCAGCGTAATTGAACAATGTAATTCATTTTGAGAACTTTACCCGGAGGTGGGTAATTTGACTTGAGATCGAAATTTTGTAAATGCTATTAGCCTTGGTTATTATTTGATTTTAGTAGATTTTGAAGAGGAAGGGTTTTAATTAAGTTTTAATGGAGATAATTTTGTCGCCAATGGATTGAATGCTTTGCTTTATACTTTGGTATAACTCAATATTTAGTAGAATGTATTTCACTTTAATTGAGATTTAAATTTTAGTAACTGCTTTCAATGTTTGGGACATGACAGTCTAAGACATTATTACTTTCCATTTCATTTATTTCCATCATAGTCACTACTAAACCAACCTTACCATTAGTTACACCTCAATATCACCACCACAACTACAATTTTTACCATCACTTGACAACCCCACTACTTACACTCCCAGTGCAGCTACACCACCACTTATACTGTGACTATTTGCACACAGCTACAGCATGTGTTTGCCACCAGAACGTGTGAAACCAATTATCGCAATTTTTTTCCCATCTCGAGCAGAGGATATAATTGTCTAAAAATTTATTACTTTTCCTTTTCTTCTTTTCTTCAAACAAAACAAGAGTTTTGTGGTTTAAATCCCTTTCGTTCAAATAAAAAAAATGAATTGAATTTTAAATCTATTTTATGAAAGAGTTGGTTTAGGATAAAGAAGTGTACCACTTTTTATGGGTTGGACTTCGTACTTTTTATGGGAATTCAATTCTAAATTTTTCATAAGATTCTTTCCAATAATTTTTGACCATCTATTTCACTTAAAATTAAGTGATAAGTATTAGGTAAGGATTATCAAACACACTTAATTTAAACTCATTGAAGATTTTAAGTTTTAAATACTTTGTTGCGTTATCAAACACACTATGACTAATTGATATACATTTAAGTGCAAAAAATTTAAGCGCTGAACTTGTAGTATTCAAAACTTTAAACGACTGAATTTTTACTACTGAAAAATAAATTAACTTATTCAATAAACTAAAAGTAAATGTCTAAAAATTGTTTACTTGTACCACTTTTTAAAGGTTCTCCTCATGCAAGTACTCACTGAACATCAACTTTTTTTTGGTACAAATCAATGAACATCAACATCATGCAGAATTTGCTCTTGCAACTTGCCCAACTGAACTTTGTTCGCTCTGGAGGTTGGCTGGAGTCCTTATATTCTTCCTTTTGTTCCTACAGTATTTAGATCCTCAATTTTTTGTTCAACCCAGTAGCTTCAGAAGCAAGGCGTCTTGTATATTGTGTGAACTTGAAGAGACAATTGGCTGAGTTGCAAGAATGAATGCTCTATGCACTCCGTGTGTTTAGGATTTGATTTATACTAACTGTTAGAATTATTCGCCGTGGTCAATTTTGTCAACTAATTAGATTTAGAAGTTGTACTGATGGAAACCACCACTCTTTCCCTTCATCATCAATAACCCTCTCTACCAAAAAAAAAAGAAAAAGAAAAAATCAAACAAACAAAGAAAAAACCACCACCGCAAAGACCGATCGCGGGCATCGTGTGATGCTTATCGCACGCAGCCCTCGTTGCTTTTTGTGCCCCGACCTCGTCAAGCACAATGTTCCCCGTGCCCGCGCTCCGACTTTTATCGTGACTTTCGACGTGCCGAGCGATGCGTTGTCCGACACCCCAACGGCATTTTCACGTCAGGTGCCCCTGGTACTATGCTTGTTGTCACGCCCCCGCATCGCGACCTTGACCATGCCCCTGTGCCTGCCGTCATGCCACCTGCTCTTTCCTTTCCTTGTTTTGCATTCGTGACTTTCGATGTGCCGAGCAATGCGTTGTCCGACACCCCAACGGCATTTTCACGTCAAGTGCCCATGGTACTATGCTCGTTGTCACGCCCCCGCATCGCGACCTTGACCATGCCCCTGTGCCTGCCATCATGCCACTTGCTCTTTCCTTTCCTTGTTTTGCATTCGTCGCTGCGCCTCAGCGCCATGACATTGATGCGTCCTTGTGTTAGCCGTCAACGTCCAAGCTCGAAGGACTTAGTAAGTAGACGACTCTCTTGGGACACTACCTCGGCAGGCGATTCTTCCTGAACAATACCTTGGCACGTTCCAAGTGCTTTGGCACAAGGACTCGTCGCGGGATATCGAGTCTATGTTAGACAGCTCCAAATGCTTCGGTATAAGGACAGGTAAATGACTGTTCCAGGCACTACCTCAACCCGTCGGGTCCCCTTACAAGGTCAAGATGGGCTTCGCTATCCCAACCTATCTCTAATCGTCTCTCGTCCACATTTTTCATCTTCTCTTTCTTCTTCAGAGACACAATCCCCTCTCTCTCCCCTCACTATTTTCCCTCCTTTAACCACCACATTAACCAATCGACGCTTAAATCGCAACCATCACCCCTACCACCACCACTAACATCACGAATTTTACAGATCTGACCAAACCACCACAGATCCATGATTCCTTTGACCACCGTCACATTATTACCACAACCACCACCTGATCAACACCCGTCGCGCCATCACCTCATCGATCTCCACCATCTTTTTTGTTCACCGAAATCGACTCCGTATGCGAATCTCTCTCTTTCTTTAAATGTTTCATGGATCTCCACCACCACCACCACCATGGGTAAATCGTTGCCCAGTCCTTTCACATGTCTATGTCAATCTATCGTCCCCTGGACTTTCCTCTCCCAGATCCACCATATTATCACAACTAACTTCAACTGTCCCTTTGTTCTTTCGGAGCCACAGGCGCGGCAGCACCACCACCACTTTAGAACCCAACCTCACCACAAATTGGTTTTTATAATCTCCGTCTTTGGTCAATATTGGGGATTTCAGGTGGGTTGAGACTGGTGAAGTTGACTCTCCTGATTGTTGTCTTGTAATTATATACTTCCAAAAATCGATGAACTTGAACTTAACTTTTATCTTAATTCTATGCACCAATTTCGTCGAAAGATAAATGACAGTGTTATCAAACCAAAGATAAATGACTGTGTTATCACCTTGATGTGAAATGGGTGATTAAGGGAGGAGTCCCTGTTTGGGCTTCCTAGGGTTATGGCCTACGTGGCTCATCTAAGTATTAGAATAGGCAGAAAGGAGAAAGGCGGGAAATGGATTGGTAACGGGCTAAACCTTAGGGAACGGAATCTATACTCAACTAATAGATTTTTGACACCTAATCATAGTTATTAAAGATAATTCAAAAATTATAGAAAAATGGATCGGTAGTTTGGTGAACAAAGACCTTGCCAATCGAATCCAATTATATTTACAAGCCGCTGTGCACACGCATCGCGATGCGTGTGCGACTCGTTTATTGTATCAGTCATAAAAAATATTTTAGGTAATATTTGATCAAAGTTAAAAAAATAGAACATAACATCACATATCGCAAGGAAGTCTATTTTAATTTACGTATCAAACGTAAACACCTTTAAATAAATGACATCAAAAATTGCGTAAAGAAATAAATAGACGTTATTTCTTCTTCGCTATGTCTTCTAATTGTTTTTCTGAAACTTCGATCATAGCCCTGCAAAAAATAGTATAGGGATCACAACATTACTACCTTCCTCGCACGTATAACTTTTAATTTTGTACAATCGACATTGCATATTGTACAACCAATTGCGTTCGGTACAACGAACAAAGAACGTGGCAGTGATGGGTCTCGTACAGTTGACAACATCATGGCAACTCCATGCCGGCAATACCCGTCGGCATCACCCGCCGGCAACACCGCCGGCAACTCAGTTGGCAACACTCACCACCGCACAAACCACCCACAAACACTACTCACATCCAAAATATCCAAGGGTCACCGCCAGCAACAGCCTCCGGCGACACCCACTTGTCCGCCAACCCACGACCACTGGCCACAAAGGCAACCATTTGTCGATGTAAATCCGGCACAACCACAACAGCCTACGGCAACCCAAAGCCACCCACAACAACCTACTGGCACAACGAAGACCACCGCATCCGCAATCACACCCATGGAAACCGCCCCCAACAGAATCGCCACCAACACTGGCCATCTGCATCCCACCAATGGCCACCGACGCCGACAACCACCGCATTTCCGCAATCACAACCACCAGAGAAACCAACAACCACCAACCTCCGCCAATCCCACACCATAACCGCCGGAGACACCCATAACAACCTACCGCCTGAGACACCCATAAGGGAATTGTATAGATAAAGTAACAAGAGGTCCACGGCCTTAGAGCCATACAAATTCTGATACAAATAAGGCCAGCAGCACCTGGCTATATAGTCTTAAAATCTTATCGAGGCACCCTACATACATATAAACTATCATCATAAAATAAAACAGGCCTACATCCGAAATGTATCATCGACCCAATCTTGGTAGATAGTAGTGCGGGCCTAACAAGAAAAATTAGCAAGAAAGCGTGCTTCCTTCAAACGGTGTGGATCCGCCCTGTCGATACTAAAATGATGATAAGATGTTACCATAGAGCAAAAGTCATAGAAGATGGGTGCCAGTATCTAGGATATCCACAGAGTCTGTCATCTGGTTTATGAGAAAACAAGAAGCAGTAGGTACGTCTATGTGTAAAAACTTTTGTTTCAGAGCCCACGAAGAGGCTATCAATAAACCATGAGCTAAAGCAGTAAAGTTATCAGATGATCAAGTGGAAAAGGCTGCTGAGCCACATCTAGTAGTATTGTAATAACAAGATAACCCAATACCGGCTCGAAGGCGCTTTTTATCAAAACACGAATGAATGATCATAGTAAAACTGTGGGGGTTTTTGCATGAGCAAGCCAAAAGGTTACTATGAACACAAACCGGTCGAGAGTGCAAAGGCGAGTGAAAATGATTTCTAGTTGGGAAACAGTTCGGTTGAGGTAGAAAACGTGGCGATGATGGTAGTTTTTTTAGAATATTGTTTAAAGAATTGGATAGAGATACTATCTTAGGGATAATGTCGCGTGGGTTAAAGGGTTTTGCACAAAAAACTAGGTTATTGCGGTGTATCCAAATGAACCAAATAGTAACAAAAATATATATAGTGGCTAAGGCATTGGAACGACCAGCACGCGGAGAAAGCCAAGCTATAAGCCATTCTCTGCTAGTACAAGAAATATCTTCTACTCTAATACCGAGTGGTACACCAAACCAAATGGGTCTAATCCTAGGGATACGTGGTATCTTCCATGTGAAGTTTGTACAAAGGGCAAAGGTCTCAAGGATGAATATTAAGGTGCTTCAAATTTGAAAATAAGAGTAACCTATCCCATAAAATTTGTCAGATCAGGAAGCAAATTTTGAGCGGTAAAGGAAGATACCAAAGATTGGTCCAAAGAGTGGCATGGGCAGGACTAGGAGGGTAAGGAAGCTGTTGATGTGAATTCAGCGCCAGAGATTTTTCTTCATATACCAATTTATACGTCGAGGAGATCGTACTGGGAAAATTTGAAGTGAATGTTTCAATTACCAAGATGAAGTTGGTTTTTCTTTGGAGGTAAAAACCAACTTCATCTTGGTAATTGAACATTCACTTCAAATCTTCCCACCACAAATCAAGGTGGAAATGCCTATTCTAATTACAATTCAAGTGCATTTCTTTGTACATACCTTGGAGAACACGGAATCCTTATCCCAAGAAATGACGCATAATTGATGACGACATGCGCACACTTGCAAGGAAATGGCAGTGCTCTTTTTTAACTATTTGTCTCTTACATGCATATTAACATCAAATATTGATTTTTTTTATCCTAATAATTCATTGATTATTTACTTTGTATTCCTAAAACTTTGGGGTACGCTTTATTTCAGGAAAAATATCATTCTATGTGACAACAAGGATAAAGGAGATGCCCACACGATGCCACTTTTCAAAAAATTTTAGTGAAAGTTGTTCCAAGTGTCAGGCAAGTAAATTTAGGTTTTTATGTTGTATGTGGGTGTGTGGTAACAATGAAGTTAGTCCTTCTCACATGGGTACTCTTTTTAGGTTAATATTATACAGTATCAATCTCTCAATTTTTATTCCTCATACTATTGTTGTCCTTGACTCTATTGTTACTGCGTATGATGGGCGCCAAACCTTGCATTGCACCATAGGGGTAGGACATACATAGCCGCACTTACTTGCATTTGCATTTCTTTTGTTGTAAAAGATTTTTGTGCATAGGTAACACACCCCCACCCCCAACTCAAACTTGTGTTCTTTCTTTGATTATGAGCTTCTAATGCTACCTAAGTACCAGGGAGTGGAGACCATATACGTAAAAGCCTCTCCCTTCCCTTCCCTTCCCTTCCTTGTGAGGGGCCACTAAACATTCATGCAAGACAAATGCCATCCACCGAATGTGCACTTAGAATACACGGGCAAGACATACACGTAGAGGCCTCTCCCTTCCCTTCCCTTCCGTGGTTTACAAGTGCAAGACAGATGGGCAGTATAAATTACTCATGTTATCAAATGTTGTTTTATTTGGTCTTTTTTGATAATTTACCACAAATGACTACTATGGTTTTAACTTATAAATGGCATCTTCTCTACTGAAGTTTACTGGCTTTTAGTTTTGACAATCTACTGAATTTCTAAGGACATTTTTTAGCCCATTTTGGATCAAGCAATTTATTTTATATTTTCTTAACTAATTTTTTCAAAAAATGCTTAATAACTATTTTCTATGTAAAGAATCGATTTCATAGATAAACAACTAAATATTTCAGTATGTTCTTTTCACGTAGATTCCAAGATTAAAACACTTGCTGAAAACACTTTTTAATATCGATGGTTTTTTTTTTTAAATGGTAGTTACTTAATTTCAGCGTCACGTGCCACTCAATTAGTATTTTACACTGAAACTGCTTCTATAGTTAACATGTTATGCTAAAACTATTTAAAAAAATTGTGCGATTGATATTATATATGGGAAAAACTTTTGTGTTGTTATGGCATAGTAAAGTTTTCTTGTGTTGTTATGGCATAGTAAAGTTTTCTAAGGCATAACAGTAAAAATACCACTATGCTCTTATATCTCATTCAAATGAATAATTCATGTAGGGCAAATGCATAATATTTGTTAACCCTACAATTTCACAATCCAGCAGTCACTCCCGAACCTTGAAAATTTATAGCGCATCATTTTATTTCTTTAGCGACAGTTTTTATAAGCAACATTTAGCATTGATTGCATAAGCTAAATAATAGGCAACCTTTAGCGACTATTTGTATAAGCAATTTGTAACGTTGATTTACATAAACGATATTTTATTGGCAATCTTTAGTGACAATTTTTGAAGCAGGTACAATGGGCAATTAATAAAAGTAAAAAGAAAAAAAAGAGTCAACTCTTTAGTTTTAAAAAGATAAAATTCAAAAAGAAAACATAAGAGAGAAATTAGGGAGAAATGGGTGCAATAACCCATTTCTGGTTACAAGCCAAAGAAAACGAAGAGAGAGAGAGAGAGAGAAGGGGTGTGGGTTCGTGAGAAATTGTACACAGAAAGAGGAAGAGAGAAAAGGACGGCATATCGGAATTTCCGGCGAGGTGGTTCAATTTTTCGGTAAGCTGTCAACCTTTCTTCTTGATTTAATTCAGAGAATTTAGTATTTTTGCAACTATGCAGGGCTGAAATTTGCGTGAGTTTGGATGCGTGCACTGTAAGAGTGGGTGAGTAATCTGTAGGTGAGGTGTGTGAGTGTAAACTGTGTATCAGAGTGTACTGTGTGCGCGTTATGTGCATGTGTGTGTGTGAAATGAGCAGGAAAAGAGAAGAGGCAGTGCGTGTGTTTTCTGTGTAGTTGTATGTGTGCTGTGCGTGAAAGTGTACGTGTATATAGTGTGTGTGTGTGTGTGAAATGGTGGCTGTGCAGATGTAGTGAGGTCGTTACGAGATCTTTCACAAGCATTACTAGAAGTTTGAGCCTTACTGCTTTACACAAAACAATCCTGACTTGCAAGACAGATGTTTATACAGCATCACAGTTCATACTAGAAGATACTTCAACCTCAAGAAAGTACCAACTCCATAAGTTACGGCAATACTAGCATTCGATGTCTTCAAACTGCAGATAGACCAACACCCCACACCATCAGGAGTAACTGCAATATTTCAGGAACCTACATACGTTAAAGACATTGTGACTTCAAAGCAGAATAAATAGCATAAAAGAAAGGCAGTATAATAATACTGTAATACATAATACTAGCAAGCTCAGGATGGTAACAAGAAGAAAACTGAATCCAACACTTTCAATATTCATGTGATTCAGAGTTACTAGCAGTATTTAAAGCTAAAAACTTAGATTACAAACTCAGACCATCTGCTGAAGCTCTCAAATCTAATATTGAACTAGATATGAAATGTAAAAAGTAAAAGAAACAAATATATAGTTGATGCCACTAATTCTAGAAAACACACACAAGTTTCCACTTCTGATCCTCAAGCATCCAGCACCACAAACAACATAGGGTGGGACGCCCCTCCTTCCCTCCCCCAGGTTCACCCTACCCGCACCCTGCCCATAGTAAACGGATTGCTCCATTGACGTATCAGAAAGGAATGACAACTTATGATTCCATTCATTTCACTATTGAGAGATTTACCCATCACTGTCAAATCTTGAAGTCAACTAGCGAGAACTTGCAGGTGGTTGAAGGGTTCGTATCATTGAATCCGATATGGTAAACATACTTGTTTCTTATTTGCTGACTTCCACCTGTCTTTACGTCGAAACGTAAAAGTGATCAGAATTCTCAGTGAGCTTATGAGCCCTACTTTAAAAAACTCTACGCCGTATTACTTTCTTGATACAAGACTAAATTCTGAAATTGGTAGACACCATTGCAATTAAACTGTGAAAGAGGCTGGCTGAACAGTCAGCGATAAACTGTCGGGTCAACTGGAACTGGACCATTACATGACAGATGTATTTTTTTTAATTGGAATAAATGAAAATATTAACCGAACTATTATGTCGTCAGATATAAAAGAAAATATTCCCCACATTCATAGTCATATAGAGCTTTAATTATGCCTCAATAACAGATGCATGCAATTATCAACCGTAACATGCCTAACTATTAGATTCCTAGCCATCAGGTGTAAACTCTGAAATGAAAAAGCCTTAATCCCTCCCGGCAATGCTTTGGTATCACCTCAACTACTAACACTCCACTTGGTTACTATTTTTTCATTTCTATTATGTTTTTGAAATCATGGAAAAGAAAAGATTCCCTTTTCAAATATATGCATTGTCATGTTTGTTTACCATTTTCATAATTACAAAAATCTTACAATCAATTGAAGAATATGAAGACGCCTCTTTGTAGTTTGAATAACAGTTTTCAACTATGTGTATGTCAAAAATGTGTGAGGTAAGTGCCACTAGCATATTGCCAAGAGTAGGTGCATAGTATTTGAAATTGGTATTTTTAAAAAAGTAAAATTTAAACGTGGTATTTAAAGAAGAAAAATGCATTTGGAGAAAACATAAACAAGGAAAATTGTGACAAAACGGAGCATAAGTGAGTTTAAGTGACTTTCTATCTCACTCTTACTGTTATTGCCTCTAGTACTCTATAGATGCCAATTTCTCTGTCCAGCACACCGTCCATCAATGCCGGACAAAGATATTACAAACTTCTACAAGAGCCCCAAGAGTGTCTGACGCAGCAGACTCAGAGGAGAGTGAATAGGGACCAGAATATTAGTCCAAGGTGACGTACAGCCAGGCTTGCATATAAGTAAACTAAGGATTTAGTGTGTTCCGGTTTGTATTTTCAAGAGCCAGGGTTGTTTTAGTTTTATAATTTTCCTTTGGTGAAGCATTTACAGAACAGTCTAGGCCTTCAGCTTCAAACTATCAGAAGAGAGGGACACCATCCTGTGTAACTATCCCCAAGGAAAGAAAGTTCAGCAGTAAGGTTGTGGATCCTTTTGGCTCGATGTGATCTAGAATTCTGAGTTCCATGCGTCACATTAATACGGAGTATTTGGTTTCACTTCCCCACTCGTCGTCGATTGGTGGCTGAACTTCATGGTGTCTTTTTTTTTTTTTTTCTTTTTTTGTCCACATCATGAGCTACCTCAAGTGAAATTACCTCATTCAGATTTCCATAAACCACAAGGAAAAGCCTCACACAAACCAAATTAAACTACAAGTACCACCTTCTTGGAGCACCCGAAACACAAAATCATAACTAAAAAGACTACCAAAATGGATAACTCAGACAGAGCAACCTAGGCCCTGTAAGATGTCCATTCAAAGAAGGTTCCGCACTAAGGTTGTGGATCTATTTGGCTTGATATGATCTAGAATTCTACATTCAAAACATGAAGCCGCAGCCACTTAAGTCATATGAACATGGAGTATCTGGATTTCCTTTACCCACTCTTCTTTTAATTAGCGGTTGAACGTTGAACCTCAAAAATTAACTCGTAAATATTTCCATAAACTACGAGCAAGAGCCACGCAGAAACCACATTAATCTACAAGCACCACCTTTATGGAGCAACCAAGAGACCAAACCTTAACGGAGAAAAATATCAAAATGGATAACTCATACAGTGCAGCCCAGGCACAGCATAACCAGTTAAGATGTCAATGCAAAGATAGTAGTATGTGCATAAGAAGGAAGAAGTTGTTACTTCCTTTTCCATTTCTTCATCAACTCCACAAAAAATACATAAATTGAGTGATGAACTCTTCACAAAAGCCAGCTTAGCAGCTGTGTAAAAGTATGCTAATTAACTCCACATTTTGATTTCATGGTCTGCTCTAAAGAGCAATAACGTTATTTACTTGCTAGCTAAACTCTACAGGAGTATTTAAGTCAATAAAAATAGCAATATTATTCTAATAGCAAAATGATATGACAAATGCATTTTACGGTTTGCGTACCGATGAAAGAAAAGAAAAAAGTATGGGTCACAACTTCAAACAGTTGACAATAGCAAAGAGAGAATTATCTAATAACAGTATTCAGGTTCTTTTTTAAACAGTATACCAAATGCCATCTACATCTCATAAACTGGCAATGTTCTTTCCATCTAAGATTGCATCAAGACCAGTTGGTATGCACTTGACATATATGCACAAATGCAAGACTCCATGAGACAAAAAAAATGGGAGGAGCAAATAAAGAGCTAGAATCCAATGTCTATCATATGCAGGAGGAGACTCAAAACGCAGAACAAAGGCAAAATGGAAGACCTCAATGGCAAGAGATAACAATTAGAGTCTAGAAACACGTTAGAGGGTTATTATCTTACCTTTCAATGCAATGCTCAGCAAAAATCAGATTCGTGTCATCCCCCTTATGAAAACCAGCGGGAAGACCGAAATCTTTTTGCTAGAGAAGAAGTTCTTCAAAGATGTTTCCATGCCCGTGGGTCTCTTTGCTTGAAGCTGCATTTTTCCAGGAAGCACGGAAGCATTTTCATTTCCTTTTGTCAGTCGTAGTGTATGATAAGGCCGCATTGGATATTGTAAAATAGGACTGCCGGGGTAGTGTGCCTGATGGGACTGTCTGGGGGTCGACAATGAAGGTGTAGCACGGAAGAACGGCGAAGCGTATTTGCAGAGTGAACTCTATCACAAAATGAAGTACATAAACACGAGTTCTTATAGCAACTGTCAGGTATTAAATACAAGAAAACATATTATACACATAAAAGAAATCTTATATACTGGGTCACTATAATGCTGCAAAATCAAGAAGGGAACAAAGGATGACAGATCATTTTAAGAGCTTTGTTTCACGATTCTATACTTGCATTCAGAGGAGCTAAGGTGAAAAGACTACAGATCCGCTAAGAAAAGGGGTTTCGATCCAATTTGGAGTACGGATCACCTGAAACGTACACCACATGCACTTCATAACAGGACAACTTTTAATTAGTAGAAGGCAAAACAAGTGATCTTATTCCCTCATCTCGCAACCATAATATTACATATGAAGGGTATAATAAATACATGGGCATATTAAACATAAGTCAGAAAAGTCATAAGTTTAAGCCCAGCAACTAAAAAAGTCGTAGTTCCCAAAACCAGAAAGCAATTCTACCTGATTATTCCTCCTGGGTTTGAATCCATAAATGCTCTGACGCTTATGTCTCAGCCAAAACCGATAATCTGATATATGGAAACAACCATTACGAGTGTAATAAAATTCTTATGATAACTTTTTCCATTATCCTATGAAGCAAAAAGTGAGAAGAAGAAGTCTACCAGTTAGTGGTTCTGGTTCTTCTTCGCCCTCGCTATGGGATAGTATCATGTCATGTCACAAAATGCGAAAATATGGATTAGAGTCCCGATCTTAGTCATTATAAATTCAGCTAGAGGACTGCAACTCATAGGAGAAGTAATTCAAAATTGGTTAGAAAATGAACATGGCAACTAGAATTAGAACTGACAGATTAATATCGTCATCAGTCAAATCGTCTTTAACCCTTGCAAGAATTGCTTTTAAGTCTGTCGCCACTTTATCCTTTCGTATCTGCATTGGAATTCACCGCGTGTTATATCATAATAAATAGATTGAGCTGATAGATAAAATCTCACATAAGTCAAAGTCTATTTTCTCACAATTATTATCGAGGAAGATGGAGATATCATCATTATATTTCTCATCCACTCAAACCAGCCAAATGCACATGCTAATTCTACCACAGAGGGTATCTGCCGCTGACTCAGGAAAGCTAAAACCCCGTTTAACTTAGACTAAATCTGGTTTTGAGATATTTGGCAAAAAAATGTCAGCTGATTAAATCAGCTTCAAAAAACCTACTCAACGCTAGAAACATTACATCCAAAATTAGGTTTGACAAAGCAATTTACTAAATGATCCATAGATCCTGAAGAAAGACATTAGTCTCTATTGCTTGGGCTACTTCCAGCCTCCTATTGTGAGGATGAGGGAAGCCCTGTCATGTGGATGGTGACTCCTCCATTTTCTTCTCCATCTCAAACAGAACCAGTCAAGAGGATTCTTATTTTTGCCGAGTTTATTATGTCAAAACTAGTGGTTAAACTTTGGAGTCCATCAAGTTGCCCAAAAGATAAGTAATAGGGAGCTTCGCAAGCCTACACGTTAGTGGAAGAGATGGCAGATGTGAGTTCAATTTTGGAGACAATGTTTGGCCTTTTCCTTTTTTTCCCCCTTCTTTCAATTTCGTTCTGTTTGAAAGAATTTCATTAACCATCTTCAAGTACCATTTGCAGAATACCACCTAACCATTTTAAATATTCTTAATCAATCCATTATCACTTACTTATCCACCAATCCCGGTATGTTAGAATTTGGTATTCAACAACATCCAAAAATTCCAAACAAGTTTTTGTATTTTTTCCAAAATGGTGTTCAAACAAAAGACATGTTTTCTCTTAATAGAAAATGGTACTGAAACAAAATTTGAAACATGTTCTCATCTTCCATGGCATCTGTACACGTACCAGATGTATAAAAATGAGATCAACAACATGGCTAAACAAACGTAGCCTTCGTATGTAGGCTATTTGCTGAGGTGTTTGGAACCTACTATATGTAAGCTCTTTTTGGTTTTCCCTCTTTATGTCGGTGCATTATTTTGTAGACTTCTCTACGAAAAATTTGCTTTACGATGCAGGCTATATTACATGGACTCGGTACTTTGGGGCAAAGTAGAGTGTGGACACGATACGACGCGGATTCCAGTATGGGATCCGTACCTGACATGCAATCTGTCCAGACACGCCATGTCGCCGATTCGAGAGGCATCGCTGCAAATCTGTTGCTATGGATGATGGAAGCTTAAGGTAGAAGGAAGAAGACTGAGTTTAGATCTGGTTGGGAGAAGTGCGAGGGAGGGGGGTGGGGGGGTGTCGACCTTGTATGGTAGGCGTGTTGGTCATAATCGTCCTTCACGTGTTTGCTTTTCTTTCTTTTCCACAACACATCATATTAAGTTTCTCAGCCAAAAAAAAAAAGCTATAAATTTACTTAGTAATTGTTAATAGAGCCCATACAGATCCTCACAATATCTGTATCCACCCCTTTATTTTGCACCGATCTCATACAAAGTACTATACGGATCCGTGTCCCTGTGTCCTAGAATTGAGAAACAAGCAAGTCCAAAACTTGGACACGTATCTGGCTCAGACACCTACAGTCCCAAGTCCATGTAACATAAGATGCAGGAGTTTGGTTTCCTATCCCGTCACACCCATTTCCACCACACATCCCACTCAAGAAATATTTAGTTATATTTTCTTTGTCATTTTATATGTCTAAATTATACTCCCAGCACCACTGGATTTTCTCCTTCCACTTTTAGCAAATTCCTAGGACTGACTTTAGTACATTTAAACACAGATGTGAACTCAAACAGCAATCATAGATTAAATACGCATTGTTTGACAAGTAAAACTACGGTAAAAAATGAGTGGTCTCCTTTTACGTGTACTTAATCTATCCTAGGGTTTTGCTAAGGGTCAAATGGGGAAAATCCGATGGAAGAGAGGGAGTAACAGTGACAATATACTATTCAGGAATTGACGTAGCCAACACTATGCATTGCGGTCAGTTCACAATAGTCGGTCAGTCACATATCTCAGCTGGCATTTAGCGACTTTTGCCATACCGGACAAAGATTCAGAAAATTGATCTCAACCCGTAAATCAAAACGAATTCATTTTGACACCACTGTATGATTTTGCCCCATAGCCAAATTACAGACATATCCTTAGGCATCCTAAAACCGGTATGGGCAGGATTATTCACAAATAATTAACACACCCGTGTATATATCTGCCAAACGAAATCAGATCAGACTATAATTAGATTTCACTTTGTGAATGCCTTTAAACCACTCAGGAACAGTAAATAGCGAGTCTGAGCACTCGCAACATGCATTAGAAGCTACCAGTAAACCATAATGGATCATGTTGGATTCCTTCCAGTTCAATTAGCTGCCCCTCACTTCAATTTCAGAAAAATGGAAAGATAGATACAGAGACGACGTGTATACCTACGTGGCGGTCTGTCTTTGGGTGGGAGGGAGGGAGGGAGGGAGAGGTGGCATATTCCTTAAAGCAGGTAAAAAAAAATGGGAAACATTGGAAGGGTTGACCAATCCCTTAAAATTGCAAAGTCAAAACTGAGCTTAACTTTTGGGGCGGAGGAAGTGTTTATCAGAAGAAGCGACTACCAGCCTAAAGTGTCCCTTCGCGCGACCCACATTAAGCCACAGTGCTTTTTCGAGAGGAAGAACAAACATAGATATGTAAACTTACTTGATCGTGGACTCCCTCTGCATACATTTCAATATCACCACCAACATTCTCAAACACATCAACAAGAGCCAATGCTGACCTCAGCGTTGCATCAGCCTGAAGACACTTTTGGCCATACCCACTACCTCCACTATAGGGTATTGATGTTGAACTCCCCTCATTTGTTGATATCTCATGATTGATCCAATTGCGGATATCCAAGCTTCCACCAGAGCTATCTTCACTCAAAGGCACGCTGAGAGCCATGACCTCTTCACGAGCAATCAGAAGTAAAGCAGCCACAGAAACAATACGGCCATACTTAATACAGCTAAGAAATACCTCGCCAACTTCTTTTGTGCTCCGTGCAAGCAATCTGGTCATTTCCAATGGCTTTTTCTGCCAAAAATGTAGGTTAAACCATAATAATCGACCTTTAAAACAAAGCTTTCCATACAAAACCAAACCCTGGCCCAAAAGAATAAAAACAAACCATTGGCCACAGGCAGAGTGCAATAATCAATTTGCAGATGGATTGATCAGGAGTCCAGCGAACCAAATACAGGTGATAAAAGCTGCACCCACCAGGCATGAAAGTAGGCAATTGAGAAAGTAGGCAAAGTTCCATAGCATCTTATTTCCTGTAATTATGATTAAAAAAAATTCCATATACAATCATTTGTCTACCTCAACATTTCAAGCGACACGTCCAAAGGCAACAAGTTGCGATCCCAAGATTCACTTTCACTTCGAACATCAGTCCAAGCCCCATGGTTAATGAACAGATTGACCAAGCCTGGCGAGAAACCCTCTGCAGCCCAATGCAGTGGGTATGACCCGTTAAGAAGAGGATAATTGATAAAGGGTATCACGCCACACTTATTCTCAAGCCACGCGGTTGCGCAATTTACTGCGGAGTACTGACAAACCCACTGCAAAACCTTCGTGGGCCAATAAAGAGTTTTACTTGTAGGAATTCTCGTCGTCCCAACATCTTGGTTTATTTGTGATGGTAGTTCCTTCATTTTTTCAACAAATACATGCTGGTTATCCTCCTTAGCAGCAAGCTGAAGGTCATATCCCAAATATCCCGGAAGGTATTCAAACTCACGAACATGATGATCCTCTTCCTGTTGTCGATACCAGAAAAGCATATGCAAAGAAAATCACCCCAAAAAAATTAGGCAGGCACAATTTAGATAGCAAAACCATTTATGACTAAATGTTTAAAAAGAACTAAAGCTGTATGGAAGCTGATGGTAACATTCAATATCTAGATGAGACTTGCTCATGTTCATTGAAATGTTCACAACAAAGAAACACACACATCGGCATAATAACTACAGTGGTCATATTTATTTGCTTAACTAATGGTGTTAATCATAAAAGTCAATCAGTTAAAGGCACAAACTGTGCATAGGCTCTGAGTAGACTGGGGTGTTACATTCATGATGGGTCATCAGCTAGGTAGCACGGACACGGACACAGTGTCGGACACCGACACCGACGGGGACACTGGACACCGCAATTTTCAAAAAATTAGATTTTGGACACCGCAAGACACCATTATTTTTTTAATATTATATATACATTTCACAATCTAAAATAATAACTAAGTCAAAAAAATATTCTGAAATGTACTGGATAAAATAACTAAGTAAGTAAGAAGAAAAAAAAAAGAAAGAGAGGGACTTTCTTCACTTAATCAATACTAATGCAAGAAACAACTCTTGACCGAGGGAGAAAAAATAAAAAATGACTACTGAAGGAGGAGAAAAAAAGAAGAAATGAAGGACTCTTCACAGAGAAAGAAACGACGGGGAATAGAAGAAAAAGGAGAAGAGATGAGGAAGAAGGATCTGTGGGTCAGCGACGACGGCGGAGGACCTCCGGCGACGATCAAGTGAGCTCCGGCGATGGCGACGGCGACAGCTGCTTCGGTATCTGGCGACGGCGAATGGATCTGTTGGCGACTGAGCTCCGGCGACAGCTCCGAGTCGGTAATGGCTCAGAAGGGCACCTGTGAGGTGAGTGAGAAGGAATCGGCCGTGAGGTAAGAGAAGCAGATGGTCCGACACTGCTCCATGCTGTGTCCGACACTCCTCGGTGAAGTGTCCGACACGGTGTCGGAAAATTTTAAAAAAAAAAAAATTCCGACACCGAGTGGCGGTGTCCAACACGTGTCGGGCGGTGTCCGGAGGGTGTCAGGGTGTCCGTCCGTTTAGGACACCATACCTCCACCTAGGAGAGGTGTCCGTGCTTCCTAGGTCATCAGGAAACAAGCTAATGCCATCATTAAAAAGTTTTAATTGAGTGCACAAAAACTAGATTGAACATCGACAAATAACACTAATATGAATTACAAAGCTGTGGCACAAAGGATAAATAACCTTCCTTCGGAAGCAACGCAGTGCTCGTGACTTGAGAGATGTATAGGACATGACTACATACTATCTAGCTAAATTTTGGCACTTTTGCATCAAATAACATTTGATAGAAGATTGTGTTGCACAGTCACAACTCACAACCTCCTAAAACATTTGACAGAAGATAATGTTATACTATTTTTTGCTCTCTCTATGAATTGTATGTCATTTAAATCTTGGAATCGGCCAATGCAGTTCACTCAAACCTATATCTTCTTGTTGATTAATTGGATCCTAAATTCTTGAAGCACCACTCCACTCCTATCACGAACAAACATGTTGAATACTACCATCTGGGGCCTTCTCGAGATTAAAAAAATGATACCCATCATAAATTAAAGCGCTCAACTCAGGTGTTAAATATTGTCCATGTATGCACAAGTTCTAAAAGTTTGGGTTACTATTAACGAGTTGAAACCAAAACCTAGTCAGCATACAACCTCAATCTCCTGATTGCTAAAACGTGCTCAAAGAGGGACCACAATGGAAACAGCTAAACCATTTCCAGTATATGAAAGCATCCAACTGCCCTTAAACCCATAGCTGCTACCATCTCCAGACATTATCAACACTAATGACACATCAGTGGCAATGGCTTATTGATATTAAGTACTAACATTGCCCCTTCTTTGACTGAAGCGTTACAAGTAACAGTAAAATGGATGAGTAACGGAATAAGGTAATGTAAGTACTAAAAAAAGCAATTTGCAAATATCGACCAAAGTAAAAAAATGAAAAATAACGGAATCAAATCAAATAACGGAAAGCCACATATACCCATCAAGTGGCGGCAAGAAACTGCTGTCGGTAAGAAAAATCAGAGTACATATCAAATAATGGTCAAAAGGGTGGTGAATTATGCCATACAATCCAGCCAACCATTTTGCGGGTTCCAACATCAACAAGTCGGAGCTAACTGCAGCGCCAGTACGGCAATGATGCGGAATCCGGCTCCAGATCAGGGGCGGATCAATGTTTGCTTCAAGGTGGGTAATTAAACACATTGATTTAGGGAAAATGGAAGTTTCATAAATACTAAATGCAAATGTTTTACCAAGAAATAGTACTCAAATTTATAAACATAATGTTTGATCCCCTTACTTTTCCAAACTTTTATATTACTGCAGAACTTTAACACCTTAGCAATCTATTCCAGCTCCATCACTGCACTGGATGCTTGACAAGAACGGAACTTGTCACTAGAAGCATAAAAGATGTAGGTATGACAAAATAACAGTGTCCGCAGTAGAGTGGGAGGTAAGAGAAAAACCTCAAAGACATTTTTTAGAACCATTGCAATTAAGAACAACCAAAATTTGAATTGATTCTAACAGCTCACCTCAGATTCCTCATACATCTTAGCAGCGAAATCACAAAGCTTTAACTTGAGAACCTGTAAGAAAAAAGAAAAAAAATAACGTAAGAGCCTTAGAGCTAAAAACTTACTGCAAGTTCCCTTTACCCCCATGGCATTCACAATAAACATTTGCGGGGAAAAAAACATGCAGTGAACTTAGGCAACCCCAACCATGGCACCAAATATCCAAGTTACAAGACAGCACAGCAAATAACTTTCTGCACTAATGCACAGTGGCTGAAGCTCGTGGCGCCAAGTCTGGGTTGGTTGAATACTTCGTAGACTCCAAACCATGCGGGTGTCAAACTCTCGTTGAGAACATACAGTGTAGCTTTCGGAAAATCTAGAGTTACGAATATGGCTGACCAATGTTGACCCAGGGGCATTCTCACACACGCCGGACTATACCTTAATTAAGGTCCCTCATAGGCCCTCTCTCAATAGATTCTTCCCTCCAGTCAGTGCACGAGGCTGTGGCACATCACGCCGTTTGTGCTGCCCAACACCTAAATCCCCGAGTAAGAAACGTGCACTCGGCGCCCACGCCGTAGGTCCGTGACATTGGGCATTGCCTGGCGCATTCGACTCAAAATACAAGCGGGCTTACCAACGGCACTACTGAATCTCAAATTAGCCTGTATTAATCACGCAAAAGGATATGCTAAATACAACGATTAATGACCATCCATGACTCATTCCTGGCATCCAAGAGGAACCTCAAATGTAATGCTTACAGTAGTGCGATCTAGGCCGGGATGTTCTACAAACAACGTGATCAGAGGCAGAAATCATGTCAATTTGCATACCTTTTGGCCGATGTCCACAAAACCCTGATGGATAGAGAGAGATCGCTGAGACTGAAATGTTCGCGACGTCCAGATCTTATACCCGGCGACGGATTAAGGTTCTCAAAGTCGAATCGAGTTTGGGTTGGGCCATTTATTAAACTTCGTGACATCTTACAAACCGGCTAGTCTGCCAAGCACCTCTCCTTATGGTGGCAGGCTTCACGGAGCCATCTCCGTGTTCTCAAGCATGCAAAAATAAGGTTAATATTATAAACTATGTTGAAAAATCAAACGTCACTTGTACAAGGGCTTATTGTTACATTCCGTAAAATAAATTTAATTTGTAATTGGTGATACGCGCACATCACGTATAAGTGTTTATTGTCACAATTTGTAAAAATAAATTTTATTTGTGAAAATTAGACATGTTATTTACCATTTAAGATTTATATTTTAATGTCATTTTTTACAAAAAAAAAAATTGAATGTCACTTATCATCATTCAGTTGACAACCCTCGATTTCTCATCCGATTTAACATCTTATTGGCTGATGCAGCTTGTAAAACCCACTAATTTTGTAAGCAAACACATCTAATTCATCATGCGCATCCAAGACATCCAAGACTTTAAACTGCTTTCCCAACGTTTTTCGAATTGAAGAAACCCTTGATAAGCTTCGTAGAAAGAATTACATCTGGCTCGTAACGCCTATTCACCATACAATCAAGAAAATATAGGGACTCATGGTACTGCCTACTTTGCAGGACATCTTTAGCACTTTCATCAAATGGGTTTCTTTAAAATCATAACAATGCAAATTGGTTGGTCTTATTTAGGTAGAAAACTTTACGTTTAATGCGTTTCTCGATTTACTGATGTTGGGTTTTGGCTGGGCACCACAGGGGAGGCACTGGGGAAAGAGTTCAGCAGAATAGTCATTGCTTGGTGACTTTTTGGGATTTAATGGTCATGGAGCTCATGTTCAACGGCAATTTAGAGAGGCAAACATAGATTGAAAGAGAAAAGTACCCGCAATTGTGAAGAAACTGAAGTTGTGGACAGTGAGTAAGTAGTATTTTATAATTTTGTCCTCATAATGGACATGTGTCAACACTTTATTGAGTTTTAATGTAACATCAAAAGGGTATTACACCAAAAAAGTTGTTCTTATTATAAGTAATATATATATATATATATATATATATATATATATATATAAATTCAGGTTTACTCGAGTTCTAACTTCATTCTCCTGAGAAGTGGGTGAGAATCTCATGAATTATGCTTGGATTGGTTGGGAAGATATATGTAGAAGTAGGAAGCTAGGGAAGAAAAAAATTTGACTGTTAACCAGGTTTAAGCAATCTTCCTCTTAACCCTTATATAGTTACAATTAATTATCGCTAAATACTTTTAGTTACTTTTATTTAGTAACACTATAATAATACTGTTAATGATTATTTATTAAAAGTGTTAGTAGAAAAAGTGACTAAAACAATTTAGCAAATATTAATTGTCATTATATATGAACTTGGAGAAAATTCATACAATCAGCATAGCAGTTAAAATTTTTTGGATATGGAATGGAGTAAAGCAACCATATTGTGTAGACATCTTTTTTGGATCTTCTTATCAAAAGGGGCCCTCTTGGAGTTAAATGGTTTCATTTTTATCTATGCTACTTATAAAAGTATGACTAGATATACACCATTTTTGAATAAAATTATTTCTACATTTTTTTCAATGCCATAATTGACCTAAAATATAAACATTCATGGACTAATTAATATTGATCGCGTGCATTGCACCCGGGAGTAACAAATATTAAAGGCTTGTATGTCGAATAGTAATAAAAAAATGTAATACTAATAATAATGTTTCTTTTACCTTTTGTTTTCTACCACATTTTTTTAGTAACTAGTACTCTGCACATGCGATGCACGTGAACTTTAACCCGTGACAAATTAAGATTATACTAAAGAAAAGTCATAACCTGTGTATTCTGTAGATTATGACAATCAATTTTCTGTGATTCAAATATACATATTAATTTAATTGAAGTCAATGCGGCAAGTTAAAATCAATATGTATATGCATGATGATTGTTCTAAAAATATGAATCCATCTAAAAAATTTAATTGTCTCACAATCACCTTAGTCGCGCACAACTTCTATAGAACATAAGTGTACCTCAATTTTATGTTAATGGTGGTCTGTTTCCTTCTGATGGTCTTACCCACCACTCTTTTGAAGTACAAATAATTATAATTTTATACTGTTGCGTACTCTAAACTAAAAGGTATTTAACAATTAATAAAATAATATTTATCTTTATACCAGCATCTATATAATCATAATTTTTTGACTTTAGCTTTCAATCATTTTTTATTTGTTTTTGACATTTATATAATTTTGTAGTCCAACTTGATAAGCACAACAGTTATCATGAATGTACCACAGTTGTCATTCGTCACCTTATTTTATAAAATAGTTTTCGTATTTGATTTGAGAAAGATATTCTTATAAGTTTAGTATCTAACGCATTTACTCGCTAGATGCAGTGAAAGGTTAGTAATTTCGAACCTATAAAACATAAAAATGCCTATCTATTTGCAAATACACGAATACTTTTTAAAATTAATATTGTTATTAGGATTTTGCTTACTGGACAAAAAAGAATTATGCGATGTAGATGAAACAGCAACTACGCTATTAATAACTTCCAATCTCATTACTGTAATCTTTTGTCACCTAAAATTAACTTAATTCATTCTATTCTCTTTCAGATAACACTAAAGGTGTTATAGAGAAATTGTTTTTATTATTTTAAGTTAAGTTCTGATTGCAAATACGTAGAACCGTACATTCACCTAGTATCCAATTAGACATTGTCTAAACGGGTAATGATAGTATAATAAATATAAATAAGATGTGAAGTCATAAAACTTACACAATTATAAGCAGATTGTGTTATTGTTTTTGCAACAAAGACTGAATATATTGGCAAGTGTTCATCTACATATTGTGGAATACCTAAATAAATGTAATGATAGTAATCTCTATTAATCTTTATTTTTAAGATTCAGATTTTAGAGAAGCGGGAGAGGTGGAATCATCATTAGCTAGAAGGTTGTGCCGATACTTAATCAAAAATTGATGTGAAATGAGTACTTTCAAGATTTTATTAGCCACAGCCAAAAATAAATAGGAAGATAGTGAAAGTATCCATAACAATCATAGGAAGAGAAAGGAAGTTAAGTTGCTCAATATTTTAAAGTGTGCTTAGAAAATAACTAACGTTTGTATGACCAGACCTAAGTCATATAATTAACAGACACACAGATATAATATCAGCTCTTAGAGCCAAGAATAAAAAAAGCTGAAGGAAAATATTAATTCTTGTTCGTTTGCATTTTTTGTTTTATGTGTTCATTTTCAAATTTAGTTAGGAAATATGAGCGTGTACTTATATGACTTTGACAAATTCTTTTTAGCTAGTTTTCTCTGACAATGGGTGAGAGGCAGCTGAAAAATGCAGGTGTTTTCACATTTTTGTATTGTTTGGGTAAGATTTTTTAACAATATAACAAAAAATGATAAACATACACGATGAAAAAAATCTTTGTTCTCAAAGTTAATTGCTCTACTTATGTCATGAAATGTGCATGTTCTAATCTTTATAAAGCATTAGGTTGAGAATGAGAATGAAGATACTTCATTTTATTAATTATTAATTTTATGAAAAATGAAAGAGATATTCATGTACTAATTGTAGCATTTATGAGTAGTTTGACAAATGGACTTGTTAAAAGAATCTAGATTGTGGGTATCCCAATTGTGTGGCAAGATAGTAATTTTTAGACATAAGCAGGGTATTGTGGTCCAAAAAATAATTTCTAAGAATTCACACTTTTATATATAGTATAGATAATAATAGTAACTCACGTGTTGATCTTTGTATTAATACTCACTAAGAAAAATATACAAAGCTGTGGAATATAAGATAAAATAAAATATGTATAATCTTGTGATATAAAAGTCACTTGTAATGCAGACAGTAGGATTTCAGCTTTTAACATGTAGAATAGGAAGATGTAGTTTTACTTTATTATATAATATCATCCTAACATTCACTAAAGTGATCTTTTTTTTTCGTACTGGATCTTCAGCTCTTATTGGATGATTTTTATCATTTTCTTGTGTTGGATAGTATTCTTAAACTTCATGTGCTATCGGCCTTACTCGGATTTTGTCATTTTCAGCCTTTTTGTCCATCATAGCGATGAAGCTGAATTCTTCCTTTTCATTTTCTCAAGGTTCTTTTCATTCTGCGTGTAATTTTTAGTGTTAGACATCGTTCTTACCTAAATTTTTACAAGACATATAGTTACGAATTTGTGTACCTTTTTTGATTGTATCAATTTTAAGACTGAACATCCAATTAAAAATTTGGTTGCGTCAACAATATTATGAATGCGTGTTGAATGTCTCCAATTACAACCAGCTTCAGCATGTACATGTTTTTATCAATATCATTGAATCAGCAATATTTTTGTTAAAATAAATAAATATTTTTAATTTTTCTAGTTTACCTGGATTCATAAAATATTGGAAGTTCACATTTCTCACCCTTACAAATCCGTTATTTTTCTGTGATTGTAACTTTTCTTGTAGCATATGTTGCATGCTTAGTGCCATTGTTCTTTTTTATTCTCAATAGTCAGTAATATCACTTTAAAGAGCAGTACAAATTCTGTATAAAGCTACTATTAATTTGCACCGGATTCAAGCCTTTTTTTTTTCAATTTTTGATGCATATTAACCTTGTTTTTCATTCTTTTCTATTTTTATTTTTTCAACAATTTTTTTTAACTGATTTTTCATGTAATTCAGCTCCTTTGTTTAGTTTTTTTTGTTTTTGTTTTTCAGTTTTACAATTATTTAATTGTTTACTAACCCAAAAATGCAAGAAAAAAAATATATCACAGTTCTCATTACCTAATATTTAGAGAACATTCATTATCTAATTTTTATTTCATTTCAACTAAATTAGAAAGGGAGTAACAAAGGAATTTTTTCGTTTTGTTTTTCTTTGTCACTAGACTTTTCATTTTTCAATGTTTAAAACATGTTCATTTAATTTTAACCAAATCTAAAAGGAGTGATAAATGGAGGGTATAATTGTTATTGGCGTAAGTAATGGAAGGCATAATCGTCCACAAATGATTTATAACATTTATACTGTTATAGGTAGTTTAATATAATATATACATGCATATGCATATATACATATATATTCAAATATACGTGTGTATACACACACACACACACACACCCCTCCCCCCCCCCCCCCCCCCCACACACACACACATATATAAAGAAAAAAACTTGTTTTGGTGTAATACTTCTTTGATTTTATTAACTACCTATTTAGAATGGTGACAAGTGGCATTCTAAGAATTTCTTTAAAAATGACACAAAATACAAATCTTAAATGTTAATTAACTACCTACAAAGACATATTTGATTTTCATAATTTAACTTTAGTAAAAAAAATATAGTTAAAATATCATATTGCTAACTCTATCTTTGCACATGTTTGGTTTTAACAATTTCAAATCCACTAAAAAGGTGTAGTTAACATTAAATTTAAGTTTTATATGATAATAATATTTTGCTAACTTATTTTGCCACACGCATAGTTAAATTATTTTTTTTACAATTTAAGATTCATTCTACCAAACTTGACAATAAATACTTATATATGATGCTTGATTTTTTTTTTTAACAAAATTGATATTATCAACTTTATTTTTATACAGGCATCACATGTGCCATGTTGAATCATGTATTTATATGTAAAAAGAGATAAATTAAGTTTGTTAAATAATGAAAAAAAAATACTGGACTAGAATACAAATTTTGTTTGTGTGTGAGAGAGGGAGAGGGAGAGGGAGAGGGAGAGGGAGAGAGAGACAGAGAGAGAGATTGGTTTTTAAGTAGGACATCTTGACGTGTGGAAGGAATAAAAAGTGAATTCATTTGATTGATTAAATGCCAAATGTCAAAATAATAAGCATGTCAAGTAGGAGAGAGAAATTCACATTATCTCAGCTTCGGCAATGATATACATATAATTAGATAAAATTAGATGTCATGGCCCATAAAGGATTCCTCATCTCTCCATGCTAGATGCACGGGTCTTCTGCGAAAGGATTTGGATCCCTTGCTGTAACCCATGATTACGGCAGGGGTGCTGTACCCATTTCTATGAGAGAGGGGGAAGAGAGAGAGGGAAGAGAAGAAATGGGTACAGCATCCTGCTGTAACCATGGGTTACAGCAGGGGATCCCAATCCTCTCCGAAATTAATTGAAATCCCTTCAACTTTTAGCCAATCATTCATCTTATTTAGCTACAAACATGCAATATATATATATATATATATATATATATATATATACTATCTATAAAAGTAGGAGTTTGATTTAATTATGCCATTAAGTTGTAATATTAAATCACACCTAAATTTAACATTGTCTATGTATCTCATACATCCAAAATAAAAATGTCGACAACATCAAACAATTCCATCCTTCGCATTTTATCTTATTCTCTTCCAAGAATTAATTGCAGCAAAATTCTAATGAGTGATTCTTGATCCACAACATCAATTTGGCACATGATCAAATGGGATTACCCTCATACAATGACACTACAATTTGCCTAATCTCAAACTATGTAAAATAGTTATAAAAGGTGTTGCAATCTTATGAGTACAAAAAAAACAAAAGTATATTTGACCATAAATATGTAACTGCTTGATACTTGGTTCCTCACGAACATACTAATGTTCTTATAATCAAAATCACCTTAACTCAATAATTATAACAATTATCAAGTTTTTCAACTTGTCATTGTGAAAGAATTTTGCCTACTCTTTTTTCTGTGTATATATGGCACTCACATACAAATGAGTAAGACGAATACATCTTAATTTAAACTTGAACACTCGCGCTAATAAAAAGATTGCCATCTTTGTTTGAAAAATCTCAACAAGTAAAATGAGGTCAGCAAGCATCTTGGTCACAATTCAGTCAACCTTGACAGTTTGAGCAGAAAACCTATGAATTAGATAGAATTAGCAGTATTATATCGTCGTAATCTTGATAAACGAGGATATTCCAAGCAACCAAAGTTGAACCATTCTTAAACTAGGTCTTAGACCTCATTTTCTTGATGTTTAAAGCAATTAAAGACGACTGATAAGTATACCAGATTTACCCTAGATTGCATTCGTGGATTGAAACAATTTTTTTTTTTTTAGTAAGGAAATAGATTGATTATACGCGATGAGCCGATGTGTTTGTAAAGTGTTGTATACTCATAATTCTGCTATTATAATAGAGCACCAAACAGAATTTCAAGATATGCATTTTGAATGTCTCACACCCTAGCTTTGACTTCTTAGTTTGAACGAGCAAATGTGGGACCTTTTCACTTTTACTTGCCGAATGGATATAAATATCTATATCTATATTTATATTGTCTATAAAAGTACGAATATTGTAAATCATTTTTGTACGATTATGTTATCCGTTAATTACATCAATAACACTCATACCCTCCATTTATGACTTCCTTATAAATTTGGTTGAAAATAAATGAACATTAGCAATAAGCCTACTCTAAACATTGGGAAATGAAAAGTCTGATGAGAAAGAAAAATAAAACAAACAAATCCCTTTATTACTGCCTCTTTAATTTGGTTGATATGAAATAAATATTGAATAATGAGAATTGTTACTTTTTTTTTCCTTGCAACAATTAGCCGATTCAAAAATTGAAAAACAAAATCAAAATAAAGAAACTGAAATACGTAAAAAATCAGTTAAGAAACAAAAAAAGGTTGGAAAAACAAAAAACCGGGTTAAATATGCATCAAAAAAAATTTGTTGGGGGGGGGGGGGGGGGACAAGACTTAAATATAGCGCCACTTTGAACTGAAAATATGTTCAGTTATTACAGTTAAAAACCAGATGCTTTGCATTTCATATTAATGAAATGTAAAGCATCTGGTTTGAAAATTATAATCTTAAGTGATACTATAACCCAATTTGGCAGATTACAAAAACAAAGACGTAGATTTATTTTTTCAATTTCTTCATTTGCTTTTCTTTTTAGCAGCACCATCAAATGTTTATTCAATCCAGAAGCTTACAGAGAAGATTTTCAAACATTAAACTGATTACAAATTGCGAACATCATATATACATTATTCCAAGTCATAAAAAAAAAGAACATAATTGAATTGCATTATTTGATCCCGAAAAAGCTAACGATTTCACCTCAAAAATTACTTTCAACTACATCTACGTGCAACACACTTGCTCCATACTAATTCTTTTTAAAATTAGTATATGCATATACGATTTTCACGATGTCGTCTAAAAGCAAGCACCGCAATTTCCATTCAACGAATCTCATTGTTAACCTATTTGTAGCTCTTTTCGTTGTGTGATACCTCTAGAATAACTTATTCCTAGCATGAAAATAGGTTACATTACTTTAATTTTTTGGTTTTGATTTATCTTGACTAATGTAATTATCCATTTCACATACACAGACATAACAACAAAGTATCGTACTCACACAAATGATAAGTAGTGTATCCAGTCCACGTAATTGAGTGCTGATAAACAACGAGACCACGTAATCGATAAGCGAACAAGACCACCAGGCTACATTGGGAATCCGTCTAAATGGAAAATTCTGGTCCAATAGCTAAGACACGGCAGAGGTGGAAGTTGAAAATGATCCGGTGGTTGATAGAGAAAGGGAGGAAAGAAACCTAAGAGCACAAAAGTGGACAGAAAGCCTAAGGTAACCACCACGAAACTACAACGGCCTCTACCACCCAGATTGCCTGCTGAATTTCATAGTGGGGTTCCCCCTAACCCTAGAAGGATCCCTTCATCAACCTCTCCCATCCTTTCCCCCCTTTCAGTGAGTGATAAGTCACCAAATCCCCCACGAAAATGACGCCACCGCCTGCCAGAACCCACAACCTCCTTCATTCATAAATATTACTCCCAATCCAACCTTATGTAGAGGAAATCCACTCTTTCAGCATCCTCTCAACGAACGAGGAGGTTATTTTAAAAATCCATGCAACGGATATGTTAACGTTTTTTTTAACCTCACTAAATAAAAATTACTAAAAATATTTACTGACAATTAATATTCATTATATAGGGAGTAATAGCCAGTCTCATACAACCTTGATAGCAACCAAATTACTTTTCACCAATTGAAGAATTGAAGTCCAACTTTTTGAACACTCGTCATTTTCCCAAGACTAAAATCATAACTTCCACATTTTTTTCCCACCTTGGCGGCCACATCACCATCCTTAAATCAACTTGATAGTGGTAGTCATCACCAACTCTAATCCACGACCCCTGCCACCACCATTCATAAGACCATCAACCCCTCCCGGGCCCATCCATAAGATGGCAACCACCACACCCACTATAATGTTGTGTGTGCGTGTGACAAGGAAGAAGAAACCACCGACGGTCACACTGCTTTTGGCAATGAGATTGGCAAAGAAGTCTACCACCGTTGGTCCTCAATCCAATTGCCATACTGTCACCACTGCCGCGCCGCGTGTGAAAGAGAAGAAAAAAACAACAAGCGGGGCATGTTGCTGCTAGCAATGGGATAGGTAGAAAAGACAACCATTGTGGGTTCTCGATCTAGTCTCCTCATTGCCGTTGTCAATGGACCACCATTGCCGACGTTGTAGAAACAATGACCAGTCAACCCACCACCGTGGACCAATCCATCGCCCATAGATGACTCCTACGATGACCACTAACAGGCATCCCCTGTATCTCTAAGACTATGTTTGGCAACACAAATAAGGGCTTGGGAATAGGACAGGATAAGGGCGGATAAGGCTGGACAAGCTATACTCTCGGATAAGGCCAGACAAGCAACAAATCCTGTCCAACATTTGGAACAAGTCCGAATTATAAACCGGATAAACAATTTACAAAATATAAAAAAAATTATCACAAAATTTTCAGATTTGTGGCAACTGGTGGAGACCGGCGGTTGACGGAGAAGACGGCGGAGAGGCTGTGAGATCTGAAGCTATCGGTGGAGAAGACGACAGAGATCTGAAGTAACCGACGGTGAAGACGGCGACGGAGGAGATGGGTTGAGGGGAAGGATGAGGCTGTGGACGAATGTGACGGCGGAGAGGCCGTGAGATTTGAAGCAACCGGTGGAGATGGTGGACGGAGGAGATGGGTTGAGGGTGAGGGTGAGGCAGTGGACGAATATGATGGCAGAGTGACCGTCAGATTTGAAGCAACCGATGGAGATCTGAAGGAACTCGTGGAAAAGACGACAGAGATCTGAAGCAACCGGCGGTGAAGATGGTGGTGGATGGAGGCCGTGAAGCTGGCGGACGTCCGGGCGTGACGGAGCATGGGGAGGAAGCTGCCGGTAGTGGGTGGGACATGAAGAGGCCTCCGGCAACTGTGGTGGTGATGAGAAAGAAGAAAATTGGGTGGGTTCCATTTTTTTTTATCCAATCTCAACGAGCTTAATATTATACCCACCCCCCAAGTACATAATTATCCCACTCTGGTGGGATAAAACAAGTTTAAAGAATAACTTATCTGGCCTTTTAAGTGTGCCGCCAAACGCCATATATGATTTTTTTATCTTATCCCGAGCCATTATCCATGTCGCCAAACATAGCCTAAAAGGATAGGTAATGGCAACACACAAGTCGCTGCTGCATCATTGAGAAGAAACCTGCAACACCACGACTTTACTCGACGTCGACAACTCTCACAAGCCAATACAGTCGCGATCACCAGTGATTGCACACCAAAGCACCTCTGACCACCTAACACTGGTCGGCTGCCATTACAACACACGACCAAATTCTTTTGGGCTTTGGGTTTTGTCGCTCAAAGAATTTCTTAGGTTTGTCGGTGGAGATTTGGTTTGAACAGGTGGAGGAACTACACAATATGGTTGGACTAGAGGTGGCAACGGGGCGGTGAACGTTAAATGATGTTACAAATATGCCCATAAAAGGCTAACACTGCTTCAAGTCATTCAAATTATTGCCGTCAGTTGATGAATAGAATCCAAATTAGAAATATTGACGTGAATTGCGCCAAAATTAAAAAGTAAGGTAAAATGCACTCCCACTTATGCGCAGATAATCTTATATATTATCGTCCATGATCTGACTATATTGGGGAAACTTAATCCAAGGAAATCTATGATTGGCTACCTACACGAAATTTGTTCGGATTTATTCAAAACAGCGGCAAACGCTGTCATTTTCAGATTTTCCATCTAACCGCTTGGACTCGGGCGAGTCGTGCTGCTCGCTCTCACTGGTAGGTCCGCTTTGTCTGCTCCTGTGCAGAGGGTTTTATAACTCGCGTGAAAATCGGCACAGCTATGGAGCAGCAGCAGCCGAAGAAGAGGGGAAGGCCGAAGGGCTCCACGAAGAGCAAGGAGGAGAAGGAAAGAGACGTCGCCGCGAAAGGCGGAGGCGGGGAGAGGATGAGGAGCGGCGGCGGCGGTGAGAGGAGGGCCACCGCCGTGGACGAGAAGTACACGCAGTGGAAGGACCTGGTTCCGATTCTCTACGACTGGCTCGCTAATCACAACCTCGTGTGGCCATCCCTCTCTTGCCGGTAATCAATTTTCCTGTGTAATTGTGCGTGTATTGTCCTGAGTTTGTGCTTTTGTTCTCTGTGTGTGTTGCCGATTCTTAGGGTTTTGTGGTGGTTTATTGGTCAAATGTGGAGTACTACTGGATGTAAAAATAAAAGTCTGAGATATATGTGCGCTTTTTGCTGGTGTGTGTGTGTGTGTGTGTGTGTGTGGGCGCGCGCGCGCATAACATGTGCCTGTCTCGAGCCTAGCTGTGTCCGTTTTCAGATTTGCTATTAATTCTAGGCTTTGGTTGTGACTTGTTGCTCAAATGTTTATCTAATTTTCACCTCTACACGTGTGTATATGGACTGTAGTTATGCAGTTGTGTGAGTATTATGCTGTCTATGTGCTTTTGTTTGTGTGTGTGTCTATGCGTATTTTGGGGACTTTGTTTCTGTTATGTTAAGTCTTAATATGTTTTGGTGTTTGTTGCTCGAAATGTGGAGTACTGCATATGAAAATGTAATTGAACACGTGTTATGTGTACTTCTTTCGTGTCTACGTCAATGCTGAGCTACGCGCGCGCGCGCTTTTGTGTATTGGGCTTTTGCTAATAAGTCTAGGGTTTTGTTGTGATTTTTTGCTCGAATATGTTTTAGGGGTGCAACTTGGACGGGCCCAAGGGCCGGACCATGCCCAGCGCACTCTGAAAAACTCTTGCCCATGCCCAGCCTAGCCCATCTACGGGCCTAATAATATCTGTACATACTTAGCCCGTGAAAATTTTAGTGGACAAGGGTTGTTTATGGTTATAAATTAGTTTTAGTTTACATAATTCTTAAGCTTATCAATTACCATTCAAGTCTGCTAATTAGTCCTGATTTTTGGTTTATTTAATTTTTAAGCATATCAATACCATCCAATTCTACTAATCAGTATAATGACGAGTCTCGATATGGATTTAAATATTAGCATAGAAATAATGTTTCATGACAAAATAAAAGAAAAAGAAAAAGACAAGAGTCTCAAAACAATCTTAAGAAGTCTACTCCTATAATAAGAAACAAAGCAAAAAAAAGGAAGTCTTCAAATGAATCAAATGTCTCCAAATCAATATGTTAGAGGAATTTAAGGACTGAATGGAAAAAAAAGAACACGTATATTGTACACATAAAGTTTATATGCATAATTTATATTATGAAAGTTGGACGGGCTGGACGGGCCTTTAAAAACCTTTGCCCATGCCCACCTCATATTTTTTACGGGCCCAAAGATTTGTGCCTAAGTCCCACCACAGTCTCCGTAAAAGTAAGTCACGCTCGTACTTCTACGGGCTGGCACGAGTTGCCCATGGGTTTCCTAGCCCAGTTGCACCCCTAGTTAGTATCTCCGATGCAGTGGATTTTTCCCTTTAAATTTAGGCGGATAGATTTAGTACCATGTAAACATCGAATTGAACTCAATAAACAATGAGGATAAAATATGTACTTCTTGGCAAGTCAAGCCTGGTAAAAGCAATCAGTGAAGTCAATTATTACTTGTACTAAATTTACTGTAGGAACTTGCAAACAGTCAAAATTTGGGGAAAAATCAATGGAATGAATGGAGTATCTTTATGGAATTATCTGCCTATTTTATGCCCTCCTGCCTATTGTATGTATTGTTAGGCCTAGTGGTATGTGCTTGTGTGATGGAGGTTTATGTTGTGGTAAGTCTAGTTTACTATAACTAATATCGTTTTCTGGTGGAGATAATGGACTTTCAAGTTATATTTGGGAAGTGATGGGAAATAACTTGTAGCTGTTGTGATTGGTAGAGTGCCTGGCTGTGTAACATAAATGAAATGTGCCACATATACCATGGTCACTTCTTTTGCCTATATATAATATACATGTAGCGATACAGATACGTAATTGTGTGTGTTTACATGCGGGTATAAGTATGTATATGTTTTTATAGAGGGTTCTCTATGCCTAGCCGTGCCTTATCATTTGTGCAACTTGGGGTTTCTATGCTAAGTCTAGGGTTTTGTTGTGTTTGTTTCTAAGCTAGTGGCCTGTCAACCTATTTGGGGTTTATGTACCCTGATCTGTTTGTCGTTTTTGTTGCTAAGCTTGTAGTCATTGCCTGCATGGGAATTCTTGGGGTCATAGACTACAGTATAGTAAGTTCTAGGTTTGATTTTAGTTGAAGTGTGCACATACGTATATGTTGTTTATCGGATTTGATGGGCAGTTTAGCTCACTGTTTGGTATTTTTTGGTTGATGTTAGAGAGGAAGGACTTTAAGTTTGTGAGGCTGATTAGATGATTGATTTAATTGTTCTATTAGATGATTGATTTATAGTTGGATTGTTTCCATTTCCCTATGATCTTCATCATGACTAGGTGGGGACCACTTCTCGAGGAGACGAATTTCAAGAATCGGCAACGTCTCTACCTGTCTGAACAGGCAAGTTATTGTCTCCTTTTCTACTCGGGATTTGTTTTCTACTTAGGTCTGCAGTATAAGTAACAGCACAAGCTAAGGTCGTTAAAAAATAATTGCAATTACGTTTTTTAGGAAAGAATTATCCAGCGGATAAATGGAGCCTATTTCATTTGAAATTTCAGTTATTACTTTACTTATAAGAGATCAAACTCTACTTCATCCTCCACCTTGGCACTATGAATTTATGATTGATGTAAGAAAACTTTCCAGTAAATGTTATTTATCAACTCTAAATGTTTTTTTCCTTAGTTTGGGATGCAAATTCAAAATGGCTAGAAACAATTACTATGCACAAAATAATCAAATCCATGGTGCGACTTGTGGAACTTTTCCATCCCCGTCCCAATAGTGACGATCTATTTCGTTTGTTGTGATGGTAGTATTTTGTACCTTTTTCTCCTTAATTTTGAAAGAAAGGTGTGCTTTTCTCATTATAATTATCGATTGTTATGCCCTGTCATATGCAACGTCAATCTCACATGGTTGTTGACAAGCATTTTATTTAATATGTTACCCATTTTGTTGTTTTGCTTCTTTTGTTTTGGCAGACTGATGGTAGTGTTCCAAATACTTTGGTAATAGCAAATTGTGAGGTTGTTAAACGAAAGGTTGCAGCTGGAGATCACATTGCACATGTAATTTCTATCTTATATCATACTCCCTCTTTCCCATTCTCCTTATTGTTGTAATACCTTAATGCATGCTTGTCTGATATCTCCATGTCGTTGTCTTGTTCTCCAGTTCAATGAGGAATCACGCTCGCCCTTCGTGAAGAAGTACAAAACTCTCATACATCCTGGAGAGGTATTATAGCCTCATCAACGCATAGGGGCCTTAAACATACATGTACTGTTAGTAAGAGTAGAAGTCCCTTAGTCTCCCCTTGCTGATCAATTGTCTCGGTAAGAAAAATAAACCAATGTCATCAAGGTCATCGCAACATTATGGACAGTCACTATTTTGACAGAACTGTCTCTGCCCACCACAAGAGATGGTGTGCCCCCTCAAAATTCAAATATGCATGCATGCATGAGACTTTTCTTTGTGGTACATATTATCTGCAGTGCTTGGTAATATGTTAGTTTCACATTTGTTGTGGTTTAATTTACTCCCGTTTTACTAAATTGGCAGCCTTATATATAATGATGCCAATCTTGACACATTCACCCTCAGAGTGTAAAGCCCTAAGATATTGGTTCCTTTCCTCCTCTACCTTCCCCATCTCTGATCATTGCCAAACGAGTTAGGTAATCTCCAAACTACATGGCTAGAACGTCCATTAACCACCTGTGGCCTTAGTTCACATAGAACTCTTACAAAATCTCTGATTCAATTTGATCATGCACTTTAGTGAACTGAAGACCCACGTATAGCAAAAGATAGCTTGAGGAATGAAGCTAGTTTTCATATTAATTAAACCCCGTTGCACTGATCAACATATACATAGCCGGGGCCTCAAATCATTCTTCAAAATGTAAGCATCTTTTCAGTCACTTAAACTTCCAGTCAGCGGTGGTGTGAGCATTGGGTTGCACCTTACCAGCATTACTATCGTAGAATGGCACAATACCACTGAGTTACTGTTTATCACGGTTGTTAGTGGCTGCAAACTTTTCATGATCATATCATCATCATTATACTCAGTCTTCCTCTTATTCAGAGACCCATCTGACCCAGATCCGATTTTGCCCTTATCATTGGTTTGGCGAAAATCACGAGGAGCATGACCATGTAACTATGTTAAGCTGCAGAGGAACCAGCTTTTCCTTTTAGATTTGGAATTTTAAGGCAAAGGTATTGGGCCATGGTTGTGGTTGCATGTTTATCGCAAAATGAGTTACGGGGGTTAATGTTTGAGATTGACTGCAATAGACGGGTAAGGGACTGAGATGGGGAGGATGAGGGCATTTTTGTATTAACAAAAGATCATTGGAGGGAGAATGTGTCAACATAGGGACAACTTTAGACGGGTGTGGATTTGGTTAAAAGGGTGTAAATTTTGCCCTACTCACTAACTGATGGGACTTCTTGCAGTTCATGTGTGATCATGCTTCTACTTATCTGTAGCAGATGTTCTTCTAAGCAATAACTGAAAATCATGTTGCAGGTGAACCGAATAAGAGAACTACCGCAAAACAAAAACATAGTGGCAACTCATACTGATTGTCCTGAGGTAAGTGATCCTGTTAAGAACTTGAATATGTCAATTGTAAGCTGTATAGGAATGTATAAGTCTGCTGTTTATTCATTCTGGTTTGATTCATGGAACCAAATCAGGTTCTCATTTGGGACATTGAAGCGCAACCTAATCGTCACGCTGTTCTTGGAGCTGCCGAGTCTCGTCCAGACTTGGTATGTTTCTAAATGCCAAATGCAGTACATACTTATTTAATATTTTGCGTTCCTCATGTTGCTTGTGCCTTCTCTACCTCTGTTTTCAACTATTTAGGTCTCTGCTTATCATGGTGTTTGTATAGTAAACTCCAAGTCCTTGTAAATATTGGAATCTAATCTGAGGAATCTTGAGTTGGTCTGGCTGACTGCATATTTAAAATGTCTTAGAATATCATCTCTTTTGGATTTGCTTTCATGTCAAATCTACACTTCAGAGTTTGCTTGACCCCAAGTTTGACACTCCTTGACGTTTGAAAAATTTATTATACTAAGTAATCAGAGATGTTTTGTTGTTGAATGAAGTGTTAAGCATATGGAGGTTAGGGGGAGATCGCTGATGACAATAGTTGTATGGTCTACCAAAAGGAGGTACGAAAGAAATAGGATAAAATGAATTCTGGTGCATTAAACATCTGCTACAGTAAATTTAGTAGTTGACAAATCCTAAGATGCATCAATTGTATTTCATCAGGCATATTCCCAGCTTTATATTATTTGCCAAGGTACTTGTACCACTTCTTAAAGGTTCTCCTTCTGCAGGTACTCACTGGACATCAAGATAATGCAGAATTTGCTCTTGCAATGTGCCCGACTGAACCTTTTGTTCTCTCTGGAGGTTGGCTGGACCTTTTTTTTTTTTTCTTTCCATATTCTAATTAGATCCTCAATTTCTTGTTCAAACCAGTAGCTTCAGAAGCAAGGCTTCTTGTATATTGCATGAACTTGAAGAAATAATTGGCTTAATTGTTAGAATGAATGCTCTATGTGTTGGGTGTGTGTAGGACTTGATTTATTCTTACTGTTAACAGTTATATGTCGTGGTCAATTTTGTCAAATAATTAGATTTAGAAGTTGTACTTATGGAATGATTCCCTGGACTTTAAATGCTGTGTTCGAGCAAAGTTGTCTCCATGAAGAAATTGTACAATTTACGGTGACCTTGTAATTAATTACATTCATTTGACAGGAAAGGACAAAACTGTTGTTTTGTGGAGTATCCATGATCATGTGTCTACGCTGACTACAGATGCATCCAAGGGTACAGGATCTGCTGGTTCAGTTATTAAGCCTTCTGATAATTCTTCTATTGGACCTCGTGGGATTTTCCAAGGGCATGATGATACAGTTGAAGATGTTCAATTTTCTCCAACTAGGTAACCTGCATATTTATAACATGGGAGTTGTAATGAAGTTGATTTGATTTAGAGTTTTGTGGGTGTATTTGTTTTATGTGTTATATCGACTATGTGCTTTTCAGGGCATTTCCCATGATTTAAATTCCTTGGTTCATAAAACACATATGTTCTTAATTTTGTCTCTAGTATTTGATGCACTTGTCTCTGTCTAGACTAGGACTAAAATACATATCTATAAGCATTATACTTCTGAATCCTTTGTACTTCTGCTTCCAGAATAATTGCTGCAAGCAACCTCATTTAAGTTTTCTAGGGTTTCCTCTTTAATTGTGACAATATTCTTTTCGAACTTTTATGAAGTGCGCAGGAGTTTTGCAGTGTTGGTGATGATTCTTGCCTAATACTATGGGATGCACGAACAGGCTCAAACCCCGTTGTCAAGGTCAGCTACATCCACTTATTGCTGTTTGGTCCTTTCAACTTTGCTTTTTTGGACAAGTTACCTGATTGCATGAGTACAAACAATTCCATGTGAGTTCTTCATTAAAAGATTAATTGTTCAAAGTATCTACCAGTATACAGGAAGGGCGCATTATACTAATGAGTATAAAATCTTCCAGTACCGCCGTACAGTCATTTGTATTTATGAACAAACAAAAAATACATGCCTCGATATTACATTTATATTCATGAAGTCAAACATATTGCTAGTACGTTCTATCTAAATGACATCTTGCTTCTTTAGATTATCGTTAACTATTATGCCTCTAACTAGCTTAAAGCTGCACTTTGCCTGAACTGATAATGCACCAAAAACAATTATGACCAAAAATTTGGGAGATACGGTGCATTTAATCTTTCTCTTCCAATTAATGTTTGGGCTAGCATTATGGTTTATTTTTTCTCCAAGTGTTGGTGCCGCTTTTAGGAGGTTGGCTGTAACAGTCTTCCTTTTTGTTGTATGAAAAGTGGTTGAGCTTCCTACTTAGGTTTATGCTATTGAGCCTTGTATCAGTTATATGAGAACTGATTTAAAACTGAATCTGGCTATTTAACTAAAGATCTGTTTTACCTTAGAAAAGAGCAAATTAAACAATCTTACCTTCACGCATTTGACTCAGATTTACATCTTGTTCACTTCATAGTCCGTGACAATTTAACTTCTGTCTTCCTTGGCATGCATTTTCAGTTTTTGTTACTGATGTGATACATACTGTTTTTTTTGGGTTGGGGGGGGGGGGGGGTGAACAGGTTGAAAGAGCGCATAATGCTGATGTTCACTGTGTTGATTGGAATCCTCATGACGAAAATCTTATTCTAACTGGGTATATTCTTATCCATAGTTGTTTTTCTTTTACTGGTTGTCGATCGTGGACTGTACTCATATGGACTTTAAATCTAGGGAAGTATATGAAGATTATGTAGGATGCTTGTACAAAGATTTAGGTGTTTTTCTTGTGTTATGACATCATTCCAGGTCTGCGGATCATTCTGTTTGCATGTTTGATCGCCGAAAGTTAACTTCTGGGGGAACGGGCTTGCCCATTCATAAATTTGAAGATCACAATGCCGCTGTTCTTTGTGTTCAGGTAAAATCGTTACTTGACTTGTTCGTTTTACAAAATTTGGATCATATGCATGTGCTATATGGTGGATTTGATGCATTGTTTTATCAACTATCATTTTGCATTTCAGTGGTGCCCGGACAAGTCATCCGTGTTTGGAAGTTCTGCGGAGGATGGTTTCTTGAACATCTGGGATTATGACAAGGTGGGAAATCTCCTCTTATGCTCATTTTTATTTTTGCATGTCCGAAATACTACAATCTGGAGGCCCCTTTAACCTTAATCGACCATACCTATAAATCAGCTCTAGAGAAGTTCCACATGCACTGATTCCCTGTTATCCGAAAATTATGTTACTGTGATCCATTCAAGTCCCTGTTGAGTACCCAATGTTACATGGATTCAAGAACATGAACCCTATAAAGCTACTGCTTTAGCAGCGTCTGGGGAAACTTTTAGTTTCTTTGCCGCTTTGAGAATGAGTTCCCACCAACAACTGAAGTTGATGGATCCTTCTTTTTTTTCCCCCATTTTGACGAACAAGACACTAGGGTAAACACTCATGCCAAACTCTCTTAACGGAGTAATATAAAATCTATTGTCGATAGCTTATTCGAGGAATTCATCTGGCAGCTTCGTTGTCAGAAAGGAAAAGATGAAATAAAGGAGTAAACAAATCTGAATCTTTTTCTATAATTTGTCCAAAGTTATGCATGCACGTATGCACTATGCAGTGGCTTCAAACTTTTCCCTTGGGCTTCATTGAGCGTCATCTAATATATACAGTAAAGTTGAAGATAAGATGATGTAAACTTTCTCTTTCCTACTTGGCATTCCTATCACTATGCCATTTGGCATTCAACTAATCAAATGAATTTCACCTCTCTCTTTCTTGTCTAACATGTCAAACTTAAAAACCAATTCCTGGCCGTCCATCCATCACAGATGGACGGGTCAGATCTAACTTTTTTTTAAAAAAAGACCCTGTGGTCAGCTACATTATGACTGGGACTTTGACCAAAATGTCTAGAGGGATTTGATGAGTCGGAGGGATTCTTAGGCAAATAGGAGGGGCAGTGTAGTAATTCTCACCGTCCGCTACATAATGTAGCACGACGAGAAAAACAAAAAAAAATAGATCTGGCTCGTCTATCCGTGATGGATGGATGGCCAAATATCGGTGACAACTTAAGCTAAGTTGCTGACAGTTGCTATTGATCAGCTCCAATACATAAATACATGCATGTGTATATAATTACACATATAATGATGTTTCATACATTATTTTCTTTTATATTCATATCTTTTGATACTCTTCTTGGCGATTTTTATCTATACAAATCTCAATGCATGGGTTATTGTCATTATTACTATTTGGAAGAGACTATTTGTATTATTTTATATTTCACTTCTTAATTTCTTGCTAAAAGACTAACAATTGTTACTAAAAGTGGTTGAAAATTCATAAGAAGGGGGAAATGACAGTATTATTCGAACTAATAATTTTGTTATTACTATTCCACTCGACATATAAGTATGAGTTTTTTATGAATATTTTAGCAGCTGTTGCTCCCATTTGAAAAAGCACGGGGTCAATCTAGTATATGATTTAGCTCGCTATATCCCCCCACACTTACAGATATGTCGCTTTAGAAGAATATTTGTCATCTGGCCATCTAGGCTTGTTGGTTTCCTCACCCGCTTCCCCATGATTCACTAGTATTTTCCATACTTCTAGCTCATATTGTTGTAACATAGTAATACGCTGTGCAGGTTGGTAAGAAGAAAGAACATGGGACGAGATCTCTAGATTCTTCTACAGGGTTGTTTTTTAAACATGCTGGCCACAGGTTTGGAACCGCCTCTCTTTGCAGCTGATGTCCACCATTCTATTTTCCAACTATCTGGGTCCTGTTATGTGATGTGATATCTTGATGTATGCAAGACGTCACCTCCTATATAACGTCGTAACCCTCCCCCTCCCCCACCCCCACCCCAACCCTTTCCCATCCTAGTAGAGCTTGAGTACAGTCTTCATTTCGTATCCAGTTTTACGTGATATGATATCTTGCTGTATGAAAGATGTCACCTCCTATATAACGTCATAACCCCCCACCCCCACTTCCTATCCTAGTGGAGCTCGAGGACGGTCTTAATTTTGTATCCTGCTTACAGAAATATCTTGGTTTATGGATCTCTCCTAACTACATTGAAATTTCAGTAAATTAAGCATAAAGGGGAAGCATGACTGTGCTTTTAATGTTGCCTTACTCTCACCGGTGCCGGGGAGGAGAAGGGCTAGTAATTTCAAGCTCTTCCCCATCTCAAAACTTGTCCTTCTCTCTCTAATCTTGGTGCATCTGCTGATTCCAATCTCTTAACAAGTCTCAAAAATTACTCTGTGCATCCGTGAGTTTGTGTATGTCCCCCACATATGCTTTGGTGGGCTATACTATAGATAGTGGTGCCCTCTGTACTCGCGGTTGAGCTAAATTTTTTCATGCTGCTGTATATCCGTTGAAGTTTGGCTTGAATACTGAAAATCAAAGTCTCTGATGCATGAAAAAATAATGATAGAAACAAACGTATCCTTGGTCTCTATGCTTCATTGCACGGGTGAATCTTCATTAGGTTGCATCTTTTTTTTTAGGTATTACCACTAGACTCTTTCTGGACATGCAAAAGTGTATTTGATGCACTCTTACCCGTTATTTGTCTATGCATCCAGGGATAAAGTCGTTGACTTTCACTGGAATGCTTCAGATCCATGGACGGTTGTGAGTGTATCTGATGACTCCTCTAGTGGAGGTGGCACACTTCAGGTATCAAGATTCAAGACCTCTTCACTTACCCGTTTCCTTTTTCTGCCTAGTTGTGGCGATTTAGTATGCATTTTGTCAACTCTGGGCTGGTTCTGTCTGCAGATATGGCGTATGAGCGACTTGTTGTACAGGCCAGAGGAGGAGGTTCTGGCCGAGCTCGAACAGTTCAAATCACATGTAGTAGAATGTACTTCCAAGGCTTGAGAGAGTAGTTACAGCTAGAATGTTTTGCAGGGTCAAAACAAATTTACTTGTGGTGTATGATTGTAGCTCTAGCTTCTCTGTGTTTAGTTGGTAGGAAATTGCTAGATGAATAGGTGACTGCTACTGTTCAGTTTTAGCTGCTTCAGATGTTGCATACTTTCTAGTCGGTGTTTAGTTTAACCTATATCCGTGAGTTTATGGTGCCTATGAGACTAACTTCGTATCATGCTTATCCCTGCTTCTTTATCAGTTATCCCTACCACTTTTCTGCTATGATCCTTCAGTTCTTGCTCATTGTTCGATTGCCTTTTAGTAGCCCCATTTATTCCTTCCTTTTTTGCTCAACTCTCTTGTATGGTTCCCCTAAACCTTTCCTCCTGACAGGAAAATCTGCCATTTTTGTTTTTGTTTTTTTTTTGCCTGCAGAAACATTTCATTCTTAGAAAGATTTTACATGCCGTCGTAGTTGGTTTTGTTATTTTGTTCGTAACTGTTAAAACAAGTACAACTTTAGTACAGTCTAGGATGGCTTGTAAACCATATCACGTCAACTTGCAAGTAGGGGTGAGCATTAAACCATTTAAACCGATTTGAACCGCTCAAACCGATCAAACTGAATCAATTCAATCCGAACCGTCAAAAGATTTTAACGGTTTGGTTTCATATTTTTTAAACTGACCTTGGTTGGGTTTGGTTCACGGTTCACATTTTTTAAATCGATTTCAAACCGAACCGACCTATGATATATTAATATATTTTTAGTAACATTCCATTGATAATTACACATATAGGGTACTAAGCAAATCTAAATAAACAAATCTTGAAAGTTAAAAGAAACGAAAATATTGACAACACTTATAACACCAAAATTTTTGTGACCAATATCTATTTTATCTTTACTCACACTTTTTCATTCACCAATGGGAACATATATATCGAACGAAACAAGATTATATGCAATTTAGAAAAATATAACTTCGATTAGTAATGTTCAAAGGAACAACATCTTTAAGTGGGCGCAAACCGATCCAAACTGACTAAGCCAAACCGTTTAAACCGAACCGTCCAAACCGATGATGTTTGGTTTGGCTCGGTTCACAAATTTTCAAACCGAAAGGTAGCGGCTCGATTTGCGGTTTGACCCCCAAACCGAACCGTACTCACCCCTACTTGTAAGATGTAATAAACAGATGTAGTCACATAACAAACTTCACAATAATAAGGAAACACTAGCTTTTACGCTGAAAAGGTCCCACACAACGTGTTCTTTCAGCAAGTCAAAAAGTCATGTCATTTCAGACTCAACATGTTCACCGCACACGCGTCATTTCAGACTCAACATGTTCACTGGCAGTAGCACGTCCATCTCATTATCGCCTCCAAAACTTTAAAGTATATTGGGAAAAAAATAGTAGTTCATCTATCCACCAGCACTACCACCACTACATTAAAGAAAACGGCCAAACGAGACTGCTCCAAATCTGTCATTAATATACATTCCTTTTATACGTAAGATCTAATGAACATTAACTGCTAACAAATTGGTACAATCATTTTAGATAATTCATGTGGTTATATGCTTATGACCGACATGTTTTGCTATCATGTCTGCCCGTCGATTCCCCTCCTGAGGGATGGCCAAGATTTTTACCTTCAGAAATGACCGAATCAGTAGAATGTATGTATTTATCGATCTACCAACTTTTGCTTACGAATGTTGTTTTGTAAAACAGATAGAGCCAAAATGTGTAGCTAACTAACGTCCAGCTATTAGTGAATGTGGAAGTATGTTGTTCTCTTGCTTTTGCCTCGTGGCTCTCAAATTCTTTCTCCATCTCGCTAGATGAGTCGTTGACTTACGTCGGGACATTCTCATGCACAGAAAACTTATCTCACCGATTTAGGGACATTCTCGTACCTAAATGAAGCCCTAAGTCAGTTGTATGATAGATAGATTCTCGCAATGCTTAGAGTGATGTTAGGGTCGGCACAAAGCCCAACATTAGGCCACGGCATTTACTTGCCGGGACTATTGTGTGGTTTGACGCTTATATTTTTCCGTGCACTCCTGGGCTAGGGACCTGCTTCAGTGACACTTGGCATATTATTAGACGTTTTACATTTTTGGGTTTGGGCAATTTATCTCGTTTAATAATGTCTGGGCCTATCTTGTTTAGAACATAAATAAATGGGCCTGCCTGCCTCCGTCTCTGGAAGGTTTTTTTTTTTCGCTAATCTATCTGGGCTGCAAAGTGACTCTCTTCGACTCTTCCACACACACACACACACACACACACACACACACACAGAGACAGCCATGGCGGGAAAGCAGATTGCCGGCGACGGCTTGCCGACGAACCTGGCCGGGATGTCCAAAAACCAGCTCTACGACATCATGTCTCAGATGAAGGTAGATAATCACTGCCTCATCACGCTTCCTCCTTCAATTTTACTTGCAACCAGGTTTAATTTAGACTCTCTCTCCACTAAACGCTGCCTTATTAAACGTGCTCCATTGTTGGTGTGTAGGCGCTAATTGAACAGAACCAGCAACAGGCGAGGCAAATTCTTATCCAAAACCCTCTATTAACTAAAGCCCTCTTCCAGGTATTCATAACAGTGGTGTTGAAATTTAGCTCCTATCGAATTTATTTTACGACCTCAGTTTTTTCCGGTTTGACTCTTGCACGAATTCCTAGGATAGATTTAGTGCCAGGTGAACGTTGAGTTGAACGCAAATAATAAGCAGAGATCAAATGAGTATTGTTTGACAAATCAAATTGTGGTATGTTCCCTTCGTTTCAGAATTTTTCTCCTCTTTGGCTTTTTGCAGATTTGAAGGTAGAATTGGGACGTGCAAATTGACTTTGTTCATTGCTTTGCCCTTGTTTGATTTGTCAAACATACTTCTTTGAACTCTGGTTACTATTTGACTTCATCTTTATAGTAGAAGATTGCAAAAAGTTAAAGGGGACGAAAATTATGAGAGGGAGTAACATTGCGATTTTTGAGTTGCTTGAGCAGTCGAGCAATGTATTCATCGAAGTAAAGGCAGCGCTAGTGCGCATAAGGCTCTTGTCATTGCATGGTCCAATGTGTGCAGGCTTACCCCATTTATTGTGGGGAGACTGTTTTGTAGCCTAGCAACCTTACCCCAATCCACATTTCTAATTCTGTAGCTTAATTGGCCCTATCTTTTGGTGGTGGGACAACATACGGGCAATATAGGTTTTTGTATGAGCACACCAAAAACTCTAGAACATAACTGGCACATGACACTCGTATTATGTTTAGTTGGATTTTGGTGATAGTATTTTAGTCTTTTGGGACCTTGGCGTACATTCAAATAGGTGATAATTAGTTTGATATTATGTCTAACTATCCTACTTACGGCATGGTTAGTTGCTTATTGTGCATCAATGATCTGACTAACAATTTTCAGTAGTAGTAGTGCTCTTAGTGCCTTGTGTTTGATATGATTTTTTTTGTTTTTGTGGTATGAAACCTTGTATTCCACTTAAGTGTAGCATGTGATAGTTGTTTTTCAGTTGAAGCTCTTGAAAGGAACTGTTAGTTTATGTTCATCTTACCTACAGTATCGCATCAATCCTTGTCATCCATTCTTCTGAAATCGGATAATAATCTGGCTAAGCTTCTGCGCTCATGAAAAGCACTCTCTATAGGCAGAGTTGAGGACATTGTTTGGCTGTAGTCATAGACAAACATAGTAGTAGCCGTGTGTGATAGGTATACAGTATAAATGTATATAATGACAGCTTGGGTTGTTTTGAATCTTTAATATGTTTATCTGGCATAACTCTAGTTTTCTTCAGTATGAATTACATTATTACACTTTATTTATGAGCTACAAAGTTCATATCATAGGTTCAAAGATTTTGGTTGCTTGTTTGTAAATGTATTCTAGGATTGTCAGCCGCGTATTGTAAATTCCCCATTACTAATCCTGAGCATGTCAACGCATGTCGGATGCCAATAATCGTCTTTTTCGCCAGTAGAGATTCAGTGGACCTGGATTAGTCCTGTGTGATCTCAGGGGTGGAAGACAATTGGTATGAGGTCCCCTCTTATGGGCTCTCCACTTGGCCCTTTTATATCTGCCAGGTTGCCACCACAGTATTCCTCCTTTACCCTTCTTATATAGCAAGTGAGCAAGGAAGGGAGGACGCAGGGGTTTGGAGCCTGGGCGGCGATTTCTTATTGAGCCTCCCCAGTTTGCTTGGGACTGGGCCTGTAGGATGAAATAAGTTTACTCTCCTTGGTTTAAGGCTACAGGCTTGATTATTCCGCCAGTTTGCCACCAAGGTCTTCCTTTGTAATCCGTTTCAAATAACAAGGAGGTTTGCATGATAAGAAAGGAACTTCTGATTAGTGTCCGTACTTAATATGCTTTCCCGTGCTAATGGAGTGATATCTGAAAGATTCACTGTCCTGAACTTCTGGCAGTTTATAAAATCTGTTAGTAACTAATGTTTCATTTGCATGAACTGGGATATTGCTGGCAATAGTACACTGATCCCCCTGAAAGAGAAAAGGAAAAAGAATAGTTGTCATTATGAGATCTCTGCAAGCTTTGAAAGGAATGTTTGTCTGGAGTTTCTTTAATTTAAATGGACATGAGTGATTATTCTCTAATTAGTTTCCATGAACAATTTGTATATTAGGTGTGAGATTTAGTTTGTGAACGAAAGGTAAGCATGATATCATGTCAAATTGAAATTTATGTTGTGTTATGTGCTGAGTTTTTTACACATTTGGTGCTGACTTTTCCTCAATGGAAATCTGTATATTGTCTTCGGGATTTGGGCTTAGCTTCTGATCACTTGTCCTCTAATGTTTATGCTCCATTAGGCACAAATTATGCTCGGAATGGTACAGCCTCCGCAAGCGGTATGTAAACCTTGCTGAAAATGTTCTCTTAGATGTATAATAGTGCATTTATCAGTAAATGTTTACTTGTGCTCAGATTTCAAATGTTCAGCCAGCAGCATCTCTTCCTCAGCAATCGGCGCAGCCAGTTCAGCAGCCAAATATTCAGGCCACTCCTTCATTGCCAGGTCAAATCGGTTCACAGGACCAAACAAGTATATCACGGGCCCAAAATCCAATAAGAAAGCAGCAAGAAAACCAACCTGTCATGCCAGTGTCATCCACTTCCGTTCCTCCTTCAAACATTCCACCTCAGTCCTTGGCATCTCATCCTACACTGTCAGTTCAACAGCCTAGGGGTCATCTTACTGCTCAAGCAACACCAGTGTCGCTTCCTCAATCCTCTCAGGCTTTTAATATGCCACCACTTCCAATTCATTCTGCTTCACATCCATCCTCACATCTTCAAACCCCCATGCCCACCTCTGACCAGTTGCAGCAACCAGTACAGACAAGTACTATTCCTCATATGATGCTGCAACCCCCAATGCCGCCGCAACCAAGGCCAACTTCAGCTCCGGCTTTTCCTTATCAGGTTCATCTGCCGCAGATGGGAGTGAACACAGCTTTCCAGCACTCTGGTGCACCTCAGTTGCATCATCCACAACACATGTTTCATGTAAGAACGGAAGTTTCTAGTGTTGTTCTTCTCCTCTTTTCTCTCTTCTGGAACTTTGTGTCTATTTTCAGTTTCACAGTGTTTCTATGTAATTTCATGCAGCCAGGTGCAAAAGGTCCCTTGAGCATGGGCCCTTCATTTCTGCAGGGACAGCCACCTCTTCCAAGTCAGGCACCCCCTCAATCTATGTATCAGGTTGCCATGAAATCTTTATTTTGCTACAGGCTATAATTTCTGACTGTCTATCTATCAGTTAGTTGAAATAGGAGTAGTTGCAAGAGTTCTGATTATGTTTGGTTTTGCTGCACAACAAGTCCATGCTTTCTGCTGCTCTACAGTAAGTGCGTAGCATGAAGCATTGGAGTTCCCTGCCAAAAGTATGGCAATTGTGCTAAAAATTCTGACTGTATATTCTTTCGGTGATTAGTTCATGGTCGTGTACTTCAAGATGTTTGTAAAGTATCTGCAGGCTGCTTCTCATTTAGGAAAAAGTTTCAGAAACGATTATGTTCAATTCTCCTGGAGAAATTCAGTCACATGGTGGAGATACTTGGTATCCTAAATGAGTTTCTCCATGCTATGACTAGGTAGCTAATAAGAGAGAACAAGAACTAAGCTCCAAAACAAGCCATCTACAAAATTTACGAAGACAAAATCAACCCTGGGAACTCTTTACTGTGCCAAACTAAACACGGAAATTCCAAAAAGAGTAGGTGTAATGAAAGTTTGAGGCCTTCGTTTCCTTTGCATTCAAATGAGCTCATAAATGAAAAGGATTGTAAAACTGTCACCATCACATCCACCCTCTCTGCACGGGGTGTATGCTTGCGAATACCAGAAATTGTAAAGTTATGTGGTGCTCTAGCAATCTTGCAATGAATAAGTAGATCATTTACATGGCCTTACAGAATGTTATCATTCTAATGGCTCGTAGAATTTAGTGCCTCATTCCAGAAACCTTGTAAGATGGCATAATAATACAGTATAAGTTTCTAGCTGTTGTCATATCTGAGGATTTGATTTTGCCGCTAGTTCAGGGGGCATAGGAAAGAGTTCTGATGTTGTACTCCAACTCTTCAGGTGCAAATTTTATCAGGCATGTAATGTTTAGACCGTGGGGAAGATGGAGACCGGATAGGAGACTTGGTTGAGGCTCGTTGTTGTTTGCTCAATGAGTTCTATTTCTCATTGGGGAGTGACATCCCGCTCCTAAAATGGACGAGCCACTCCACCTACTATTTTAAAGTGTTGAAATTACTAAAAAACCCACTTGTTTTTCACCCCTTTTTATGATTCTCTCTCCTTCGCCCATGGACCGTACAACAAAGCCTTTTCCTTTTCTCCGAGGCATCATACATAGAAGTTATGGTTCTCCACATCACCTCAGAAAAATTTCAGCTAAACAACATGCAAATATTATCGCCCTCAGTGAATCTTCCATACATTAGATGTCAAATATTATGGGAGTGGTAGATCCATTATCGATCAAGCACCACTTGACCAAGAACGATCATCTCGGGATTCTTCAAACTTTTTTTCTCTTTTTAAAAGTCTCTATGAAACTTACTCGGATGGATATGGTAATATTGGCACACGATTGTATCATTAGGGTTAGGGTCTGATCTTTTTGGGGGATTGGGAGTTGAAGTTTAGTGATGAACGACGTGGCAATCAGAGTGTGGAAAATGCGGGGTTGATGGGAATTGCTGAGGTGGATCTGGAGAGGAATTGAGGCGGGAGGAGTGATGAAGTTGTGAGTTAGAAGATTTATGGTTTTAATGGTGACTTTGGATTGAAGGTTGTGGCGGATTTGGTGATCCCACGGAGCGTGAAAGCTAGTGGTCGTGGTGGCGGAGGCTGGGAGATATATATATCGAGTGTCTCTGGCTATTTGTGCGTCAATTTGGACGTGGTGGTGGTGGAGAAGATATGGTGGTCTGGTGATCTCATAGCAGAGAGGAAATGAAGCAAATGAATCACCAAGAGAGATTATTATCAGAAAGGGTGTGGAGCAGCCCAGTCCAATGTAGGAGCAGGAATATCACACACCCCTTTCTGAGTCTTCTAACGCTATCAGAGAAGTAACCTTGAGCTAAATCCCCCTGAGTAAGTTATGATGTTAAATGTTTACTATCATATTTGAGTGTGTGGAAAATGGAATTACTGGCGAGTTGCAGGGGCAATAGATCAAATTACAATTTTACTTTTTGTTTCTCATTTTGTACTGCAGAGCTTGCCGCCTTTTTTTCATGCCACTGGGATATGGGTTTACCAGTGAAACAGGATCAAGTGCCATGTTTTCTTTATGTTTTTCTGGATCAAACAGATGCATTTGCTAATTCTGTCTCTGGTTAGTAATTGATGATTGACGTGCGTGTCATTCATTGCAACTTTCAGGGGGGGAGTTCACATTTAGGAGCCGAATTCAGTCAAGTTGGAAGCTCTACGCAAGGGGAGAGAGGATCTTCTTGGATGCCTGGCCCACCAGATATTTCAACTGCACCACAGCTCTTGGCTCCACAACCGTTTGCTCCTGCTCCAGTAGGCGTTGGTAATCAGCCTCCTCGCCTGCCGCTAGTAAGATCTCTGTCTTGTTCAAAAACGAAGTAAACTTATGTCATGGTATATCCAGGTTAATTCCCTCGGACTAACTTTAGTTTCTGCAAATGTGCAGCTAACTCCTGACATGGAGAAGCTTCTACTTCAGCAGGTCATGGGCCTCACACCGGAACAGATTCATCTCCTGCCCCCGGAACAAAGGAACCAGGTGCTTCAGCTGCAGCAGATACTGCGTAAATGAAATTAGCTTAGATTTCTATGAAGGGCGCTCCGCGGCACTCTCGCCTCGTTGCCCATCGTGGAATTTCCATATCCGGCTATCGCTCTCGCATTTTGCCTTTTTGATGAGCCTCAATGGTGTTGATTCTTTTCACAACCTGGAAATATCTCTTCTATGGGTTGGATAAATGCTCCCTGCTGTGTGCTTCGCCATAGGCAGTAGCTGCTCTCAATTTCTCACTAATTCCATTTCCTTTTGCAAGTTTCTGTCCCCTCCTCTGTGACTCTCTCTCTCTGTCTGTCCCCCCCCCCTCCCCCCCCCTCCCTCCATTTCTCTATGCTGTGTGCTTTGCTATAGGATTTTAAAGACTTTAAGTTGTATTATGATTGTACTAGCAATTATGACTTCAAGTCATATTATAATTACATTAACAAATTATTTAAGAACAAGGAACACATAAGAGTTTTAATATAAGAACTTGTTATTGTAATTGAATTTTAAGATTGTGAATGTGACTACACCCACACACGCAAGCATCCATACACACACCCACACACATGATGAGTGAAGCGATGCGATAAAAACTGAAGGGAAGAGAGACAGTTACATGAGGCGTCGCATGAGCAGAGCAAATTCAGAACTTGAAAAAAAAAAATCAAAGATGTCGGTAACAATATCATTTTTCTGTTTTAATCTTTCTTCAATTCGATAAAATAAATTGCAACTACAAATTATAACGACTCTCTGACACTACAGTTTCCACGGTGCCATTGCCACCCTAAACCAAAATATATGGCCAGTCTAGGAGTAGCTGCTTACGGCCTTGAGAGAGACTAGGTGGCCGCACAATTGGGTCTTAGTATTGACCATGAGACACTCCCTATTCTTTAAAAACCCAAGTAATCCATATAACTATATAAAATCCGAGTCATTCACTGGAATTCTCAGCTCTTTGGTTAGCTCTAAAATTACATTGAATCTGAACTTAAGATAATAATGGAGACCTTGAATTTGATTCATTTATTATACCTTGAGTTTAGACATCTTATATCTTATTACTCTCGCATTTAAGTCACATTGTAGACTGTACCTATCTTCCTCCTTCTCTCCTCTTCTCTTCTCACACACTCTTTCTCACCTTATGTCTATATGTTGTTGTCAATGCATGCACTCGACTTACATGAAATATAACATATTAACAACAACAATTTGAAAATTTTGTTTTATCCATATGGTTAGTTACTTAGAATATTTCAATGTTTATGTTGAAATATTCCTTTCATCACTGCACTATCTTTTTTAGCAACAAAACCATATAACTATATAAAAGCCAAGTCATTCACTGGAATTCTCAGCTCTTTGGTTAGCTCTAAGATTACATTGAATCTAAACTTAATAATAATGATAGAAACCTTGAATTTGATCCATTTATTATACCTTGAGTTTAGACATCTTATTATCTTATTACTCTCGCATTTAAGTCACATTGTACAATGTACCTATCTTCCTCATTCTCACTTCCTTCTTCTCTCCTCTTCTCACACACTCTTTCTCATCCTATGTCTATATGTTGTTGTCAATGCATGCACTCAACTTACATGAAATATAACATATTAAAAACAACAATTTGAAAATTTTGCTTTATCCATATGGTTAGGTACTTAGAATATTTCAATGTTTATGTTGAAATATTCCTTTCATTACTGCACTATCTTTTTTAGCAACAAATATGGGCCAAAAAGTAAAAAAAGAAAAGCTTGAAATAGTTAATCTTAGATGTCTCATGCATATATGCTATCATGTTGGCATATCAAATATATAAACAAAAAGGAGATTAGCCCTAACATTTTTGTTAAAGGGAATTTGAGTCAATGAGAGAAATGCGACCTTAGCAGAATACACTTCCAATTTTCTCACAATCTTGGTCAAAATTAGTTTGTTTGTGTAGCATCTATTAAATAGCATGAATTATCTCATTAACATTTAGATAGAAAATTGAATTAGCATGAAACTATAATTTTCTTGGATTCAAAAGCAAACTGTTTTTCGCAAAAATGTTAAACTGCATACCTCCCAAAATGGAAGAGCAACAAAAGTAATACATTATCACATTGGGAAAAAAGATATAGTTAATTTCATGAAGTACACTAACATGAAAATGAAATTGGAGGGAATATTACATTTTTGTAAGTTTTATCCCAAGTTTGTAGTTGTATGCACAAAGTCTAACATGTTATTGTCGGTATGGAACCAAATTTTTTTAAAATAAAATTACAAGAAGGAGTTGGAGATGATTGGAAGAAAAATGGAAAGGTATAAGGTCTAAGACAATTTTTTACTTTAATTTTGCAATATATACACTATGGGTCGTACCAATGTGGTGGTGGTGACGCGGACACTCTATGGTTGTAGTTATGGTAATGATGTTAGCAAGACGATGAAGGCAGATATGGTAGCGACTGGTAGGTGATGGTGACAGTAAAGATGGCAGTAATGGTGCATAGACCAATGACCAATCATTCTAACAGTAATGATGGTAGCGGTGGTTGTGGTTGATAGTGTGATAGCTTTTTAGCAAAAATATAGTAACAGTGTTGGTGGCCATAATAATTCTAATATGGTGATAATGGTGGCAACTCGAGAGAAAATGTCGGCAATGATGACCGATATTATAAAGGGAATAGTAAGACTAAGTTGATGGTAGTGCAGCAGCTGGAGACTAATCATGATCGAAATAGAAGCAAAAAACCTAATTAAATAATAGTTATTCTAGATATAATTTCTTGACTTAACTTCAAAGCTGTGTAAACTTTATCCTCTAACTTGGAACTCTTACAATTTTCACAAAATAGGGCTTTTCTCTTTACCATGTTTTTATATCTGTGTACAATAATCAAGAAGTGCCCATTGGTCCAAACCCAAATGGAAACGGTCTGAACAATTTTTTAATGACAACTTTTACTAATCATGTATGAATAACCTTAATAATGATGAACACCGGTAAAATTACACTTTATAAATCAAATAAAGAAACACGTATAGTGAAGCACTTCTAAAGATACAAGGCGACGATTTCCAATAGAACCAAATTGCATACTATCCCGTGCATTTGCACGGGTATATTAGCTAGTAGGTAGAGTCCGTCAGTCAAAAAGGTTAACTTTGTGCAGCTAACATTGACATAAAAAAGGTGAGAGAACAATTTTAACGACAAATATATATAAACTCAAACAAAGATAGTACGTGGTGCAAGATTTTATCCGATTTGCGTGTTAGTTTGAAATTTTCTTAGATATTATTTGTGTTATCGAAAGATAACTACAACAAATAATTAGCGATTATTAATTATTACAATACACGATTTTTGCATGCGGCGAAGAGTTATATATGCGGCCGGTTTTCTCCCTATTGCCTCGACCACAGAGAATAAAAGTCTCGCCGTTTACTCCACGTTAGGTTATACAAATGGAAATCTTGGTTTAAGAGGAAAATCCCCAAAACGACGACGCTCAAGGGGTTCACAAAACGCTTCCATATGTAAAGCAACGGAAGTACTGTAGCTATATATATATATATATATATATATATATATATATATATATATATATATATATATATATATATATATATATATATATATATATATAGGGGGCCGATCCACATCTACCGGTGGGAAAATAACAATTTTCCCACCGAACCGCAGGTAAGAGCAGCGGTTGGCCACGTGGACGGAAAAAAGGACGAAAAAGACCAAAAATGACCAAAATGGCACGAGAAATTCACCAAAATATTGCGAGAAAATGAAAATCTCGCGAGAAAATGGGCATAATGCCCAACCGCGTGTGGGAGTTGCGGTTGGCATTAATGCCCAACCGTAACCCCTACATGCGGTTGGGAATTATTTGCCAAGTGCATTTTTTTTAAAAAAAGGACACATATATATTATAATAATAATAAAAAAGACATTTAAAGGACACATATATATTATAATAATAATAAAAAGGACATGGAGGACAATGGAGAAAACCCCAACCGCCACACTTAGTGGCGGTTGGTATCATTGCAAAATTTTTTTTTCTGTAGCTAAAAGTGAAAACTTAATTAGACAGTTTTTCACGAATTTATAAAAAATAGCTAGAGCTAGATCTTGCCAAATTGCAAAAAAGAGACCGTAGTTATTTTTAAAAGATCTATATTAGGAAAAAATTTCAGATTTTTCCAAAAACTGGAAAGGGGTTAACTGAAATGGGGAACCTTGTAACTTTGCAGTATAATTTAAAATATCAAGCTAGCGCGATTTCGTGCGAAACTTTTATGAGAACCCTATGATGTTAGGAAGTTCTATTTTCCAGGACTTCGGGCCATTCCGAAGTCGTTAGCTAATTGTTTGGCCGAACGGGCTAATTTTTTTGGTCTATTTCCCAAAAAATTGCACCGTTCGGCCAAAAAATTAGCTAACAATTTCAGAATGGCCCAAAATCCTGGAAAATGAAACTTCCCAATGTCCTAGGGTTCTCATAAAAGTTTCGCACGAAATCGCGCTAGCTTGATATTTTAAATTATACTGCAAAGTTACAAGGTTCCCCGTTTCAGTTAACCCCTTTCCAGTTTTTGGAAAGATCTGAAATTTTTCTCTGATATAGATCTTTTAAAAATAACTATAGTCTTTTTTTTGTAATTTGGCAAAATCTAGCTCTAGCTATTTTTTATAAATTCATTAAAAACTGTCTAATTAAGTTTTCACATTTAGCGACAGAAAAAAAAATAAATTTGCAATGATACCAACCGCCACTAAGTGTGGCGGTTGGGTTTTCTCCATTTTCCTTCATGTCCTTTTTATTATTATTATAATATCATTTCATGTCCTTTTTATTATTATTATAGAATTTTTCATGAATTTATAAAAAATAGCTAGAGCTAGATTTTGCCAAAGTACGAAACAGAGACCCTAGTTATTTTCAAAAGATCTGTATCAGGTAAAAATTTCAGATTTTTTCAAAGACTGGAAAGGGGTTAACTGATACGCGCAACCTTGTAACTTTGCAGTGTAATTTAAAATATCAGGCCAGCGCGATTTCGCGCGAAACTTTTATGAGAACCCTAGGATGTTGGGAAGTTCCATTCCCAAGGAATTCGGGCCATTCCGAAGCCGTTAGCTAATTTTTTGGCCGAACGGGCTTTTAAGCGCTCGATCCGGACACCGGTTCGGGATTTTTAGGCGAAAAATCCGTAAAATACTTTTTAGATCAAGAATGAACTCAGGAAGCTTTAAAATAGCTTTTTAAAGCACTTTTGATATTTTCTCATGCCAGGGGGCATTTTGGTAATTTACCACCCCGCGAGGGGTGTTTTGGTAATTTTACGGTGTCAAGTTTTTCAGTCCAGAAATGTAAGTAAAACATCTGAAAGGTTGTTTTGAAGCTGGTTTGATGGGCGTTAGGGTGACAATGAACCCCCGGGGGCATTTCGGTAATTTACCGCTCATCGGGGGCTATTTTGCTAACTGAACTAGCTTGAAAAATTTCCCGAATGATTTTTAGTTATAGGATAGGGGTGTAAGACACCCGGAAAGTTATTTTGTTCCAGTTGTTCTGAGATGTTTGTTGGGGTGATGGCTGTCAGGGGGTGTTTTGCATACGTAGCGGGGCAAAGGGGTTAACTGATACGGGGATCCTTGTAACTTTGCAATGTAATTTAAAATATCAAGCCAGCGCGATTTCGCGCGAAATTTTATGAGAACCCTAGGGTGTTGGGAAGTTCCATTCCCAAGGAATTCGGGCCATTCCGAAGCCGTTAGCTAATTTTTTGGCCGAACGGGCTTTTAAGCGCTCGATTCGGACACCGGTTCGGGATTTTTGGGCGAAAAGTCCGTAGAATACTTTTTAGATCAAGAATGAATTCGGGAAGCTTAAAATAACATTTCAATGCACTTTTGAGATCGTTCTGATGCCAGGGGCATTTTGGTAATTTGCCACCCCGCGAGGGGTGTTTTGCTAATTTTACGGTGTCAAGTTTTTCAGTCCAGAAATGTAAGTAAAACATCTGAAAGGTTATTTTGAAGCTGGTTTGATGGGCGTTAGGGTGACAATGAACCCCCGGGGGCATTTCGGTAATTTGCCCGCAATGACGGGGGCTATTTTGCTAACTGAACCAGCTTGAAAAATTTCCCGAATGATTTTTAGTTATAGGATAGGGGTGTAAGACACCCGGAAAGTTATTTTGTTCCAGTTGTTCTGAGATGTTTGTTGGGGCGATGGCTGCCAGGGGGTGTTTTGCATACGTAGCGGGGTAATTTTTGTTAACGCATCCCCTTTAAAATCTTCGGATGAAATATTTGGTATATAATTGATGTGATACATTTAAAAAGTAGTAAGCAAAGCGGTTTTGAGACTGCCGGTGGTGTAGCCGCCATATGGGGCGTTGGGGTGATAATGAACCCCCGGGGGAATTTCGGTAATTTGCCGCTCATCGGGGGCTATTTTGCTAATTTTACATTACACAAATTTGTGCTTAAAATAACTTTTAGTTCATGAAAGAGTGTGAGACACCTGAAAAGTTATTTTAAAGAGTGAATTCAGGAAGCTTAAAATCCCGTTTCCGAAAAAAGTTATAATTTTTTTTGTCACGTTTTTTTCGCTCATTGCACCTCAGGCACGCTAGTTAGCCCATTTGTAAGAATTTCGGCGAAAAACGAGACACATTATTTTTTGGATTTTCCTAGGAAGGGCCTATTCGGGCACATTTAGGCCCCAATTGATAGCTTCCGAAAAAAGTTGTAAATTTTTTTGTCACTTTTTTTTCGCTCATTGCACCTCAGGCACGCTAGTTAGCCCATTTGTAAGAATTTCGGCGAAAAACGGGACACATTATTTTTTGGGTTTTCCTAGGAAGGGCCTATTCGGCCACACTTTAAGGCCCAATTGATAGCTTCCGAAAAAAGTTACCACTTTTTTTTTCTCTCATTGCACCTCATGCACGCTAGTTAGCCCATTTCTATGAATTTCGGCGAAAAGCGAGACGCGTAATTTTTTCGAATGCGTCATATGAAAGGTATATTCGCGCACATTTTAGCGCCAAATTCATAGCATGCGAAAAATTATGTACATTTCTTTTTGGTACAGTTTTTTGTAACATCACAGCAGCTAGCCACGCACGTCAGGATAATGGTAATGAAGGCGTCTAGCTTCATTCTTTTTCAGCTCCCAGGCTATCCTATACCTAAACGTCAAGGCATCCTTCCTAGTCCACGAGGAGTGTTTGAGCACTTCCGAGCGAGCAATGTAGTCCATGTACTTGAGGACGTAAATCCCGCAATCGTGACCGTTATATTGCTTTGGTCGGTCCTTTATCATCACGACCGTCCAAGGGTCCCCCTGTGGCCGTTCGCACGCTAGCGAGAGGACAGTAGTCTGCATCCAACAATAAAAACGAGAATCAAGCCTATGAAACAAGAACAATATACTATGAGCCAAGGTCAAAAAATAAAAACTAACCACTAAAGTGATGTACTCGTTGTACATCTGTGCCAGCAGCTGTCCAGGCTCGTCCTCCCTTAGGCTATCGTATATGTGAACTGTTCTGAACGCTGGATGGAGAACTAATAGGAACCAGTGGTTTGCATGATGACAAGGTATCATGATAAGGTTCGCATCAGCAGCGGGACATTGATAGTCTGCGTTCATCATGCCTAACACGTTTCGACCTGGTTTCCACTTACTCCTGCCGCCCCCTCGCCTCCATTCTGTGAATTCTCTCACCGTTAATTCCACAAAATGAGTGGGATACATGTTAAGCTTAAAATATATCCGACGTCCTCTAACGTAACAGTCATTTCACCAAACCGGAAGTGAAATGAGTTCGTCTCGCTCCTCCATCGTTCAACTAGAGCGGATATAAGGCAATCGTCGTGTCGAGACCATTTCCCGCAATCGGTGAACATGGTTAAATTTTGACGGTGTAATAGCTGTATTTGTTCCTCGTTTAGTACCCACTCTTCAAGGTGCCTTGTGCTTTGAATTGTTTCCAAAACACCCCTATCGACACCGTCAAATACGTGCCTCGCGACGTGGTCATCGTCATCGTATAGGATTGATGTATCATGAGGTCCACGGCTGAAATTCATACCTCTAAGAACAAAATATAATTATAAACCAACTTAGCGTCCATAATATTTACATTCCAAAACTATAACTGGATCTTTAACCTAGCTTACCAACACATTAGCAATAGTCATTATTTCAATGTATTAAAACAAATCCTCACTTCCCACCACTCCGAACGCTTAATTACGCTAGTTCCCACTGAATTTAGCGCCAACGTGGTTATATAGCAATATACCCCCCGATGGCCCCTACACCCCCAACACCTCAAAACCGCTTTAAAGTCAAGTTTTTAAATGGGTTACGTCAATTATATACCAAATATATCAGGAAAAATTTTAAAGGGGGAAAGTTACCAAAACACCCGCTACTTATGCAAAATACCCCCTGGCAGTCATCGCCGGTGCGTCACAAGGTTCAGAACATCCGGAACAAAATAAGTTTTCGGGTGTCTCACACCCTTTCCTGAACTAAAAGTTATTTTAAGGTATGAATTTTAAGCTGGATCCTTCCTAGCAAAATAGCCCCCGATGAGCGGTAAATTACCGAAATGCCCCTGGGTTCACTATCACCCCAACGCCCCCGAACCAGCTTCAAAACAACATTTCAGGTGGTTTACTTACATTTCTGGACTAAAAAGTCGTTTGAAAAACTTGGCGCGGGAAAATTACCAAAACACCCTCGCGGGGTGGCAAATTACCAAAATGCCCCTGGCATCAGGAAAATATCAAATAGCCTTAAAATGCTATTTTACGCCTCCTGAGTTAATTCTTGATCTAAAAAGTATTTTACGGATCTTTCGCGCAAAAATCGCGAACCGGTGTCCGGATCGAGCGCTTAAAGGCCCGTTCGGCCAAAAAAATAGCTAACGGCTTCGGAATGGCGCGAATTCCTGGGGAATGGAACTTCCCAACATCCTAGGGTTCTCATAAAAGTTTTGCACGAAATCGCGCTAGCTTGGTATTTTAAATTAGACTGCGAAGTTACACGGTTCCCCATATCAGCTAGCCCCTTTACAGTCTTTGGAAAAATCTGAAATTTTTACCTGATACAGATCTTTTGAAAATACCTAGGGTCTCTGTTTTGCACTTTGGCAAAATCACGCTCTAGCTATTTTTTATAAATTTGTGAAAAAACTGTCTAATTAAGTTTTCACCTTTAGCGACAATTACGTTTCGTATTCACATTAAACACACATAGTCATAGTGTTACACCCTAGGAATACACATAGTGTTGAAAATTATTTCCTCCAGTTGTGTTACAACGTTCAGTTACCAAAATACCCTCGCTGAGCGACAAATTATCGAAATGCCCCCGGGATTCATTATCACCCCTACGCGCGCCAAATCAGCTTCAAAACAACATTTCAGTTTTGTAATTACATTTCTGGACTAAAAAGTCCGTCGAAAAACTTAGCACTGTAAAATTACCGAAATACCCCTCTCGGGGCGACGAATTACCGAAATGCCCCCTGGCATCGAAAAATATCAAAAGTGCTTCGAAATGCTATTTTAGGCTCCCTGAATTCATTCTTGACCTAAAAAGTATTTTACGAAGGTTTCACCCAAAAATTCCGAACCGGTTCCGGATCAAGCGCTTAAAGGGCCGTTCGGCCAAAAAAATAGGTAACGGCTTCGGAATGGCCCGAATTCCTGGGGAATGGAACTTCCCAACATCCTAGGGTTCTCATAAAATTTTCGCGCGAAATCGCGCTAGCTTGATATTTTAAAATACACTGCAGAATTACAAGGTTCCCCGTATCAGTTAACCCCTTTCCAGTCTTTGGAAAAATCTGAAATTTTTACCTGATACAGATCCTTTAAGAATAACTAGGGTCTTTTTTTACATTTTGCCAAAATCTAGCTCTAGCTATTTTTTATAAATTCGTGAAAAATTCTA
>JAVXUP010001618.1:0-209883 GCA_033070095.1 Escallonia herrerae | reverse complement strand
CTCCTCCCCGAATCATTTCTTCCACCCTCCTCATTCTCCCTATCTCACCTACATACAAACAAAAAAAATTTACGCTAGAAGATCGGTGGATAACCGCTAGAAGATCGGTGGATTTTTCTTGAAATATATCAAGTTAAAACAAGTAAGTATTTTTCAATTTGTTCTTACCAATTGATTGTTTAAATTGTGTTACGCTTAAATTGTTCTTACAATAGTCTAAAATTCGTGTTTAGGGCGTCAAAATTACGTTTTGACAAATCGGGGTATTACATTCGAAAAATTCCAAAATAGCGATTTTTTAGGGCGTCAGAAATAGAATTTTTCACGAATTTATAAAAAATAGCTAGAGCTAGATTTTGCCAAAGTACGAAACAGAGACCCTAGTTATTTTCAAAAGATCTGTATCAGGTAAAAATTTCAGATTTTTCCAAAGACTGGAAAGGGGTTAACTGATACACGCAACCTTGTAACTTTGCAGTGTAATTTAAAATATCAAGCCAGCGCGATTTCGCGCGAAACTTTTATGAGAACCCTAGGGTGTTGGGAAGTTCCATTCCCCAGGAATTCGGGCCATTCCGAAGCCGTTAGCTAATTTTTTGGCCGAACGGGCTTTTAAGCGCTCGATCCGGACACCGGTTCGGGATTTTTAGGCGAAAAATCCGTAAAATACTTTTTAGATCAAGAATGAACTCAGGAAGCTTAAAATAGCATTTTAAAGCACTTTTGATATTTTCTGAAGCCAGGGGGTATTTTGGTAATTTGCCACCCCGAGAGGGGTATTTTGGTAATTTTCCCGAAAAAGTTTTCCAACGGACTTTTAAGTCCAGAAATGTAAGTAAAACGCCTGAAATGTTGTTTTGCAGCTGATTGCGGGGCGTAATTGTCGCTAAAGGTGAAAACTTAATTAGACAGTTTTTTCACGAATTTATAAAAAATAGCTAGAGCTAGATTTTGCCAAAATACAAAACAGAGACCCTAGTTATTTTCAAAAGATCTGTATCAGGTAAAAATTTCAGATTTTTTCAAAGACTAGAAAGGGGTTAACTGATACGCGCAACCTTGTAACTTTGCAGTGTAATTTAAAATATCAAGACAGCGCGATTTCGTGCGAAACTTTTATGAGAACCCTAGGGTGTTGGGAAGTTCCATTCCCCAGGAATTCGGGCCATTCCGAAGCCGTTAGCTAATTTTTTGGCCGAACGGGCTTTTAAGCGCTCGATCCGGACACCGGTTCGGGATTTTTAGGCGAAAAATCCGTAAAATACTTTTTAGATCAAGAATGAACTCAGGAAGCTTAAAATAGCTTTTTAAAGCAATTTTGATATTTTCTGAAGCCAGGGGGCATTTTGGTAATTTGCCCCCCGCGAGGGGTGTTTTGGTAATTTTCCCGAAAAAAAGTTTTTCGAACCAGAAATGTAAGTAAAACACCTGAAAGGTTGTTTTGAAGCTGGTTTGATGGGCGTTAGGGTGACAATGAACCCCCGGGGGCTATTTTGCTAATTTTACATTACACAAATTTGTGCTTAAAATAACTTTTAGTTCAGGAAAGGGTGTGAGACACCTGAAAAGTTATTTTAAAGAGTAAATTCAGGAAGCTTAAAATCCCATTTCAAAGCACTTTTCAGAATTTTTTTGTCAGGGGGCATTTTGGTAATTCGCATCCCCGATAGGGGTATTTTCGTAAATTTGCAGCGTTAAGTTTTTCAAAGGATTTCTTAGTCCAGAAATGTAAGCAAAGCACCTGAAAGGTTGTTTTGAAGCTGATTTGGGGCGTTAGGGTGATAATGAACCCCCGAGGCATTTCGGTAATTTGCCGCTCATCGGGGGCTATTTTGCTAATTTTACATTATACCAAATTTCCCGAAAGACGGTGGTTTAAATAAATTTTATTCTTCTTTTATTTAAATTTATGACTTGTTGAGAATGATATAATTTTTATTTTTTAGATTACAGTATAAATATGGATGCAACTGGAGGAAATAATTTTTGTGAAGGTTCTGATCCACCTTACGTTGGTCAAGTTTTTCAAGCACTGGACGAAGTTGAAGCATACTATAGAGCATATTCGAAAACGATAGGTTTCGGTATTAGAACTAAGACGACTAGAAAACGGGCGAATACAGATCAAATTTGTGCAAGACTATTTGAGTGTCATAGAGGAGCACCGCATGTAACTCCGGTCGTTCGGATCAGTGACGAAGGGACAACAAGACAAAGAAAACGGGACACATTTCCGGGTACCGGCTGCAAGGCCCATGTGTATGCAGTACACCGAAAAAATGAAAACCATTGGGTTGTCACAGGAGTGGAGTTGAGCCATAATCATCAGTTGATGACCCCCAGTAAGATTGGTCAAATTCATCAACACCGAGAAATAAGCGCGGCACACAGACAACTAATTTTTACAATGGCCGAGGCTAAAATTCCACCTTCTAAGATGATGGGGGTTTTCTCAAGCCAGGCTGGGGGGATTGACAAGTTGAGTTTCAACGAAGTAGACCTTCGAAATGAACTTCGTGCTCAGAGGAGAGAGTCTTTCGGTAAGAGTGATTCTCAAACTACACTTGATCTCTTCAGGTCCCTTCAGAGTGAGAATTCTGGATTTTTTTACAGTCTCCAACTGGATGATGAGAACCGCATTAGTACTATATTTTGGGCGGACCCCCGTTCTAGAGCTGCTTACCAAAATTTTGGGGATGTTGTGACGTTTGACACCACATACCGCACCAATAAGTACTCTATGCCTTTTGCTCCGTTCACCGGGGTGAACCACCACTATCAGTCAATCTCGTTTGGCTTTGCCCTGCTTAGGGATGAGACGGAGGAGTCATTTACGTGGTTATTTGAAACGTGGCTTCAAGCAATGTATCATATTCCTCCAAAGACCATCATCACCGACCAAGATCTGGCAATGAAAAATGCAATCGCTAAGGTCCTTCCAGATACTCACCATGGCCTGTGCACATGGCACATAAGCAACAAATATCCCGAACGGCTTCACCATGTATATGCAAACCATCCGTCATTCAAGACTGACTTTAATACATGTGTGAAGAAATCGTTGACGGTAGACGTGTTCGAGGAGAGGTGGGCCACGTTAATGGATACTTACTATTTGCACAATCACGAATGGTTACAATCGTTGTATGAGATCAAGACACAGTGGGTCGGTGCCTACACCAAGAATTTTTTTGCAGCCGGAATGACTACGACCTCGAGAAGCGAAGCTATGAATTCATTCTTTGATGGGTACGTAGGCCAGTCTTCAAGTATAGCGGAGTTCGTACTAGAGATGCAGAAAGCCGTTGACAGGCAATTGTACCGTGAGAGAGAAGCCGACGCGGCTACAGTTTGCAAAGAAAGAGCTATACTACTTTATTCACCTTTAGAGGCTCATGCGGCTCAAGTCTATACCAAGGAAATGTTTCGACAGTTTCAAGAGGAACTACTAAAGTCGAATCAATATGGCATGACAAAGTTGCACGAGTATTCCACCAGAGATATCAAGGTTTATGCTTTGACAAATGTGACGAACTTCGCCAATCCGTGCTCTTCGTCGGCTCCGAGGACCAGACGACATTTTACCGTAGCAGTTTGTAAGGACACCGGGTTGGTTAATTGCAACTGTCAACTGTTTGAGCATAAAGGTATACTTTGTCGACACGCGTTGAGGGTTTTGAGCGCCAAGAATGCTAGTGAAATCCCTCCACCGTATATCTTGGAACGGTGGACGAAGGAAGCCAACAGAGTCCACGGTCACATTCCTTACGTGCCCAATGTTTCAGTTGATTTCGAGCAATCTGAGACGCTGCGATATAATCACCTTTGTAACATCATGCACGGTTTATCAATGGATGCAGCGTCGACATTTGATGGGTACAGGTATCAAGTTGAAGCAGCCGCACGGGATAAGGCTAAGCATGCACAGTTTAGGATGGCATTACCAGAAACTGTGGACACTCCGACTACCACGCAACTCCAGGCGGTAGATTCAATCGAGCCAAACAGCCAGTCATTGACGGCACTGACCTACAAGGTGAGGAGGACGATATTTTTGATCCAATTATTTCTCAAACAAAAGGGCGAAAACGAGCAATACGCATGAAGAATCCGATTGAAGAAGCAACGGGTCAAAAAAAATTACGAAAGTGTGCGTTGTGTAACAAGATGACTGATCATGACAAGAGAAACCATTATAAAGTGTTAGGTATCGAACCTGGCAGTATGGTCGAGGAGGACGATGATGAGGAAGAGTGTTAGGGTTAATGTTTCAGTTGTATAAATTGAACTTATATAATGTTTAAATTTGTGATTTGGTTTGTGCAATCTTTAATTTGTGATTTGGTTTGTGGATTATTGATAGTTTTGGTAACTCCGTTTTCGGGCACACTTTAGGCCCCATTTGATAGCTTCCGAAAAAAGTTGTAATTTTTTTTGTCACTTTTTTTCCGCTCATTGCACTTCAGGCACGCTAGTTAGCCCATTTGTAAGACTTTCGGCGAAAAACGAGACACATTAATTTTTGAGTTTTCCTAGGAAGGGCCTATTCGGGCACACTTTAGGCCCCATTTGATAGCTTCCGAAAAAAGTTGTAATTTTTTTTGTCACTTTTTTTCCGCTCATTGCACTTCAGGCACGCTAGTTAGCCCATTTGTAAGACTTTCGGCGAAAAACGAGACACATTAATTTTTGAGTTTTCCTAGGAAGGGCCTATTCGGGCACACTTTAGGCCCCATTTGATAGCTTCCGAAAAAAGTTGTAATTTTTTTTGTCACTTTTTTTCGAATGCCGTCATATGAAAGGTATATTCGCACACATTTTAGCGCCAAATTCAAAATAGCGAAAAATTATGTACATTTCTTTTTGGTACAGTTTTTTGTAACATCACAGCAGCTAGCCACGCACGTCAGGATAATGGTAATGAAGGCGTCTAGCTTCATTCTTTTTCAGCTCCCAGGCTATCCTATACCTAAACGTCAAGGCATCCTTCCTAGTCCACGAGGAGTGTTTGAGCACTTCCGAGCGAGCAATGTAGTCCATGTACTTGAGGACGTAAATCCCGCAATCGTGACCGTTATATTGCTTTGGTCGGTCCTTTATCATCACGACCGTCCAAGGGTCACCCTGTGGCCGTCCGCATGCTAGCGAGAGGACAGTAGTCTGCATCCAACAATAAAAACGAGAATCAAGCCTATGAGACAAGAACAATATACTATGAGCCAAGGTCAAAAAATAAATACTAACCACTAAAGTGATGTACTCGTTGTACATCTGTGCCAGCAGCTGTCCAGGCTCGTCCTCCCTTAGGCTATCGTATATGTGAACCGTTCTGAACGCTGGATGGAGAACTAATAGGAACCAGTGGTTTGCATGATGACAGGGTATCATGATAAGGTTCGCATCAGCAGCGGGACATTGATAGTCTGCGTTCATCATGCCTAACACGTTTCGACCTGGTTTCCACTTACTCCTGCCGCCCCCTCGCCTCCATTCTGTGAATTCTCTCACCGTTAATTCCACAAAATGAGTGGGATACATGTTAAGCTTCAAATATTCAGAACGGTTAAAACGTTGCTCTCTAATCCGGAGCAGTTCTATGTAAGCGTTCATGACAAAATTTGAAAGATCTGTCTCCGGCGCCAACGTTCTGATATCCTCATGACCTAGGAATGTCGCAAGGGGAAAGTCTGCTGAATTGACAGGCTCATGCCCGAAGTAGTGCCGGTCGATCCAAGCCATCTTGTCCGACCTCAATGGCTTCGTCGCTTGTCCTTTGTCCGACCGAAAGCTTGGGCGCGAGGCCTGGATTCCTACTTGGGGAACCTGACTCTGGCACTGAGAGTCGTATGCGTTTGGAGGCAAGCGACTATATGGCTCCCATACCTGACTCTGGGGCTGATAGTCGTACGCGTCAGGAGGAGGGCGACCAGACGGCTCCCACACCTGACTCTGGGGCTGATAGTTGTACGCGTCAGGAAGAGGGCGACCGGACGACTCCCACACCTGACTCTGGGGCTGATAGTCGTACGCTTCAGGACGAGGGCGACTAGACGGCTCCCCTTCGTAACCCCGGTACGCAAGACTAAAGTTTTGAACTTCAGTCTTGTACTTCTCAATGGACCTCTTGAGATTGTCAGGAGCCTGCGCGACAAACCAGTCAAACGACTCCAGCTGCTTGAACACCTCAATGCCCTGGTCAACCTAAAAAACATGCATAGAAAATATGGCTAATCATATTTGACAAATGGTCGATAAGGTGCGCAAATAAATTATCAAACAACACTAGCATGACTTACAATGGCCAATGCCCAGAACTGGTCATAGACCTCACGTGGCGCGTACGATGTCTTCTTCACTGGGAAGGGCGATTCACCCTCGTGCGCGTCACCCTGAGAAACCACTGTAAGTATTCCTCAGTACTAATGCCGTCGTGCTTCAGCGATACAAGGCTATCATACGTTTCCTGCCAGGTATTCCACTGGTGCACCTCGTCACCCAACAAAATCAAGGCATCAGCCACCTCGAAGTTCGGCCCTCGACCACCCCTGTATGGCCGCATGTCTACAGCGGGTTTTGGTATCCCTTGTGGACAGCCAGCTTGCTTCATAGCTCGATCGGGCATCTGAAACTCACATTCTTCGAAGTGAATGAGCGGCACCCGAACCAAACCTGCCAGCACGTACGACACCGGAAGTTGCCAACACCACTCATCCAACAGATGCATCACCTTGCCATATGGCTGCCACGTCACCTGGGATGCATCTAGTATCTCTAGTTCCCCCCGATAGAACTTTAGATGGTGGTGAGGGTCTACCCGTCTCCTCCTCCGGTTGGTCGTAGGCCCCCAGGCCCACACCCTAGGCCACGTCTCATCGGAATCTACCAACGGTTGTGGACGACCCATGGGTAGCCTCTCGTAAGACCAAACCTGTGAATGCAAACATTATATGGAATTAGTAATTAATCCCGAATATATTGACTAAGGATCCTACCAAGAAAATAAATGCTCATACCTGTAATAGAGTCAGGCAGGCGGCAATGGACTTGGCACCGTTTCTCGTAGCCTTATGCAGTGCTCGATATAGGTGCGCAAGGACAGCTGAACCCCACGAATAGGAGTATACCTCCTCAAGATCCTCCAAGAACACCATATACTTCGGATGCACCGTGTTTTTCGAATGCGTCGGAAGTAATATAGCTCCAATAATATACAGAAGGAATGCCTTCGTATACGTCACGAAATCTTGAGGAGTGTATTCATCCGGTAGCACGCCGTACTGCTCTCTCAGCCATTTAAGCTTGACGCCGTTTGTTGTAAGCGCTGCCCTTGGAATTCCCGGAAAATACTGCATAGCCATATTCGCTATGGATGCAGACGGCACGTTCAAAGTAACGGGTCTGCCGTGACATGGGATTCCAAGTATAAATCCGACGTCCTCTAACGTAACAGTCATTTCACCAAACCGGAAGTGAAATGAGTTCGTCTCGCTCCTCCATCGTTCAACTAGAGCGGATATAAGGCAATCGTCGTGTCGAGACCATTTCCCGGGATCGGTGAACAGGGTTAAATTTTGACGGTGTAATAGCTGTATTTGTTCCTCGTTTAGTACCCACTCTTCAAGGTGCCTTGTGCTTTGAATTGTTTCCAAAACACCCCTATCGACACCGTCAAATACGTGCCTCGCGACGTGGTCATCGTCATCGTATAGGATTGATGTATCATGAGGTCCAGAGCTGAAATTCATACCTTTAAGAACAAAATATAATTATAAACCAACTTAGCGTCCATAATATCCATAATATTTACATTCCAAAACTATAACTGGATCTTTAACCTAGCTTACCAACACATTAGCAATAGTCATTATTTCAATGTATTAAAACAAATCCTCAATTCCCACCACTCCGAACGCTTAATTACGCTAGTTCCCACTGAATTTAGCGCCAACGTGGTTATATAGCAATATATAGCCCGATGGCCCCTACACCTCAAAACAACTTTAAAGTCAAGTTTTTAAATGTATTACGTCAATTATATACCAAATATATCAGGAAAAATTTTAAAGGGGGCAAGTTACCAAAACACCCGCTACTTATGCAAAATATCCCCTGGCAGTCATCGCCGGTGCGTCACAAGGTTCAGAACATCTGGAACAAAATAAGTTTTCGGGTGTCTCACACCCTTTCCTGAACTAAAAGTTATTTTAAGGTATGAATTTTAAGCTGGATCCTTCCTAGCAAAATAGCCCCCGATCAGCGGCAAATTACCGAAATGCCCCTGAGCGTTCACTATCACCCCAACGCCCCCGAACCAGCTTCAAAACAACATTTCAGGTGGTTTACTTACATTTCTGGACTAAAAAGTCGTTTGAAAAACTTGGCACGGGAAAATTACCAAAACACCCCTTGGCGCGGGAAAATTACCAAAACACCCCTACGCGCGCCACGTCAGCTTCAAAACAACATTTCAGGTTTTGTAATTATATTTCTGGACTAAAAAGTCCGTCAAAAAACTTAGCACTGTAAAATTACCGAAATACCCCTCTCGGGGCGGCGAATTACCGAAATGCCCCCTGGCATCAAAAAATATCAAAAGTGCTTCGAAATGCTACTTGAGGCTTCCTGAATTCATTCTTGACATAAAAAGTATTTTACGGAGGTTTCGCCCAAAAATCGCGAACCGGTGTCCGGATCAAGCGCTTAAAGGGCCGTTCGGCCAAAAAAATAGGTAACGGCTTCGGAATGGCCCGAATTCCTGGGGAATGGAACTTCCCAACATCCTAGGATTCTCATAAAAGTTTCGCGCGAAATCGCGCTAGCTTGATATTTTAAAATACACTGCAGAGTTACAAGGTTCCCCGTATCAGTTAACCCCTTTCCAGTCTTTGGAAAAATCTGAAATTTTTACCTGAGACAGATCCTTTAAGAATAACTAGGGTCTCTTTTTTGTATTTTGGCAAAATCTAGCTCTAGCTATTTTTTATAAATTCGTGAAAAACTGTCTATATTTGGCACCCTAAAAAATCGCTGTTTTGGAATCTATAAATGTAATACGCTGATTTGTATAAACCTAACATTGAATTATAAGGAAATTCAAAATACTTACTTGTTGTGACTTGATGTATTTAAAGAAAAAACTACCGATCTTCTAGCGGTTATCCACCGATCTTCTAGCGTAAAATTTTTTGATTTGTATTGTTATGGAGATTATGTAGGTGAGATATGAAGTACGAAGGAAGTTGGTAAAAGATGACAGAGTGCAGAAGAAGGGTTCGGGGGAGGGGATTATAAAGAGAGAAGCGAGGAAGAGAGAAGAAAAAAGACAGAAAAAAGTGAGGAAGGGTGGGTGTTTATGCGGTCAAAGGCTGCTGCAAAAAAAAAAATTCGGCAGAAGGACACCACGTTGGGCATCACGGGGGAGGGAAGGACGACACGTGGCATCGTGGGGAAGGACACCAGGTGGGGCATCACGCGGGGGGGGCGCCACGTGGCAGGGCATCACGGGGGGGCGCCACGTGGCAGGGAGGGGGAGGGACCAACCGCGGGTTGTAGGAGCGGTTGGGCCCTGCGGATGAGGGGAGGGGACGCCACGTGGCAGAGGGAGGGGACCAACCGCGGGTGCCACCCGCGGTTGGGCCACGTGGCAGGGGGAGGGGACGCCACGTGGCAGAGGGAGGGGACCAACCGCGGGTGCCACCCGCGGTTGGGCCACGTGGCAGGGGGAGGGGACGCCACGTGGCAGAGGGAGGGGACCAACCGCGGGTGCCACCCGCGGTTGGGCCACGTGGCAGGGGGAGGGGACGCCACGTGGCAGGGGAGGGGACCAACCGCGGGTGCCACCCGCGGTTGGGCCACGTGGCAGAGGGAGGGGACCAACCGCGGGTGGCACCCGCGGTTGGGCCACGTGGCAGGGGGAGGGGACGCCACGTGGCAGGGCCATAGCATATACCGCCGGTTGCCCATGCTGGTGGGCCACGTGGCAGGGGGAGGGGACGCCACGTGGCAGGGGCCATGGGATTGGGCCACGTGGCAGGGGTTGGATTGATGACTATGACCTAAAAAGACCTTAGGACACCTTGTGCATTGCATGTGAGTTCATAACCTTTCACACAAGTGTGGTTCTTGAAAATGAGTGAACTTTGGAGCTCACTCAGATTTTCTCAAAAACTATTTTGGTGCCAATCTTTTCATATCTTGATAAAACTTTTCATTAGCTTTCCAACGCAAAAAACGGCACCTCAATCCGATTTTTCTAGAGAAAGTTATGCCCAAAATAGGAAAGGGGGTTTCGTGAGGCAGCTGATAGGCAGTAGGGTAATACAGTCGACTGTATTTGAATCCAGTCGACTGCATTCCAATGCAGTCGACTGCATTGGTCAAAATTCAGTTCCAACGGCTATTTTCGAGGACAAAACTCCAACGGCTATTTTCGAGGGAATACAGTCGACTGCATTTATTACAGTCGACTGCAATGGCAGTTTTGCCCATATTTTGCCTCTAACGGCTATATTTCATTTGCTCTCTATATAAATGATTTGGGGCTTCATTATACACCATGGAAACCACATTCTAAGCCTCCATTCATTAGAGAAACATCAAGGCTCATAGATTAAACTTTTCTCTCTTCATCTTCATGATTTTACATCATTAAAGAGAGCATCTTTGTGAGCAATTCTTTGATTGAGAGTGAGCATTCTTCAAGTCATCAATTCTCTCATCTCTCTATTGTACTAGAGCTTCATTTGTACTCATTTCCTTTCAAGAAGGTTTCTTTGTACACAATTGATCTTTGTAAAAGGATTGTGATCAAGGCTTGGGTTTGTCAAGTCTTGGGTGAGCTTTGTGGATTCAAGGCTTGTGCTTGGTGTGGGGATATCACCAAGTGTTGTAAGGGTTTTGATCTTGACCCGGAAGAAGATTGTTGCTAGTGGATTCTAGTGCTCTTGCAAGGGACTTCCTTGAAGAGGTGGATGTAGGCTTGAGGGTAGTTCAAGCCGAACCATTTAAATCTCCTTGTCAAGTATCTCTAACTCAATCTCTTTACTTATTGCTCTTTAATTGTTTGAGATTGTTTAGTTAGCATCTTCATTGAATTATTACTTGGTTTGATTGAGATTTATGATTGTGCTTAGTTTAAATTCCCCATTAATTTTCAAAAACCCTATTCACCCCCTCTAGGGTTGTTTTATTGGTTTCAAGTGGTATCAGAGCCTCGGCTCTTGATTTTTTTGGTTAACACCTAGAGAGTTAAAAGATCATGGGGTTTCCTAGTCTTGAGGGGAGTTCTATTACTCGACCTCCACTTTTTGATGGGTCTTCATATAGTATATGGAAAATTAAGATGCGAGTATTTTTAGAATCTTTAGATTATGAAATGTGGGGAATCGTTGAAGATGGCCCTTATGTTCCAACCAAGAGGATTAGGAATAAGCTTGTGCCAAAGGAGAAATCCGAATTTAATGACTATGATAGAAATATGCTTTGCATGAATTCTAGAGCTAAGAATTGTCTTGTTTGTGCTCTAAACACAAATGAACTCAATCGAGTTATTATGTGTGATTCGGCTAAGAGTATGTGGGATACACTTCAAGTCACTCATGAAGGGACTTCTCTTCTAAGAGATTCAAAGATGAATTTATGGCATGGAGAATATGAATTGTTTCAAATGTTTTCCGATGAATCTATTATGGAAATGAATTTTTGTTTCACTAAAATTGTTAATACTTTGAAACAATTAGGAAAAGATTTCTCTAACGGTGATCTTGTGAGAAAGGTAATTAGGTCATTACCTAGAGAATGGGATGCAAAAATCATCGCACTTCAAGAATCAAAGGATCTCAATACCTTCTCGTTGGATGAATTAATTTGCTCCTTGATGACATATGAAATGCAACTTGAATCATTCGGGCAAAAAGTTCCAAAGAAGAAGAAGAAGTGCATTGCTCTTAAAGCTTCATCAATGATGGATCAATCTTCAAGTGAAGAGGAAGAAGACTTGAATAACAAGGAGATGGACATACTTGCAAAGGAATTCAATGAGTTTCTCAAAATTAAGAAAGTTGGAAACTCACACAAGAGCAAGAATGATTCAAGTGTAGATATTACTTCATGGGAGAATAAGAAGAAGAAAGGGTCAAGAAAGAAGCACTCCATGAAGACATCAATCGAAGCCATCATTTGTAGTGATGATGATTCAAATGGAGATGAACGTGGTCATTTCGATGAGGGAGATGCAAATTTATGCTTCATGGCTCGAAAAGATGATGAGGTAAATTCTTCATATAGTGACAGTGATAGCAATTGCTCCAATGATGATATTCATGATGCTTATGCTCTTTTATATGAAGAATCCATGAAATTAGCCAAGAAAAATGTGCTTTGAGAAAACAAGTGCATGCGATTTCAAAAGAACTAGATGACTTAAAAAGTGATTATTGTGAGTTGCATGCCAAGAATGAATGCATATCTAGCCATTTATATGTAGAGCATGTGAATAATGATTTGGTTGAATTGATTGTGAACATTCCTAGCACAAAACAAATCTCTTGTGATACTTCGATTTTAGAAAAACAAAATGAAAATTTAAAACTTGAGATTTGTGATTTGAAAAAATGTCTTCAAAAATTTGTTGATGGTCAAAACAATTTGGATGTCATGCTTGGACGCCAAAGATTTGGCCTAAACAAAGGTGGTCTTGGATTAGATCCCTTGGCCTTACCTCCTAAAATCTTTCAACAACAAGCTAGGTTGAATACTCATTCAAAACAACCAAAGAACTATTGCACACCATTTACACATTGTGGTTGGTGCAACAAGAAAGGGCATACGACTAATTATTGTCCTTGTAGAATTGTCTATGTTAGAGGTAGAAAGAAGATGTGGGTTGTGAAAGGTCAAGATTACAAATGCAAGACTAACACTTATGGACCCAAGAAAATGTGGGTACCAAAAGTTAGACCTAAATTGTGATTGTAGGTTATTCAAAGCAAAGGCAAATAGCAACAAGGAGAAGGCTCCAAGAAAATTTTGAGAAGGAGGAGCAACAAGTTAAATCTTAAGGGGGAGTAAGCATTCCAAGATTGGACATGCTACTTAAAATGAGGAGAGCCTCAAAGCTTGTGAAGAAAATGGACTTCAAGAATGATCACTCATGAGCTCAATTCCTTGGTAATTCATCAAGAGGGTAAAACTTGGCTCTATTCAACATTGTGCTATGTGCTAAACTTATATGTCATGAAGCATGCTTAAATTGTCATATTTATTTCTCATGATATAAATAGCTTGCTTGTTGAGAATTAATGTGAACCTTGCTGATGAATGGTCCTCTTGCACTTATATTGGAAATATTGATTGTTGATGACCATTATTCGCTTTGTGAAAATTTCATGTTGAGATTATGTCGTCTTAATGCTTCACAATGCTATTCCTACACACACCCCGTTTGGTAATGCCAAAAAGGGAGCATGACTTGGTTAGACATTTAGTTGTGTTCGTTGGATATTGTTGGCACACATTAATTGAGGGGGAGCATACATTATGATGGAATATGCATAAGATAACTTGATAGGGGGAGCTTACATGCTTGAATCATATACTATCTTGTTACTCTTGAAATATGCATAAAGTAAACAAGATTATTGAGCTACATTGAATATCTTTCTTTGGATCATGAAGGAACTCTTGATGTCATCCTATAAGTTCATGAGTTATATGCACTTCACGCTATTATCTTGCTTATAACTATCTCTTCACACATGCATACCCTTGTCTTTTTGTTGATGACAAAGGGGGAGAAATAATCTTGATTCTATATGCTATGTGATTGTGTGTTTTGAGAGAACATTAGAGGAAGAGCATATCTTGTTTTAGCTAGGGAAGCTAGCTACAAGCTTAATTGCTATATGAGATAGATTGACATGTCTTGAGTATACTAGAGATGATTGAATGTTCTAAGTGAGATTGTTGTGCTTAATTGACTATCATATGATACATCTTACCTTATATAGAATCAATGTTTGTCATCATCAAAAAGGGGGAGATTGTTAGCCCTATGGTTGGATAACCTAGGCTTACATCTTGTTTTGATGATAACTACACATTGATTATGTTCTAATGTGTGCTTTGAGTGGATTCTTAGTAGATATATACATGACACTCATGAAGACACATTTGAGAAGTTGGATAGATGGATTGAAGCCAAAGAAGCTTAAAGTTATAGTGGACATACTATGGAAGCTTCATCAAGTCCTATGTCAAAGAGCAAGAAAGAATGCAAAGGCTAAGTTACTACGATTATGATTGATCTTTACTATTATGTAACTAGTCTTGGTTTGATGCTTGGATTGATGACTATGACCTAAAAAGACCTTAGGACACCTTGTGCATTGCATGTGAGTTCATAACCTTTCACACAAGTGTGGTTCTTGAAAATGAGTGAACTTTGGAGCTCACTCAGATTTTCTCAAAAACTATTTTGGTGCCAATCTTTTCATATCTTGATAAAACTTTTCATTAGCTTTCCAACGCAAAAAACGGCACCTCAATCCGATTTTTCTAGAGAAAGTTATGCCCAAAATAGGAAAGGGGGTTTCGTGAGGCAGCTGATAGGCAGTAGGGTAATACAGTCGACTGTATTTGAATCCAGTCGACTGCATTCCAATGCAGTCGACTGCATTGGTCAAAATTCAGTTCCAACGGCTATTTTCGAGGACAAAACTCCAACGGCTATTTTAGAGGGAATACAGTCGACTGCATTTATTACAGTCGACTGCAATGGCAGTTTTGCCCATATTTTGCCTCTAACGGCTATATTTCATTTGCTCTCTATATAAATGATTTGGGGCTTCATCATACACCATGGAAACCACATTCTAAGCCTCCATTCATTAGAGAAACATCAAGGCTCATAGATTAAACTTTTCTCTCTTCATCTTCATGATTTTACATCATTAAAGAGAGCATCTTTGTGAGCAATTCTTTGATTGAGAGTGAGCATTCTTCAAGTCATCAATTCTCTCATCTCTCTATTGTACTAGAGCTTCATTTGTACTCATTTCCTTTCAAGAAGGTTTCTTTGTACACAATTGATCTTTGTAAAAGGATTGTGATCAAGGCTTGGGTTTGTCAAGTCTTGGGTGAGCTTTGTGGATTCAAGGCTTGTGCTTGGTGTGGGGATATCACCAAGTGTTGTAAGGGTTTTGATCTTGACCCGGAAGAAGATTGTTGCTAGTGGATTCTAGTGCTCTTGCAAGGGACTTCCTTGAAGAGGTGGATGTAGGCTTGAGGGTAGTTCAAGCCGAACCATTTAAATCTCCTTGTCAAGTATCTCTAACTCAATCTCTTTACTTATTGCTCTTTAATTGTTTGAGATTGTTTAGTTAGCATCTTCATTGAATTATTACTTGGTTTGATTGAGATTTATGATTGTGCTTAGTTTAAATTCCCCATTAATTTTCAAAAACCCTATTCACCCCCTCTAGGGTTGTTTTATTGGTTTCAGATTTGTCATTATGTCCAGTATGTGATCATTCGAGGTACAAACCGGACAAAGGGAAGAAGAAAAACATTGCATGGAAGATATTGCGATATTTCCGGGTCACACCACGGCTTCAGAGAATGTACTACTCCTCCAGTACAGCTGAACATATGAGGGCTCACCGTGAGACTCGCAGCAACGATGCCGATGTGCTGACACACCCAGCTGATGGAGAGGCGTGGAAGGAGTTTGACCGCAGGCATCCAGTCTTTGCTCAGGAAGTTTGAAATGTTAGACTTGGTCTGGCAACCGATGGGTTCAACCCTTTCGGTCAGTCTACCACGCCTTACTCCTGTTGGCCTGTTATTATTGTCCCTTACAACCTTCCACCAGGCATGTGCATGAAGAAGCCGTATATGTTCTTGTCGTTGCTTATTCCGGGGCCGAAGAGTCCCGGTAAGGACATAGATGTGTATTTAAGGCCGTTGATTGATGAGTTAAAACAATTATGGAATCATGGAGTCGAAACATATGATGCATCCCTTAAACAAAATTTTCAGATGAGGGCTGCTTTGATGTGGACTATACATGATTTCCCTGCATTGGGAATGACGTGTGGCTGGAGCACACATGGGAAGCTAGCATGCCCTGCTTGTATGGGCGTGAACCCCGGTCATACGTTAAAGCACGGCGGAAAGGCCTCGTGGTTCGGATGTCACCGTAAGCTTTTGCCACCGGGCCATCAGTTTCGTAGGCAGAAGGATAAATTTGACGGGACAATCGAGCGTGAGGTTGTCACACTGGACTACCCATCTGGTGAAGAAGTACTCTCACACCTGGAGGCACTTGATACTGACATACCACACGGTAAGGGTGTGCCAGATCGGAAGATTGCAGGGTTCGGGAAAGAGCACAACTGGAGAAAATTTTGTATCTTCTGGGAGTTAGCCTACTGGAGGACGCTCGTTATCCGAAACAACATGGATGTGATGCATATTGAGAAGAACGTTTTTGATAATGTGTTCAACACAGTGATGAATGTCAAGGGCAAATCGAAAGATCACCTTAAAGCGAGAAGGGATCTACAACAGTTGGGTGTACGCCGTGAATTGCATCCTCGGACAGTCAGTGGGAGGACCATACTTCCGAAAGCACCTTACTGTCTAGACAAGAAACAAGTGGAGAAGGTCTGTCAGTGGGTTAAGAATTTGAAGCTTCCGGATGGGTTTGCGTCCAACATATCTCGTTGTTGCAATGTATCGGAATGCAAGTTCCAAGGGATGAAGAGTCACGACTGCCACGTATTCATGGAGAGATTCATTCCTATTGCCTTCCGGGGACTGTTGCCACGGGTTGTTTGCGAGACTTTGACTGAATTATCTCATTTCTTTCGAGATATATGCTCTTCTACGATCCGGGTGAGTAACATGGAAGTGCTTGAGAAGAACATTGTGGTGACGATTTGCAAGCTGGAGAAAATCTTCCCACCTTCGTTCTTTGATTCAATGGAGCATCTGCCTGTTCACTTGGCATATGAAGCTAAGATGGGTGGACCCGTGCAATATCGGTGGATGTATCCCTTCGAGAGGTAATCCTTAAATTGTTACAGTTGTTCGTTTACACTTAATGCGACATCTGTTATCATTGATATTCCACCTAACTCGATTCGCTAAACTTCTAGGTTCATGTTCCATTTAAAGAAAAAAGTCCGTAATAAGGCTCGGGTTGAAGGCTCAATTGCGGAGGCTTACGTAATGGAAGAACTTGTAAACTTTTGTAGTCAATATTTCGGGCCTAATGTTGGTACAAGGTTAAATCAACTAGGCCGAAATGATCCCGGAGCAAGCACAAATTTGGAAGGGCAATTGTCAATATTCAAGCAGCCAGGGAGTCCGTTCGGCCGAACGTATACTCGATGGCTAACAGATGAAGAGTACAGTGCTGCAACAATATATGCCCTTCTAAATTGCGATGAAGTTTCGGCATTCGTTGAGTAAGTTAAAGTCTTAATTCACTTACATTGCTGTACATAATTGAAAGTGTGTGTTAAGCGAGTTAAATGCATATTGGTTTGCAGTGAGTTCGATGCGGAATCTTTAATCACTGATCCCGCTGGACTTGAATCTCATCGGAAATCACAATTTGTACAGTGGTTCAAAATACGTGTAAGATTATTTAACGAAATTATATTATGTGTTATATACAGTTCTGTGGCCAATTAGTATACTGATTTATCCTTAATTTTTACCGTCATCTACAATAGGTTCAGTCAATGGATAGACCAGTGGCCTCATGCTTGAAATTACTAGCCGAAGGCCCTAACAAACAAACATCCTGTTACGGAGGCTATATCATCAACGGGTTTAGGTTTAACGTAAAAGATGATGACCGAACAAAACAAACCCAAAACAGTGGAGTCTTGGTCAACGGCGACTGTTATGCCGAGAATTGCATGGATTTTTACGGAGAGCTAGATGAGATTGTTGAGCTAACATATCTGGGTTCCCAAAACTGCCTGGTAATGTTCAAGTGTACGTGGTTCGATGTCACATGCAGTAGAGGAATCCGTGTTAGCTCTCAAGGGATTGTAGATGTCAATGTCAAGTCAAGACTTGCATCAGACGAGCCCTTTGTGTTTGCTAGTCAAGCTGTACAAGTCTTTTACGCGGAGGACGTCGCCAATCCCAAATCTCATTGGTATACAATTATCAAGTCCAAGAAATTGCCCGTGACATATGACAGTGAGCTAGACTCCTTTCAAGCCGACCAACCACGTGTCTTGTTTCCTGTTGAGGTCAACAACGAGGAGGACGATCTTCCTCTTCCAACAACACTTCTTGTGGGAGAAGAAGTCGTAGATGATGACGCGGAAGATGTTGAAAGTGTTGGAGATGATGTGACCGAGTCTACTGATGAAGAGGATGAATTAGAAGATGAAGAGGACGACGAGTCCCACGAAGAAGAGGGCGACGAGGAAAGTGATGAAGATGATTCGCAAACTGAAAATGATTGACTTGTAATGTTGTAACATCACGGGAAAAATGTAGTAACATTTTAGAACTTGGTGTTTATTGATGTGTTTTTGCACATCCGTTCATATATATATATATATATATATATATATATATATATATATATATATAGTGCCGATGATGATTTATGCCTAAATTATTATTTTTCATGTGTTAATGTCTTTGTATATAATCTATATGAAGTCAGATATGGATAGGATACGGGCTATTCGTGGCCGGGCTGGACGCCGAGCTGCTTCCTCCCCGGTTAGTCCCACCTCGTCATTGCCTACTGATGACGAGGCACAGAGTGATCGCGGACAGCCATCGGGGGACCAGCCCAGCCGTCACCATCGCCATCGCCCCAGCCCGACGCAGATTCATCCCACACGCGCGTGCATTCTCCATCTTCCGTGGGTTCTACCTCAGGTATAGTTGATAACGGTGTTTCGTACATTTTCGCTAGCCTTATATTTGAACTGTATTAATGTCTGTGTTTTGTAGGATCTCGACGAGGCCGTGGTCCGACACGCGGGGTACGCATCGACCCCCAGCGTAAACAGAGAGTTACGCTCACGCAGGAGGGCCTGTAAGTACTAAAAATATCACCTCATGCCTTATTTTAAAATTTTGGGGTGTTAATTTATATTTGAACTGTATTAATTAATTTAATTACTTCTTTGGCAGGATCCTGGAGAATATGGCGAGGACGAAGATCGGCGTTCTTGTGAAGGGCCGATTCTTCGAGCCACGCCTGTACTGGAAGGACTGGGATGCCGCTGCGAGGGAGGCCCTATGGGAGGAGTGGCTGGTACGGTGAAGTATTTTTTTCAGCGTTAGTAAATGTTAAATTACAGTTTGTTTTATGTTGTTAATTTGTGTTATTGAATGCCTTACAGGAGGGGTTCACGTTTGACACGCCTCAGCAGCAGGTACTGGGGCAGCAGGCTTTCTTTGCCTACATCGGCAAGAATTACCGCCGATGGCTCCACGATGCACGGGACCGGGCGAAGAAGGCGCTGCCCGCGGGTGCCCCGATGACGGACATGGCGAGATATCCCCCACATTGGATATCTCACCGTGTATGGGGGGAGATGATAGATCGGTGGGCTGCGGATCCAGGTTGGGACGCCAAGAGTAAGAGCGGGACTGAGAACAGACAGAACAAAGATCCGACGCACACGGGGGGGTCGGTGCCACACGACATCGTCCGACACAAGAACGCGGTCGAGCACCCGGATCTGGAGGACGATGAGGTCGTAGCTCTGACGTATAATCAGACGCACGTGCGGAAGAAGGACAAGGACGAGACGCACCGGGCGGGCGACTATATTTCAGATATTGCCCGGCGGATCGATGTGAGTCAATTTATTTAAGTTAATGTTTTTTCTTTCTATCCTCAATGTCTGTTTCGTTAATTAATGCCCTAACATATCGTTAAACCACTATTTTTGCAGGCCTCGTATGAACAGCTAAGGGGGTCCGAGCAGCAGTCCGGACAGCCATCAGCGTCCACTAGTACGGCTGCGAGTACTGGGGGGTTGAAGCGATGGCTGGATACGCCGGAGGTCGTGAATCGGCCGAAAGGCCGCATACGCGGCCTGCCTAGCACGACTGCTCGTGCCGTGATAGGAGCGTCCTCACCCCCTGCTGCCCCTCCACAGACACCGGCTCCTCGGCCTCAGTTGGACGACGAGGAGATCCAGCGCATTGCTACAGTGGTGTGCCGGATGATCAGGGAGCAGGGCACTGTTGGACAGGCCGCCCCGGCCCCGGATCAGCAGGATCCAGATCCGGGACTCGGGAACCCCTGATGAGCCCCTTCCCGTGCCCGGCTTGTACTCTTCTCCCCTCTCCTAACCGGCTATATCCGGTTCCCGGCTTGTACATATATGAATTTTTTTTATTATAAATTTTTTTTATAATTGATTATATATATTTCTTTCTGTATTGATTATTGCGCGTTGTTGTTGAGATTTGAAAATTGTATTACAGGTCTGGGTAATTGAAAAATAAAAAAAATTTCAAAAAAAAAATTGACTTTTGGTGACGGATTAATTATTTAGCGACGGAATATTCCGTCGCTAAATAAGTTTTTTAGCGACGGAATATTCCGTCTCAAAAATATAAATCCGTCGCTAAAAAATATAATTCGCGACGGAATATCCGTCGCTAATTAAAAATAAATCCGTCGGTAAAAATGACATATTTAGCGACGGATTTAAAAATTCTGTCGCTAAACTATTAGTGACGGGCTTTTATACGAGGGATATTTAGCGACGGTAAATCAGTCGCTAATTATTTTAGCGACTGATTTTTGGCTTTTAGCGACGGATTACCCCGTCGCTAAAACCCTGTTTCTTGTAGTGACTTTCGTACCGGTTGGTTTGGGTTGACATCTTTGACGCAGGTCCGATATGGCGGGGGTTGTGGTATGAAGATGGAGGCTACAGACTCCCTTCGAGCTACGGATCTTTCAGATCCGGCCTTGGGAACTCGCTCCACTTCATTTGGATCTGACGTCAATCGCAACAGTATTCTAAACTGTCACTTTATGCGGCCTTTGAAATTGATGCCTCATTGCATCTCTTTCACCCTGTTACTATTTGATCTGGATTTTATAAATCCAACAATGGTAATGCTTATCATTTCCATTTTTCGTAAAGGCCATGTTGGCTAGTTTAAGGTCCAGAGTCAAGCTTCAGCTTGTGCTCTTTTGGTTGTATTTTTGGTACTCCGTTGTCAAGGCCAACCATTTGTTTGTACTCTTTTGGGTTGTACATTTGTGTTTTAATTAACGAAGTATCCTTCCTACCCAAAAAAAAAATCGTAGAGCTCGGTCTAACCTATGATGATGATAGGGATACGACCCTAAGACATATTCTTGTAAACGGTAGGAAAAGACAACGGAGAATTTAAGTGAAAGTGTAGAAGCTTTTGGAACTTACCGTATCATCCAAGTCCACTTGCTACTGGGTTTAGTCTTTAGTTTTAGTAGTTACTATTTTCCTTTTATAATTAGTAGTCTTTTTTTTTTGGTAATCTTCAAGATTCTTCTGGAAGAAAAGTTCTATGATAAGGTCTTTACGTTTTGTCTGTATAAGCAAGCTGTGTACGTAGAAGCAATTTATTTTTTCTTGTCAATGGTGTGATTTCATTGACTTTCTTCTAGGCGAAACTCTTAGAAGGCCTTAGTGAGACTCAAACGTTTTCCATCCTTTATTACTCATTGTTCCTATTTTGTGGGTACTAAAAAATACAAAAGTACTGCTCACGGGCAATGTTTACCGTACCCTTAATAGCACCAAGTCAGCCAATTAAACCCCTCTTTATTGTTTCTAAAAGTAGCCTTAGTTTCTCAGTTGCAAAACCTATAAGTTTAAGCCCTAGCCCACCATACCAGCTTTTAGGACAGCCTTACACACCCTTAGTAAGATCCATCATACATCGGATGAAAAAGAGAATCTATGGAATGTTTGAAACTTCGTATCTTCCAAATAAAGAAGTGTAGGTTTGAGGACCTATAGCTAATGTAACGGTTGTTGTTCTGGGTTTTCTTCTATTTCGCTTTGTCAGCTAATGTGATTTTCTTCATCTTTAACGGAACTTAACTCACGTACATATGGGCTAGACAAAACAAAGTAGGTGTATCTTGGTAACTGGAACTTACTCCCAACTAAGAAGGAAACAAAGACCCTCTGAAATATTAAGAATAAAGAGCCTCAAAGTCTCCTGATCCCCAGCATATAAGGGATATGGAAAAGAGGCACTCAGCTCTAGCACGAATTCGTCGACCTCAGGAAGGGTCTGTTGGATTGGAACAAATGTACTTAAAATTTAGAAATAATAAATAATAGTAACCGACGCTACAAGAAAAATAACAATTAGCGACGGAAAAATTCCGTCACTAAATATGCAAATTTCGTCGGTAAAGCCTTTAGCGACGGAATTTCCGTCGCTAATGTTCCATCACCTAAACCCTCGTCTCTAAAGGTTTTATCGACGGAATTAGTGTTCCATCAGTAATGCCTTTGTCATTAGCGATGGAATTGGTCATCCTTTAGCGACGGAAATTCCGTCGCTAAAAATATTTTCCAATTTTGAGAAAATTAACTTTTTTAAAAATAAATAAATGAAATATAAATATATTTTTATGCATTTTTTAAAAATTACCATTAGCGACGGAAATTCCGTCGCCAATTTTTGTACAAGAGAAATTTTCCGTTGCTAATTCCGTCGCAAAATCATACTTTGGAGCTAAATAATTTTTTTCATCACTAATTCCGTTGCAAAAACCATCTTTTGGAGCTAAATATTTTTTTCCGTAGTTAATTTCTGTAGCAAAAAATGCATATTTTGGAATTTTCCATGGTAAAAACCATATTTAGGTGCTAATGATTTTTTCCGTCACTAATTCCGTTGCAAAAATCATATTCAGGAGCTAAAAAATTAAAATTTTTTTTATTAAATATGCATAATAGATTGTACTATTCTTAATTAATGCAACAATCTATGACAATAATAATCCAACATCCGACAATGAACTGAAGATAACAAATATTCAGCATTTATTAAATACCACTAAAAGTTAACAATTGAGTTAATGCATCTAAATCAACTAGTTGCTTGGTTACCAAAATAAACAAATATCCCAAAAAATGCAACGTCAAATCTGGTCACATAAGGCAATCATCCACCAAGCTCGTCGAACGTTTCATCATTGCCATCCTTAGTAGCATCAGTCGCGGTAACTTTGGCCTGTAACAAAGCAATTAAAGGCATGTTAAAGGATGTATCAATGTACTTGCATAACCAAGCCTAACCATAAATCCAACCTAAAATATGTGAGTCAAACAAACCGGCACCTAATACATAATAATTAAAATATAGCTTATCAGTACTCTTTGATCATCCAGTACACAGTTGATAGGGTGCTTACAGGTTGGTGTCCCATCACTTGTGTGTTTTATGAATAAAGTTGATGCAATCGATGATCCAGAATTATTGGACCTCGTGGAAATGGAGGTCCGAGGTACTCGCGTAGATATGCACATCATGAGATTGCATAAATTACATTGAAACTTTGGTTGGAAGCGTTCTAACACAGGTTTACATACATCGCAGAAACTAGTCACACAAGAGTAAGTAAAAAGCTTCAATCAGTTAGGTAGTTTGGTTCTTTGTCCATTTATTTTTGTTTCTTCGTTTCTGCTGAGTATTGCTTAGTTCCAACCTATATGCAGCATCAATAAATATTGTTTTTCACAAGTACGAATTACTTCAGAGAGTCGGAGAGTTAAACTATCTTGTACTCAAATGCCTAGCAGAGCGCACCCTAGCCGATCGATATCAAGCGACAAAATTTGGTGGCAATGGTTACGATCCTCGTAGTATGTCTGCTCTTCGTTTCATGCTTACATCACATTTAAACATTGCCCAGCAATCTTCACATCCTTGTTTGGTCCAAAAAGAAGGATAAATATTCATTTCTTAGTCCAGCAATGCTATACTGTATCAACCTTACATTATATACATGTGTTTACTTGGCAGTACCTGAATCTCCTTGTTTTATCCTTTCATTTCATTTTTTTTGTATAGATAACTAGTATTAATAAAAACAAAAAATCCCTGAAATGGGGGTGCGTAGCTTTCCACGGTGGTACAAGGGCTATACGAATAGGGAACAAGGCCCAGGGCTCTGAGAGCCCTTGACTTAACAATAAGTTCTTACAATGAAGTAGAACCACTCCTACACCATGGCTCCAAGGCACAACTTCACCAATCTAACAGAGCCAACAAAAATAACTAGATCACGACTCCAATGCAAACTTGTATAAGTAGTTATTGGTTACAATGAACCAGTTAAAAGCATCTACTTATCCAATGGCATATAACAGGGGGGAAAGCACGTGGCATATAACATATTTGAAGCATCAAATGCTTCAGGTGTAAAGACTTATTTGTCTTTAGTGACTATTAACTTTGGTCAAGGTCCCAACCAAGACTAGGATCAACCAGGATATGTGATGGTACTAAGTTTTATTAAGAGTGCTTGCTTTGTCATATAAGTTATTCCCTACATACCAGTACAAGCTAGTAGACTATAAGTGTCATGACCCGAACCCACGGGCAGGCCCGCGAGCTAGGCACGTGACCGATCGCAGGCCCAATGGACTCCAACCAAGGGCTCTGCCAGGCCTTATTTAAACCTGTCAACAAATTCTAATATCATGCATTAACTAATACCATAATATGACTTCTAAAAAGGTCCTTATAGATCTCTCCAAAATTATCTCAATTAAATTCCTCCATAATGACTAATATAATTTATTTAAAGGAAATCTCCTGGAGTTACACTACAAACAATTCTAGAATAAACCAGTAATATCATAATTTCTCATGGAACTTAATTCAGCCTCCTAACGAGCGTCTCCCGCGGCTTCATTCTCATTTTCCTCGCAATACTCATGTTCATCTAGTTGATCGCCTGAAAACATTTATAAAACGGGGTGAGCTTGGGGCTCAGTAAGCACACATACCATATCCTTAAAATAGGTTTTGGGATTCATAAAAACATGCCAAGGTTTTCTTCAAATTTAAACTGATAAATATTTTCACAAGAGATATTATACATATACCTACTTTATGAAAGCAATTCATCCAAGATTCACAGTAACGATGCATGACATCAAGAAGGCTCATAACAACTATCACAGTTCATCATAACATAGGTATGTTGCGGTCAACGTACATTCCCCCCTGACTAGGGCCCACAATCCCTACTTCACCCGGGATAAATATAATTCGGTCAGGGTATGCGCCCCCCCCCCGACTAGGGCCCACAATCCCTCTTTCGTTCGGGATACATATTGTTGTGGACGCAAGGGCGCACCACGAGCAACAGTATTGTGCGTCAACGTATCGTCCCATTGACCAGGACCCAACAATCCAACTTTCCCCCGTGGATATGGGGCGCAATAACCAAGCCAGGGTACCGTCTCATTCAACATATATAAGCCAACTTTAAAACACTATTCATAGAAAACATTCCATGGCATTTTGATGTATTTTCTCATCAAACAATTTACACAAAAGCAGTAGCGTGTGAAAGGCTTTAAACAACAATTCATTTGTACATATACATAGACGAAAAATAGGGTATACGGAGGAATATGGCAAGAGTACTTACCTTGCTCAGTAATTGGTTCTTGAGCTCGATCAACAGTCGCTCCTAGCTCTTGACTATCAAAACCTAAATAATAAAGAGATGTTATTTATTTCTACTCAATCATACCTAAACATTAAGTTTCTCTTAATTGAGTAAAATTATCAAACCGCCCCTCGACTTCTAGCGTACCATTACCTACTCCAATATAAGCGGAAATAATATTTTAAATAGCGAGGTGTGATTTTCAGACCATAATGGCCTTTCGGGAAAATTTTCCACTCGGAATCCTAGGTCGCTCCTTAAATTGAACGCTAATGACCTTGTTTTAAAAAATACGTCAACCGGTGCCGGAATGCCACGAAATTTTAGACACTGAAGCATCTCAGTACTTTTAGGTCACTGTAAAATTCTAGGTTAAAAAGAATTTTGTTTACTATGTTGAATAATTCAAAAACCTATTTTTGATATAAAATTATTTCAGGTCCTTTCCTTGCCTAGAAAAAAATGCTAGAAAATTTCACGTCGTAGATTTCATAAAAATAAGGGGGTTTTAGTTTGGTACTTTGTCTAAATATGTTTAGAAAAGTCTTAAGAAATTGGACAAAGGACTATAGGGCAAGATGGAGTTTTAGCAACACTTTGCGGTCCAGCCTTAGTCCCGATCAGCTTACCTCCACTATGGCCTCACTCTCTCTCGGCAGCCCCTCTTCTACCTTAGACCCACACACTTCTACACACTTGCTCACTCTCTAAGCCCACAATTACATACACTATATACACATTAAGTTCACACACATACCTAAGTTAACATACACCTATACACACCACTACTACACACATGTACTCTCACTATATCATCTCTGTGTTCCCTACTACACCAACAACACACGTGCACCCTCCACTTGCATGCTGTCTCACAACACTCATATCATTTCAAGCAGGTTCCCCCTTCCTTTTACACCACTATACACACACAAAAAAAAACACAACAAGTGCCTCGAACACCTGCTGCCTTATTACAACCCCCTTTTTCAGCAGTCTTCTCCTTCCTGTGTTGCACCTCTATGCACACACACAAAACAGCAACCACCTCACGCAACCGCTGCCCTTTGGCAGCCCCATTACAGTAGGTTTTTCTTCCTTTTTTACACCTCTACACTCGCACACAAAACAGCGATAGCCTCACGCAATTGCTACCATTTGGCAGCCCCATTACAGCAAGTTTTTTTTTCTCCTCTTTTTACACCTCTAGACACGCAGGCGAACAGCAACAGCCTCACGCAATTGCTGACCTTTGGCAGCCCCATTACAGCAGGTTTTCCTCCCCTTTTACACCTCTACACACGCACACAAAACACCCACATACCCTCTGCCGATGGCAGCTCCTTCCTCCCTGCACGCACATCGCATTTTTATGCATGCACACCGTAAACAATTCACGCACTCCGCTGTTGTTTGTGGCATCCTCTTCCCTGTCACACGCATCGCACGCCGCAGCGCCAACCCACACACTCACGCTGCCCTACGGCAGCTTCTCCCCTCTCCTTCACTCACAATTACACATACATATCACAACACCCTCTCATGGAAATACCCACACCTGGCAGCCCTTTTTCTTCTCTCTTTTCCACCTTGCACACACACGAAATCACAGCAGCAGTAGCAGCCCCTTTTGTTGTTGTTTTCCCCCTTCTTTTGCACCCTTTGTTGCATACAAACACCCCTACGCACTACCGAACCAGCCTTCACATGGCTGTCCTTGGCAGTCTTCTTTTTCCCATGCCGTTACTCGCACTTCGCCAACAACACTGCCCCATCACGCACAGGGCCATGTGCTGCTACTCATCCCCTTCTTCTTCACACATAAACACATCGCACAATTAAACCTCACCATGCCATCACATGGCAGCCCCACTACATAGCCAAGAATACCTATATATCCTGTCAAATACGTACGCATTACACTTAGAAAAACACAGCAATCAAACACCCACGAATCCCCCCTTTCAAAATAGCATAACAATCCGTTTGAATTATTCATTTTGATGGCTACAAGGGCAAGGTATCATACCTGGGATTTTCAGCCCTAAAGCTCTCCTTTTCTCTCTCTCTCTCTCTCTCTCTCTCTCTCTCTCTCTCTCCTTCCTTTCTGAATTTTCACATAAAATGGTTGGCAGTCTCTCTTCTTTCTCCTGCTATCTCCTTCTATCAGGAACCAATTGAGTCTTACGGCTAGAAGGGTGGCTGCCCATACTTGTGTCTTATATATAAATAAATTTGTGAGATGAAACCCTAGTTAGAATTGCAAAGAAACCCTATAACCCATTTGTCGTTAAAACTTCTAACTCAACTTACGATTGCGAAAAATGGTCCAAAAATAAATTACTTACGATGAACTATATGTTAGCAAATTATTAACGACTGTTACGCTAACTCGCTCCATTATGTGTCGTAAAAGGGGTCACGTAGAAAATATCAATGCCAACAAAAGAATTGCGTCACCAAAAGTTCATAACTTATTGTTTCGTTAATTGCCACTAATATCTCAATCAATGTTATTAATAACTGCTATCGTAAATCAAATCTTATGATTCCAATTTTGTCGCCAAGATCGTAATTCTAGTGTTCCCCAATTTTGTCACTATAAGTCGCTAAAGAAAAGTATACTAACACTTTCAAGAGTTCGTCGCTAAAAGGCGCAATATTCTTACTTGTAAAATTTGTCGCTAAAGAATTAAATAAAATTTGTTAAAAATTACTAAAAATTCAAACCTAAGATCGGGGTATTACATTATCTCCCCCTTAAAGAAATTTCGTCCTCGAAATTTGGTGTCCCTTACACAGCTAATCTTAATCATGTTTGATCTCGGATAACCATCGGCATAACACCTCAAGTGTACTACACAACTAAATTAATCTAAAGAGTTTACAATCAAACTCGGATATAATTTCAAGTAACTTTATGAGTACGTGCACCCAAGGACCTCAAAGCACAAGATGCGTGATATGCATTTAACACACTTTAATCCATTGATAAGCCATACCTCAACTTTGCGTTACTAGATTGCGGCTCTTAATCGTGTCTGATCTAATCCCACATCACGACACTGAACGTAAAACTCACTTTAATTCACCAACAAAGAATGCGTTTAAGATTTATACTCTCAAATTAGATCCTTTGCCAATTATAAATGCTATATTCACATTTCTCCATTTAAGAACTAAATAGTCTTTAAACCGTAAAGTCTCACTAATTGATCAAATTTCCAGAGAATCAAGTATATTCATCAAAATCAACAGTAAGACCAATTTGAGATCAAGATATTGCATCTTCTCCCCGGTAAAAGAAATTCGACCTCGAATTTTATTTTACTTACAACCTCCAGATAATAGATCTTGCTACTTAACTCAGACATATAGCAACCAACATAATAGCAGGGCAGTGTCTAAACTCTGCACCAATTTATCACCGACGAATATTTAATATCTTAATTCCTGTCCTAACCTTAATGCTAAGCTCAAACTTGTTAGGTCATTATTCACACCCTAACAGTTATAAAACTTCAAGAGATCACATAAGCTTCCGAAAGTCCCTAGGTCTTTACACTTCGATCTAGCTTCGCCAACTAGAAACACAAATCTCCAGTCATCCATGTCCAGCTTCACCCAGCGAAGTAAGTCCTCCTAATGGTATCTATAACCTTTAAAACAAATGTCATAATCACCGAGATCAACCTAAAGAAACTTCACAAATAGAATATGCTCTTAACTTATGCTCGACTTAAACCATGGCCAACTAAAATAACATACTCAGCCATTTTCGTTGATTAGAATAAAATTACATGCCTACAATATTAAATCAGAAAACACCTTTCCAAGGATAGAAGGAATAGAAAGCGCACCTGTAACCATTGAATCGGATGCTTGCGAGTCCTGCTGGGTTTTTGCAAGGACTTTTGTCGTTGCCCGGAGTTTCGTTGCATCCTCGTTTGGTTGACTCTGTGGTTCAACTCTAGGGCAATCCTTAATAAAATGACCCTCTTGTCCACATGAGAAACATTCTTTCATTTTCCACCTGTAGAGTCTACCAGGATGAAAGTGGTTACACATGCGGCATGGCAGAAATCTAGCTTTACTACTTTTCCAAGGTGCTGAGTTCCTTTGGAAGTTCTTTCGTTGGCCATTCCAAGTTTTGTGCAGTTCTTTTCGCGAAAAGGCGTCATCTTCCTGAAGTCTATTTCTCACTGCTGCTCTAATTCTAGCACGCCTACTCCCTTATCTGACAAATGTAGATGCCCATATGGTCCTAGAATGTGGATTCGTCAATGTCCTTAGGTTAGACCCTTGAGGTTGCTCGGTTAACGATGTCTTCTGGGATACTGAGGAGCTTCCCTTGTCCATAGAAGGTTCGATAGGGGCTTCTTGTCTAGACATCCTACAGCTAAGGCAAAAGAGAGGTCGTTAGATGAAAGGCGGAATATATCTCACTTATGTAAATCAACGAGTACAATGTGTTTGAAGTTCACTAACTAAAATCATGAGATCACCTAGCGGTGAATATTTCTCCCATCTATTGTTATTAGTCTGACACCAAAATCAATATAAACCAGGCAACCTATGAAGCATACCACTTGGGCTTAGTCAATATGTTTAAACAATGTCTATATGCACTTCCACATCATAACCCCAGACTGAAAACTCTGACTCCAATGCTTTTGTTGCGCATTCTAATACCTCAAGACAATCAATTCATATTGTTGTCAAAATTCAACACAGAGTAAAGTATTACCTTAAAAGTTCCCAAAATATAGTTACACACACACACACACACACACACACACACACACACATATATATATATATATATATCATGCATCTACCAAAGTTTAAGTCTCTAATCTACCACATCAATTATCTCTCCATCACAACACAAACTATAGCCACTAGCTGTTAGAGCTATTCACAAGAAAATCATAATCATATCTCCAAATCATCTTCTTTGGGTACTTAAAATCTTTAAATTTGAAAGGTGAGTAGTATTGGTCAACTACTGCGTAATTGGCCCAAATCTTGATCTTATGCAGAAACATCAGGTAAAAGAAAAATGGTCAAAACCTAATCCACCTTTTCAAAATTAAATCTCAATCACAATTTATCTCAGGCTTGGGAGTCTACAGTATCTCAAACTTAAGCCCTAGCTACCACCAAATGTATTGTTTCAGCTTAATAACTAATTACTTAACTTTTTTTTTAAACTCGTAATAAGAGCACATATCAATAAATTCCTAAAATTATTTAGTCCAAGCCTTCACCTTCCCATCCTATCCCCACATTCATTAGCCTAGATACTAGTCTACGATGGTATCAGAGCCGACTCTCGAAAGCTTGGGCTGGGGTATCCAGTCGGGTTGTCGATGGTTGGGGGAAACGGAGGCAAGCCCGGGTATATCCCACATCAAGAGGATGGTTGGGGCAACGAAGGGTGAGCTGGGTATATCCCACATTGGCTAGAGAGGAAGATTCTGGGCTATGTGTGATCGAGACTTAGCGAGGACGCTAAGGAATAAGGTTAGGAGATTGTAATATCCCACATCGATTGTGAGAGAGTTTGCGATTGGCCTTATAAGACCCTGCCTATGAACTCATAAGTACCTACTTGGCTAGCCCTTTTGAGGGAGGCAATGCCCTGTGGTGGGGCCGTGGACTGGGTCGTTAATATCCCACATCGGTTGTGGGAGAGTTTGTGATTAGCCTTATAAGACCCTGCCTATGAACTCATAAGTACCTAATTGGCTAGCCCTTGTGAGGGAGACAATGCCCTGTGGTGGGGCCGTGGACCGGGTCGTTACAGATGGTATCAGAGCCGACTCTCGAAAACTCGGGCTGGGCTATCCAGTCGGGTTGCCGATGGTTGGGGAAACGAAGGCAAGCCCAGGTATATCCCACATCAAGAGCATGGTTGGGGCAATGAAGGGTGAGCTGGGTATATCCCACATTGGCTAGAGAGGAAGATTCTGGGCTATGTACGATCGAGCCTTAGCGAGGACGCTAAGGAATAAAGTGGGGAGATTGTAAATATCCCACATCGGTTGTGGGAGAGGTTGCGATTGGCCTTATAAGACCCTGCCTATGAACTCATAAGTACCTAATTGAACCCTAAATTGAAGTAATTGAACCCTAAATTGAACCCTAAATTGAATGCCCTAATACAATCGAACCCTAAATTGAAATAATTCAAGCGCATCGGATATGTGAATTTTGAACATTGATCATTTGTTTGATAATTTTAGGTTGTTAATTGTGCGTTTTAGAATTGTGATTATTGATCGATGATTTTAGGTTATTAGCTGTGCATTTGAAGTAATTGCGATTATTAATTGATGATTTTAGATTGTTAATTGTGCATTGTGCATTTGAGATATTGAGATTATTGACGGAGGACGGGACCCAATTGGATTGAATGTGTGGTTTTTGTTAATTTTTATTGCATTGAGCATTTGAGAATTGAGAATTGAGGTTGTTGACGGAGGATGGGACCCAATTAGATTGAGATACCTGTTAGTTAGCGCAGACACGGACAGCACGTCTGATCGACGGAGTCCGACATTTAAAAAACAAATTAACGTATGCCGATGTGTCTGGAGGTGCGTGTCGGTGGGCATCGGACACGTGTCCGGAGGCTTCGGACACGTGTCCAAAGGCGTCAGACACGTGTCGGTATGTGTCGGACACGTGTCCGGAGGTGTCAGACACGTATCGGACACCATATCAACACCCTATATGAGGTGTCGGAATTGAGATTGTTGACGGCGGATGGGACCCAATTGGATTGAGATACCTGTTAGTTAGCGCAGACACGGACAGCACGTCTGATCGACGGTGTCCGACATTTAAAAAACAAATTAACGTATGCCGATGTGTCTGGAGGTGCATGTCGGTGGGCGTCAGACACGTGTCCGGAGGCTTCGGACACGTGTCCAAAGGCGTCGGACACGTGTCGGTATGTGTCGGACACGTGTCCGGAGGTGTCAGACACGTATCGGACACCATATCGACACCCTATATGAGGTGTCGGAATTGAGATTGTTGACGGAGGATGGGACCCAATTGGATTGAGATACCTGTTAGTTAGCGCAGATACGGACAACACGTCTGATCGACGGTGTCCGACATTTAAAAAACAAATTAACGTATGCCGATGTGTCTGGAGGTGCGTGTCGGTGGGCGTCGGACACGTGTCCTGAGGCTTCGAACACGTGTCCAAAGGCATCGGACACGTGTCGGTATGTGTCGGACACGTGTCCGGAGGTGTCAGACACGTATCGGACACCATATTGACACCCTATATGAGGTGTCGGAATTGAGATTGTTGACGGAGGATGGGACCCAATTGGATTGAGATACCTGTTAGTTAGCGCAGACACGGACAGCACGTCTGATCGACGGTGTTCGACATTTAAAAAACAAATTAACGTATGCCGATGTGTCTGGAGGTGCGTGTCGGTGGGCGTCGGACACGTGTCCGAAGGCTTGGGACACTTGTCCAAAGGCATCGGACACGTGTCAGTATGTGTCTGACACGTGTCCGGAGGTGTCAGACACGCGGCACAATTAAGCCTAATTAGCCCTAACATAACCCAATTAAGCCTAATTAGCCCTAATTAGGACTAATCAGCACTACTCGGCACAATTAAACCCTAATTAGGACTACATAACTCTAATTAGCCATAATCAACCCTAGTCAGCTATAATTATCCGAAACTATCCCTCATTAACCTTAATTAGCCCTAACATAACCCAATTAAGCCCAAATTAAGACTAATCATCACTACTCGGCACAATTAAACCCTAATTAGGACTAAATAACCCTAATTAGTCCTAATCAACCCTAATCAGCTATAATTATCTTTCGTAATTAACCCTAATAACCCAGTTAGCCCTAATTAGCCCTTGTACATCCCATAATTACTCCATGTTGCCCAGAGATGGTTCAATTACTCGTTGTTTACAAACCCTGCCTTCTTTATATTAATTGTTGTTTTAAGAAGTCTGTTGGCAACGAGATGGTTCAACTCGTTGCCAACGAGTTCTATTTAATGTGGAATTGGTAACATATGCAACGATCATTTTGTAGTTTTGATATTTCGGAAAGATTCTTGCATATCTTATCAATTTCTGAACACGTGCATGCATAGAAACCCTTAGTTCCCGTTCAAAGGTACTCATTACAAGGTAATGCCTTGTAATGAGATTTGTGGATAGGATACGGGCTATTCGTGGCCGGGCTGGACGCCGAGCTGCTTCCTCCCCGGTTAGTCCCACCTCGTCATTGCCTACTGATGACGAGGCACAGAGTGATCGCGGACAGCCATCGGGGGCCCAGCCCCAGCCGTCGCCGTCGCCGTCGCCCCAGCCATCGCCGTCGCCCCAGCCCCAGCTCGAGCCGTCGCCCCAGCCCGACGCAGATTCATCCCACACGCGCGTGCATTCTCCATCTTCTTTGGGTTCTACCTCAGGTATAGTTGATAACGGTGTTTCGTACATTTTCGCTAGCCTTATATTTGAACTGTATTAATGTCTGTGTTTTGTAGGATCTCGACGAGGCCGTGGTCCGACACGCGGGGTACGCATCGACCCCCAGCGTAAACAGAGAGTTACGCTCACGCAGGAGGGCCTGTAAGTACTAAAAATATCACCTCATGCCTTATTACAAAATTTTGGGGTGTTAATTTATATTTGAACTGTATTAATTAATTTAATTACTTCTTTGGCAGGATCCTGGAGAATATTGCGAGGACGAAGATCGGCGTTCTTGTGAAGGGCCGATTCTTCGAGCCACGCCTGTACTGGAAGGACTGGGATGCCGCTGCGAGGGAGGCCCTATGGGAGGAGTGGCTGGTACGGTGAAGTATTTTTTTCAGCGTTAGTAAATGTTAAATTACAGTTTGTTTTATGTTGTTAATTTGTGTTATTGAATGCCTTACAGGAGGGGTTCACGTTTGACACGCCTCAGCAGCAGGTACTGGGGCAGCAGGCTTTCTTTGCCTACATCGGCAAGAATTACCGCCGATGGCTCCACGATGCACGGGACCGGGCGAAGAAGGTGCTGCCCGCGGGTGCCCCGATGACGGACATGGCGAGATATCCCCCACATTGGATATCTCACCGTGTATGGGGGGAGATGATAGATCGGTGGGCTACGGATCCAGGTTGGGACGCCAAGAGTAAGAGCGGGACTGAGAACAGACAGAACAAAGATCCGACGCACACGGGGGGGTCGGTGCCACACGACATCGTCCGACACAAGAACGCGGTCGAGCACCCGGATCTGGAGGACGATGAGGTCGTAGCTCTGACGTATAATCAGACGCACGTGCGGAAGAAGGACAAGGACGAGACGCACCGGGCGGGCGACTATATTTCAGATATTGCCCGGCGGATCGATGTGAGTCAATTTATTTAAGTTAATGTTTTTTCTTTCTATCCTCAATGTCTGTTTCGTTAATTAATGCCCTAACATATCGTTAAACCACTATTTTTGCAGGCCTCGTATGAACAGCTAAGGGGGTCCGAGCAGCAGTCCGGACAGCCATCAGCGTCCACTAGTACGGCTGCGAGTACTGGGGGGTTGAAGCGATGGCTGGATACGCCGGAGGTCGTGAATCGGCCGAAAGGCCGCATACGCGGCCTGCCTAGCACGACTGCTCGTGCCGTGATAGGAGCGTCCTCACCCCCTGCTGCCCCTCCACAGACACCGGCTCCTCGGCCTCAGTTGGACGACGAGGAGATCCAGCGCATTGCTACAGTGGTGTGCCGGATGATCAGGGAGCAGGGCACTGCTGGACAGGCCGCCCCGGCCCCGGATCAGCAGGATCCAGATCCGGGACTCGGGAACCCCTGATGAGCCCCTTCCCGTGCCCGTTCCTAGCTTCCCCCCCCCCCCGTGCCCGCCTTGTACTCTTCTCCCCTCTCCTAACCGGCTATATCCGGTTCCCGGCTTGTACATATATGAATTTTTTTTATAATTGATTATATATATTTCTTTCTGTATTGATTATTGCGCGTTGTTGTTGAGATTTGAAAATTGTATTACAGGTTTGGGTAATTGAAAAATAAAAAAAAATTTGAAAAAAAAAATTGACTTTTGGCGACGGATTAATTCCGTCGCTAAAGTATTCCCACAATCAGTTATTTAGCGACGGAATATTCCGTCGCTAAATAAGTTTTTTAGCGACGGAATATTCCGTCTCAAAAATATAAATCCGTCGCTAAAGAATATAATTAGTGACGGAATATCCGTCTCTAATTAAAATAAATCCGTCGGTAAAAATGACATATTTAGCAACGGATTTAAAACATTCCGTCGCTAAACTATTAGTGACGGGTTTTTATACGAGGGATTTTTAGCGACGGTGAATCCGTCGCTAATTATTTTAGCGACGGATTTTGGGCTTTTAGCGACAGATTTTCCCGTCGCTAAAAGCATGTTTTCTTGTAGTGAGAGTTGCACTTGTCTCTACAATGGACCGTGTATCCACCTCCGATCGATCAACCATAAGTTTGAAACAAGTTTTTAGTTCAAGTATTTTCCTTTCTCTCAAGTGAAGATGATATCTCTTATGTTGTTCTCAACTTCTAACCCTTTACCCCTCTATATAGTGGTATAAAAATGTACGTTTTTTGAACCTTATTAAGTTCTTTGAACCATACCAATTCAAGATTCATCAATGAATGTTATAAAATACAATGAACTAAAGATAGGTTAATCTTATCTAAGGAATATATATATATATGAACGTAAGTTCATGAATTTTTAAATTCACTTAGAAAAACAAAGTTCAAAGAATAAAAATGTTTTGAAAACTTAATAAGTCTCAAGTTCATGTATAAATCTTGAAAAACTAAAGTTCAATGAACTTTACTTTATTTTTCATATATAAATAGCCAAAATTTGAAACACATTTCTAACTAACCCCCACTTGTTTCAAAATTTAAAAGATATGCTTGATCGGCACAGTCATGTACATCAACAAATGGTACCTTTTGGATTTGAACCATTGCCTAGTGAAGTATTCCTTGATTTATTTAGGAACTTAATGGACAAAATCTTAAATTAAGAACCATGTTAACAAATACGCTTCTATTTCAGAGATGAAGTATGGCCTTGTGTCTTGATCCCACGTGCATCCAGAAAACCCAAGTGTGCAGCCTAACTCCTCTCCTTTTCCATATGGAAAACCCTAACATCTTAGTAATACCTAGGGGTGAGCATCAAATCGTTCAAACCAATCTGAAGCGTTTAAACCGATCAAACTGAACCAATCCAATCCGAACCGTCTAAAGATCTTAACGGTTTGGTTTCACATTTTTCAAATCGACATTGATTCGGTTTGGTTCACGGTTCACATTTTTTAAACCGATTCCAAACCAAACCGAACTGACCTATGAAATGTTAATATATTTTTAATAACATTCTATTGATAATTATACATATAAGGTACTAAACAACTCTAAATAAATAAATTTTGAAAGTTAAATAAACAAAAATATTAACAGCACTTGGAAACAAAAATTTTGTGACCAATATCTAGTTTATATTTACGCATTCTTTTTCACTAATCAATGAGAACTTCTATATCGAATGAAACAAGATTATATACAATTTAGAAAAAAAATATAACTTTAATTAGTAGTGAGCAAATGAACAATGTCTTTAAGTGGACAAACGGATCCAAACCGACTAAGCCGAACCGTTTAAACCGACCAAACCGAACCGTCCAAACCGATGGTGTTTGGTTTGGTTCGGTTCACAAATTTTCAAATCGAGGGGTAACGGTTCGGTTTGCTGTTTGACCCCCAATCCGAACTAAACCAAACCGTGCTCACCCCTAGTAATACCCTCACAACTGCATTCTCTTCCTTTCTTTGCCTCTCTTCTCCTTCTCTCCACAAAAGAGCTCGCGCGCATATTTCACACTTCAGACGCACACAAACACAGACACACCACACAGGATAAGATCTTTGATCCTCTATGACTTTAAATTTCTGGTCTTTGTGAAGATCTAAAGATCCATCGATGGCAGAGTTGTCTGAATCTCCAGTTGTCAATACAATTTATATTCTGAGACTAACTCGCTGAGCTGAGCCTAAGTTTTATGTTGACGAACTCGGGAAGAGTTCAAACATTCATATATGGCTTGTGAGGAACACGAGCCGGGTTCAAACATCCCTAAAAATAAACAAATTGAGCTCGAACACAACCTGTTCAGGCCGAACTCAGTTCGTATATAGCCCCACTCGTACTACCAAGCATCGTCATCCTAGCAAACTAGTTGGTGGCTACATGAATCCTTTTCTTTAATCACTACCTCTCAAAGTGCATTTTCACCGATAAATTTGTAGTAATCAAGTCTTTTGTCACTACTTCTCCCAAAGTTATCCTTGGTTTATCCCCGTATTCATCTTATACCATCAACTTGGCACAACCCACTTCTGCGTGTCTAAATGCCTACATTAGATATGACCAAACAATCTCGAGTGATGTTCCTTCCTCATTCTCAATCGGCACTACTCCACTTTGTTGTGAACATCGTACATCCTCATTTCCTATTCTACCCTCCTTCTGTGGCTACACGTCCACGTAAGCGTCCACATGGTGTTTCTTAGCTGCCCAGCACTGTGAATCATACAACATTTTTTGGCCTCACTGCCTATTAATTTTTTTTCTTTCATCTTGAAAAAAATTGTACGATCACATAACACCCTAGACGTTGACCTCCACTTTACCAACAACCACTTATATTGGTTAATCTCTATACACAGTGCATTGTTAATCCAGATAAGTAAGGATAGTTTTCTTAGGTACCGGTTGACCATGCATCTACGTAGCACTGGCACTAACACTGACACCACATCCGACACCAACACCGATGGGGACATCAAACACCACAATTTCCAAAAGTACCAAATAGAATATATCACCGGCGGAATTGATGATACCGCATGCCCGTGTATTTATATGTATGACTTTGCTAAGACACAAGCACATTCCATCTCTAAAATTGCATTCCCAAGTCAAGTTTCCTTGTGCACTCTTGCTACACCACGCTGTAAATCTCCACAAAGGCTCACGTTGGTCATCTGCCATTGCTGAACTTAGTGGACTACTAACATCACTTAAATCCATTTCCTAAATCAAGTAAGAAGCAAATTTTACTATGAAGAAAGAAGAGAAGCAAAAGATTGAAGAAGTTGATTGGAACGAAATCATGATAGTTCTTGTCTTTATTCTTAGCTATGCACAAAAGGGATAAGGAGAGAGGAAGCAATAGGGACGAAAGAAAAAAAATTAGAAATAAGATACGAAAGCAGCAGTCCATTAGAACAAACAAGAGAAAGAGATGAGAACAAAGAAGCAGTACCTCCATCTAGAATCTGACGTCAATCCTCCGGCATCGCCTTCGTCTTTGTCTCCCTGTCAGTTAGGCAACACCGTAACAGAGAACAAAGGAAGGTATTTACAATATGTTGATAATTTAAGGTTCTAACTTTGATTCCTAAATTGACTCCCAACTCTTGCTAATATTGTATCCCGGAACCGAAAGGAAGTTCTAAAAGTTACATTGAAGCCTCATATGTGTCTGACTTCTTCAAGCGGTGTTTATTAAATAAAAAAATAAAAAGAAAAGTGTCCGACACGTGTCTGGAGGTGTCGGTGTAGTGTCTGGGTGTCCGTAAATATCAGACACGACTGACGTGTAGGAGGTGTTCGTGCTTTGGCATACTTACCTCTCCCCTGGACCTCCTCCTAGTTTTGGTGACATTGCGTCCCAAGTACTCCATCCTGGTCTAGCTTAACCTGAAGCCTTTGAGTTCTAAAGTAGTTCCCCATTACTGTAACTTAACAAGTAGTCCTCCATCCTGAATATTCTTTGTATGGTCCTCCATCCTACCAAGCATAGACATGAGTTGTACGCTGTTGCTTAGTTAAATCCTCTGCTGAGGCAAGTCCTTTTAGTTTAGGTCAAATCTGAATCAACCAAGCATGCCTGTGAAATTTTTTTAATATTTCTTCGAACAGATATTCTCAGATTAAATCACTCTCTCTTTCTCTTTTTAGGCTACAGCATCTGCTACATTCAGATCGGAGTCAAGTGAGGAGATACTACTTCTGATGCCACAGATGCCTACAAAAAAGCTTTGGTGATATCAGTGTGTAGTTAAAATTGTGTTGTTACATGATTCATGTCTGGAAATACTCAAAGTTGCCGCCTCAATACTCCAAAGTTACCCACAAATTAACCTGCTACAAGCATGTAAGTCTGCCACTTTAAGGAAATGCTCAAAGTTGCCGCCTTAATTAAACTCTTGGTTGCCACTAAACTCTTTGCCGATTGTTTCTATCAGTGATTTGTAGCCTTTTGAACTGTGTAGAACCATGGTGGTGATGGGTGGTAAGGTTTGAATGAAGTGGGGTGTCGGCTTAGTCGTAGTGGTGACGAGAGAAAGAAGAACAAAGATAGTTGAATTAGGGTTATAATTCGATAGTCAATCGAGTAGTTAACTTAAGGGTAAATTTCAAAACAAGAACTAAAACTGAAAATTCAAAACTCCAAAATAGAGTTTTGAAAACAGGCTCAAATTGGAAGTAGTTTAAAAAATTGAGGATAGAAAAAAATTCAAAACTGCCCACCAACGGTCAATATTCTTCTCAGTTTACAATACTGAAAACAAAAACTATATCAAAACTCTTCCTAAACCTTGCATTCTACTTTTTTGCTAAAATACATTATTGTCGAGCTATTTTTCCAAAAGTTACATTCATAGGCAATCTTATACTTCGTCTATTTCTTGCCAGCAATGCAAACAGTAACAATTGTACACGATCTATAAGAACACATTTTAAACAATGTTTTAAGAAAAGTAGGGAATTTAACAAATGTGAACAATCTATTAAAAATAAACCCTTTTTGAAAAATTAGAGAATGTCTCGTGCGGTTGGCGGTTGTACGTGTCCCTTACTTAGCTGGTGTAGTACAATTCCATGATCCCTTTTTCATATTCGAGTGACGAATGGCAGAGACATCAAACACAATTCCTCTGAGTTATTGAGTACAAAGAAATCTGACAAAACTTGGGTACTCTCTCAACTGGTATAATAAGTTGATCATCTTGGAAAAATTGGTGAGACCATTGCTTTGCTATTGTAGTAAGTAGTCATCTCTGATGAGGCCAATGACTGGCTAAAGGATACGGTATACGCTAAATCTTGTCCTTTGGCCAACGTATAACACAAGTCAGGCATCTCAATGACAGAGACATCAGACAAAATTTCTTTGAATAAAACAAAAACTTCTTCATTGAAGTGATATGTATGCTCGAATGACCTTTTTGCCTCTGTCTCGTCTCTGCTTTCTGTCTTTTCTCCTCTTGGTCGAAGTGTAACGCGTACTCCCCATTTGACCATATCTATACACTTTTTTTTTTTAGCTCCGAAGACATGCTATATAAGAAAATCATCATTTCTTAGAATTCTAATGCCCAATTTCAAGTTAAGTTATGTTTTTGACCTTCACCCATAAATATTTAAGTTCTCGATATAACATAAATCTGTTTTGGAGGTACTTTAAAGTTCCGTAATTAGTAAACAACTTATTGGGATGAATATACTAAAGCGGTACATACGGTTGGTGTCCCATGTTCCGATCGTGGGATAGGGACGTCATAGACACTTTGTGGCGTTGACACAATATAGGAACTATAAGGTGCTATTAAGTGCGGCGTAAGGACTTTCTTGTAGTTCACCAAAGTGCGTCCACCTCTCACCATTCTCCATATTTATAAGCCTATAAACACTACAAAGGGCTGCAAAATCCCCTTTAAAGCGTCACTCAGTGACGACAACAACACTCTGTAAGAACACTATTAGTTTCAACCATGCATAACAATGTAACAAGGCACTTTTGAGCAGCATGGTTGATATACAACAAATGATTGTATTGAAATACGCATTTGTGGCATCCGTGAGTGTCTCGAGAATGTTTTTCTTTTTTCCTTTTCTTTTGATATGAACCAAATTCATATTAGACATTTCTGTGACGAATTTATTCCCCAAGCCTCACTATCCAAGAAGATATAGCCATTCCCAAAGAATCTTCATAATTATATTTTCAATTTCTCACAATTTTTGTTATCGAAAGAGTAAAAATATGTATATTTGGCAACTATTAGTTATTATTATCTAAATATACTAACCATTTCTCCATTTTCCGATCGTCTGGAAGGGACAAAAGAAAAATCTTGTTGTTTCTTCAATAATTTTTGATCTCTAGTAGACCTCTAAGTAGGATTCGAACTCAGATGAAATTCTGACCGTCTGTCAGGGAAAAAAGAACGAATGGATCTTGTAGGGTTCTCAAGAAATTCTTCAATTTCTTCCCGTGTGGTTGGTAAACGAGAACAATGATCGGTTTTTTTAGCAATGTACGGAATGTATTGTCAAATATTCAATATGGTTCCACAAAATCAAGTTTGGGCCAAGTAAAGAATTCTAGTAAGTTAAAAGGATCTTCTGATCCATCCATAGATCATTTGAATTTCATTAGTAATAAGATTCGGAATATCCCACGTTGATCAATCGGGCACAGCTGTTACTTTTGTATGCGAGTGACGGAAGACACATCTCAATGATAGAGACATCAAATAAAATTTCAGTGATGACAAAGAAATTTCAGAAAAACTAGCCACTTTCCTAATTGGTAAGACGCACGAGAGATAACCTTATCTTCCGTTGGTTTCTATCTTTTTCCTCTTGGTCAAAGTATACTGCGCAGTCCCCATTTGACCAAATTCTTACACTTCAATTTTTGGCCAAATCATACCATGCATTTCACGGCTGCTATCCAAACAAAAGCAAGTGTTAAACCTACACCCTAATATTTTTTTCTCAACCTCCAAAACCATCTCAATGGCAAACTGTCACCAAGACCACCAAAACTATGACCAAAATGGCCTAAAGCAAGCCAAAGTGGGTGTGGTCATGGTACCATTTCCAGCTCAAGGCCATCTCAACCAGCTTCTCCACCTCTCTCGCCTGGTCTCCTCCTACTACATCCCGGTCCACTACGTCGGCACCACCACCCACAACCGCCAAGCCAAGCTTCGCGCCCACGGCTTGGACACCCTAACCACTCCCAACATCTATTTCCATGAATATCAAATCCCTTCTTTTTCCTCTCCTCCTCCAAATCCGGACAGCTCCATTAGTTTCCCTTCACACCTTCTACCCTCATTCGAAGCATCGTCCCACCTTCGCGAGCCTATCAACGCTCTTTTACGCTCTCTCTCAACCATATACCGCAGAATAATCGTGATTCACGACTCTCTCATGGGTGCGGTTGTTCAAGACGTCGTCTCAATTCCAAACGCGGAGGCCTACACTTTTCTAAGTGTTTCTGCTTTCTACGTCTTTTGGAGGTTCTGGGAAAAAATGGGAATGCCTTTCCCCGTTAATGTCGAAATACTAAAGCAACTTCCATCTATGGACGGTTGCTACCCACTCGAGTTTGGCGAATTTGTTAAAGCTAGTACTGTGTACAAGAAGTTCAACTCCGGTAGTCTTTTTAACACAAGCAAAGTAATAGAAGGTCCATTTCTTGACTTGCTTGCAAAAGAACAACTCAGCGTTAACAAGAAGCAATGGGCTCTTGGGCCATTCAATCCAGTTCTAATGCACGATAAGAGGGATAGCAGTGGTAAGAGACACAGATGCATAGAGTGGCTTGATAGTCAAGCTCCAAGATCAGTAATATTCGTTTCATTTGGAACAACCACCTCATTATCAGATGAACAGATCCAAGAGATCGCGATTGGACTACTAGAAAGCGAGCAAAAGTTCATTTGGATTTTGAGGGAAGCCGATAAAGGAGATGTATTTGAAGGTGAAGATGCAAGAAAAATCGAACTGCCAAAAGGCTATGAAGAGGAGATAGGAGGAAAGGGGACAGTGGTGAGGGACTGGGCGCCACAACTGGAAATCTTGGGGCACCCATCAACGGGCGGGTTCATGAGTCACTGTGGGTGGAATTCTTGCATGGAGAGTATTAGTATGGGAGTGCCAATAGCGGCGTGGCCTATGCATTCAGATCAGCCGAGAAATGCCCTCTTAGTGACGAGTGTACTCAAGATTGGTATTGTTGTGAAGGATTGGGCTCGTAGGGATGAGTTGGTGACCTCATTTGCTGTTGAGAAGGCTGTTAAGAAACTCATGGCATCGAAAGATGGGGATGAGATCAGGAAGAGAGCGGCAGAATTGGGCGGCAGTGTCCGGCAAACAGTGACAGATGGTGGCGTTTCTCGCTTGGATTTGGAGTCTTTCATTGGTCACATCAGCAGATAGAGAGAATACAACCGCTTGCTGCCAAGTCGTAGGATTTAGTATCCATATTGAGAACTCATTATTTCTGTTTGTTTATGTAATAACTTGTGGCCAGTTGTATGAACTTGACAGAAAAGAGAAACTGCTTATACTCCAGGGTTACAGATTTCGGCGAGGTCAATGTAGTATTGGCCGTGCCACCGCCGCGATCTGATCTGGCTGATCAATGTCCAGTTCATTTCTGGTCGGAAGTTGAAGATCTTTTGTTGGAACTAGTTGTTCACCACGTGCATTGCACGTGGATGGTTCGCAAAGTAGGTTGCGAACAACTAATATGACAGTAACTCATCTCAGAAAAATAAGAGGACTATGGTCTCCAAGTCTTCAGATATGCAGTTATATGTATTGAGCTATAAGGAGGCAGAATGTAACAAAAACTTTAAGAGAACAAAATTCTGTTTCTCTCGTTCATCATCTCAAGAAATAGTTAAAGTTCTTCATCTTTTCTAAAAGTGGCTAACTAATGTAGGAACAACAACCCACTCAACAACATATACAGGAGTACCAAACTGCAAGCAGAAAAAGGGGAGCCGAAAATGGTACTTCTAACGTGCATTCCTCTCCTGATGCACATAGATTTACAACACCAGATTCTGCAACTTGCGGACAATAGGACATGACTTTAGAATATCTTCTTCAAGTAATTTACTCAAACATTATCAAAGAAAACTAACTTGGAATTCAACTTGCCAAGCACCCATATTGACTACACACGTCGCCTTAGGAAACAGAGAACTGCAAGAGTTCTCACTTTCATGCTGAACATGGGAGCCACAAAGGGTGTCCAAAAGAATTCCACCATTCTATCTCTACAGAAAAAGAGGTAACTGAGCGAAGAGGCTCTCAAAAAGTTTTTTCAGAAGTCTCATTAAAATAAACGCTTGCATAGATGAATTAAATTCATTGACCGCAAAACATAGTAGCTTATAGGTACCAACTTTTACTAAGAATAGAACGAACTGCAAGACAATTGCATGCATAGAGCCACTTGTTTTTCCAAATATTCACAAATGAGACTTAGAGGCCATAATTTTTTCTTGAAACCATGTTCATTTGCTATTGACGGAAGAGAATGTCGTCAGAGAAGTTTTCTAGCTTTTCCTTCATTTTGTCAAACCTAGGATATATATAGAATTAAAAACAGAACTTCATAAGTGCGTTAAAAGCATTTTCCAATAACCAAGTACAAAAGGATTTTGTAGCATGTATTTTGCATTATTTTGTTCAAGTATTATACAATACTACATGAATCCACCAAAAGTAAGTGTAGGTAAAGCAGTATTATTTTATCTCGAGCACAAATGGCCAAGTAGCCAAGAGAGGGAAGGAGCTGTTAAAGTCTTCTAGTTATAGTTTAAGGGTATGCCAAACCAATCTGTTAGGAATTTCATCGTGATTCATAGGAGATGAGGTCCAAATCTCGAAGGACGCAGAAAATGAATCATACATACTATATTTTTCTCAAGGCTGAGAAATTTTTTCTACATCAGTGCAAAATCAATTCAGTGTTTTTACTTTCATGATTGTCCGGGTTTAATTTATCCCTCTACCCAAATAGTTGATGTGGTACAACCAAAGCATGCAGATTTGCACACACTTCAAGTCTACAATTATCTATCGTAGAATCTTAACTACCTTAACCACCTTAACCCCTACCAAGACCTACCACTATACACCAACTCATTCATTCACCTAAAACCTCAAATTAACAATCCCTGCCACCTTGATAAAAGCTTGAAACTTTTGTTACCCTTAACCTAGCGAACACATCTCAAAACTTCCCTGCCATTGCATGTTTTTAGTTTGTTGGTTATGTAAGCTACCTTAAAAACAACAGGAACATTGTATCCTTCCAAACAAAAAGGAACATAATTGAAGTATCACCTTGCTGTCCTTGATTGAAAATGATCTTCAACAAGTGTGACGTTAATTATTCGGCTGATAATTAATTAATTCTTAAACCACCTAAAGTAAAAATCATAAACGGAATAACCTAAGGACATACTCTGATGATATTTAATAGATAGTTTAACCGATCACTGGCTCTTCAAGTGATTCTCATAATTGCAAGTGATTCTCTACGCATATATGTCGTAGAATACTGTTAACCTCAGGTGCTGAATGGCATGTTTGTACTTCACTACAGTTGCAATCAACGGTTTTACTTTATTATTTCATCATTACCCATGACTTTTATGCATCATTTAGGGCATTCTTGTTTCTTTGAGCTCTTCTTCCAACTTCTAGTGCTCGAGTTCGATAAGATAAAACCTCCTCCAACCAAACACATAATGTGGTCATCTCCAGTATATCAAACTGATTATCCAGCAAAGTACATGACCAAATGGTTCATCCTAAGTCACCTATCTCATAGTCACAACTGCAGAATGCTTTGCAAATTAAGAGCAGCCACTGGCTTCAAGTGCACAGCCGCAAATAAATAAGAATAGCATAACTGTGTCATTTAACTACATCCTCAACCCTCCCGCCATCATATCATAGAAAGCTTGATTAATGTAAGCTTAATTTTTTTCAAGGCATTGACCTGGGCATTGCATCTCAAAGTTTCTCTGACATGCCAGTTTTATGGCAGATCGATTAGATTTCACTTGAAAACAAAGAAAATTATATTCTTCTTAAGCAAGAGAATTGAAAAACCAAAATATAACATATCTTCTATAGATGTAACATCATGCAAACTATAATACCAAGTTTTAAAGAATCAAAATGAGAAGTTACCATGATAGTGCTTGTTTTCACACTATTTTTGGCATAAATTGTGGCTACAACACATCACCATAAGCAAATTTTCACGAACTATAGGGTATACACAAGAAATGTAATTTTCCATGAGCCATAATTAATAGCTAGTTGCAAGGGTATGAGGTTCAAGTATGGGGCCCTAATCTGCGACAAGACAAAATAATTTGATCGTGATAGTTCAAACATAACCCATATTGTAGGTTGATGTCTTTGGCCATGCAGTTGCAACCATATATGCATATACAATTGTAGATATAAGTTATGAATGAGAAATTTGTAAATAAATGATATTATGAATCTCCACATTGTGGTTAAAAAGATAAACACCCTTTCAGATAGTGTAGTCCTTTTTCTTTCCTACCTTTTTTTAAACCACTGGTTTATAAGATATAAATCCGCATTGTTGCAGGTTCGTTCCTGAAAACTCCTCATTCTCTTTTTCCTTTAGTATGACAACAAACCCAAGTCCGGACCAGTGATGGTCTCTCAGCTGCAATAGAATCATGTTTTCCAGGGTTAGATTACATGCAACTTTAATTCTCGACTATTTGTTAGTTAGCTTGACATGATACTGATGTATAATATGTATTGACAATACAAATACAACTAATATCTTGGAAAAATATCTTAAAGTACCTAAGCAATTATGAATCTTTTGCGAGAAATCAAAAGTATATATATGCCCTTTGATATTCTTTACTCCTTTTCAACCATCTTGTTTAAATGGTTTATGACTATCTTGTTCCACATGATTTTGAAACTTTTAGCTACCGATACATCATAAGGTCCTTTATAAAGCTCCTCTTTCTCGTTTGTTTAGACTTAATCTCGGGTCTTCCACTGTTGCAGGATGTAGGTTCTGTTAGATGTATGCAGAGAAGCTGTCGCTCACTCTATTTCTTTTTTTTTGTATCATCAGAGTCAGTTTGTGAATGTATTGGTCACAACATCAATTATAATTAATTCAGTGAAAGCAGCTGAACAAGCACAAATGGATTCGGGCATGCACTAATAAAATTAGCTATGACTTTCCTCCATGTACTAAGCCTTTTTCCAAATTATAACATGTCTTATTCTACTACCGCTTTAGTATCATCTTTGTCTGTACATGGTTTAGTTATGACATAAAGCTCAAACCTACATTCCCCCTTTTCTCCATTTCCTTCTTTGTCATCAAGATCTATTCATTTTGTCTTCCCTCTATTAGCATAGCAACTCTCTTTTTGAGCAATGAAAACAGGATATAATGTTGGTAGCTTGACGGCTTTTTGGGCATGTCTCTTTTACAACACTTTATTTCATAACATATATATATAGATGGTTTCTAAATCTGGTATAGACATTGTGGATTAACAAAGTGCTTTTATTTAGTTAACTGTTACATCAGACATGGCACATGTAGTTTCATGTTGTAACACTTAAAAGAACAATAAAAAAGACCCCAATATGGCGTGATAAGTTCAAATTGAGAAGAGGCTTGTGAGGAGGTATTATGGGTTTTAATTAAGGAAGCTACTTCTAGCTTTGTAATCGTGCCATATATGTGTACGAAAATAGAACTTGTCACCGTTTTTTAAAAGTCTCCAGAGCAAGAAGGGTCAACAATTCTCCAATTTTCTAATGACCAAGAAGTGTCTACAGTGATTTCTTAGGTCAAAAGAAGTAACAGAGTTGAAAAGAAAAGAAAAGAAACTTGCAATTGTGGGATGCTACCCGGGGTGCAAATTTTCTATGCTTTCGGCTATAGCGAAAAAAATTTGTAATGAGAACAAGAAAATGAGATCATTTGGGAAAATATTCGAGCATGTAGTGTGCACTCAAAATAATAGAATGCGAGAAGAAAAAACAACAAAAAGCTACTATTACGCTGCAAGAGTTGCATAACTACTTGAAGTTGCCGCCAACAAAAATAGTCGTTCCTCAACAAGTGTATACTAAGCATTGGGTCCATTCTAATATACACCAGGCCAATTTTGTTAGGTTCCTATTAAATTGGACAGAATTCAAAACTGGGAACAAAATGGTAAATAATTTTGCAGTATATAATTGAACCTGTATTGCAGAGCATTAATATCAAAAGAACGAAAACAAACATTACCCATTCAACTATGAGAAGCCCAACATGGATGTGTGTGTGGTTTGTGCCTGTTTAACCACTGCCGAAATAAGAAGAAACTGACATGGGCCACGGCCATGAGAAAATTTTGCAGGAAAAAGGCATGATAGGAATGGCTCTGTTATCTGTTTGAGGCACTAAATTGCGCTTAATTTGGAACGGCAGGTTAAATGGTGTACTGTGCCATTTAGGTGCAGCCATGCAGGCGACTTAGACAAGGGTAGGGAGGCGACTCAGACACGGGTAGGGAGGCGACTCTTTATACTTTAATTTAGTTCTTCTCTTAATTATGAAGGGTATGTTGGGAAGCCAAATGTCCAGAAATTCCTTATTCTTTTAAGAAATCAACAATCAAAAATAAAAAAAGCAAAATAGATTATTCAATTTTCAGGAATGACATAAAAAAGCCAAAACCCATTTTATTGTGTGAGATGAATTTCACCCATGGTTTATAAGAACCCCGACCAGTTTTGATGGTATGGGTGTGCGTGGGGAAACCGTGTAGAAACTCACCACTTTAACTGAATAACAATACACATCATGAAGAAGAAAATAGTAGCATGTTGTAAGGAAAGAAGCAGAGAGAGGAAATCAACCATGTCTACAGACATGAGAATTTTATTTTATGCAACAAAGGGACATAGTTCTTCATGGAAAAGAGACGACGATTCGGTAATACCGGTTATGTTTCAACAGGACCAGAAAATAAAATATATGAGATTTTGAAAGAATCCTTTAGTAGAACTATTCAAGGACGAATGACATTAATACTATATTATTTTAGATATGGTGTGGCCCATGTCTAGGCTCTAATATGTAATAAAGATTTTGTTTTGTGTTGCACCACGTGTGGAGGTGAAGCTTCAGGGACTCTAATGAGCATTCTTGAAAATTAAAACAACTTTATAATTGCCTACAGCTTTCAACTTTCAATCCATATCAAGATGTCTTCTACAAATTCACTCTACAGGTTAACTACTTCCAATGATGGTAAATATACGATATGAATCCCCGACCTAAAAACATGCTCACAGAAAAAATATACCTACCAAGTATCTCCTGAAGTCAATGTGTCACTTCCTGATAACTGATACGAGATTTTGCTTAAGTGTGAAGATCATATCTTATATAAGCCAAGCTTCTACAGAAAAACCAAATGAGGAGGCACTTTGAGTCTTGCACATCTTGCACAAACATGGACCATGTCCTTCAATTATCATGGCAAACACAAGATTACATGCAAAGGAATGTTGCTATCACATGCAATGTTCAAACCATTGCATGGTTGGCATTGGACAAAGACATTTCTGATATTGCAAAGCAGATATCACACAGGTTTAACTGGGGGCACTAACTTATAACCTGGCTAGGCCAAAACAGATCAAAAGGGAGGGCTGAAGCCAAGGTAATGCCGAGTTGGTAAAGTTAGTAGTTTTCACATAAACAGAAGTATGAATATCTGAGAGTTCACTTAGAAAACTAGAAGCGAAAACAAGTGGGGTTTGGCATTTCTAGTCATGGAGGAACCCACCATATACATAGACTTATGGCCTAAAACCAAATTAATGTTTGGAAGGGCCAGGTGCTTCTTCTCTAACGTTACCATAGATTGGTTTCACTGGGAAGGAAAAAGCGGACTGGATGTCACACGATAGTCGCCTTCACTTTCTTCATAGCTTCAACGATTCAGTCATCAATAGTTGAAAGAGAAAGTTATAACTAAAGGATATATTGTATTGCCACAATCTGGACCCTGCAGCTTATAATGAAAAATTGCAGCTTGATATCTTCACTGATAATTCTGTACACAGCTAGTAAAACTTTAATCATCCTTTAAATGTAATACCCAATGTACCATTAGCTAAAAGTACTTCTAGAGGTGCCACCAGATACATTTAACAATGAGTTTTTGCTTTCAGCGGTGTGGTAGCAGCAAGTTACAGTTACTGCTACCATCGTTGCATGTGCATCATATACTTTTTATCCAAATAATTATACACTACAGAGTAAAAGATAAGTGAGAATCCCTGTCTAGAGATGAATTGTCCTTGGACCCTTATATTGGTTCCCTACGAGCAAACTCCCCTCAAGTGCACGACACGAAGACATTGTGCCTTGTTGCGACCATCCAAATTAACCAAGTGAAGGTTGTTCTTATACATCAAGGGTTCAAGGTAATTGTTCAGTCCGGAGGGGTGGTGCCAAGTGTTTACTCCTTTTATACTTATTGGCTTGTAAGTAAGACGCCACTTCGCAGTTTCTAAGACTAAAGCTACCAATAGAAAGCTGTGACTTAAATATCAGCCTGGACCTTATCTCTAGAAACCTTGTTCCAACACAAGAGAACACCGCATATGTTGATTAATAGTTTAATACTACCCACAAGATGATAATAAAAGCCTATATCTCAAAGTAAGTGCACAATAAATAAGCAAGCCTTTGCTTCCCTAATAGCCTACACAGGAAATTCACGATAGAATCTACCAATAGATCTTGAAAGAATCTCACTGAAAACTGGCCACTGGAAGAAGCATGCCACTGGAAAACACTTAACTTCCAAACATTCATAGATTGGTCCACAAAATCCAACTTCCAATCATGAAACCCCACATAACTCCCTAAGCAATCATGGCGTAAGAACCTGTTAATGAAAGCTCCTTATCCTCATTAATGCTGGGAAAGTTTTGGAACAATTCAGTTCACGGAGCTCTCGCCAGAGTAAGGCCAAGACCTTGTGTGCTGATCTGAACCAATTGAATGTCCAATCTCTCTTAAAAATGCATCCTCCTTCACTATGCTCACCAAAAAATAACCCCTGAACACACTATCCCCTCATCGACACCTATACTTACTTCCAAAAGACAATTAAACTCCCTAAGAAGTCATCGAGTACGCACATGCTAGTGAAAGCTCCTTATCTTCAGCAATGTTGGGAAAATTTCAGAAAAATATCTTCACAGCTCCTGCCACAGTAAGGTCAAAACCTTGTGTGCTGATTTGAACCAACTGAATGTCCAAGATTCTTCAAAATGCATCCTCCTTTGATGCTCTTCGAAGAAAATAACCCTCATAAAACACCAGTCTTCCATAGACCCATGCTTACCATGTCAGTATTTACTTACAAAAGAGAATTAAACTCCATCAGAACCACATATATTACAAGTGATAAATATCTGGCAGAGGATTACATCTAGCTTTTCAGTCTATCTCTTCTCTATTCAAAACCTGAACAATTAACAGATTTTGAGCCAAGTGCCTAAATCTGCTTAAGTTGGCATATTTAAGAAAACTGTTAACCAGAGTATTGTGTAGTTGATTTTCATACATGAATTCCAATTGAAAACATAATGCTGTGGAGTAAAGCAACTGTAATTTTCCTTGACTCAGAAACGAAGTTCAAAGATTGTTGTTTATTATTTGGTTTGTAGAGCATTGTTTATTATTTGGCTTGAAGAGCAACCAACAAAAGAGGAGAATGGAAACAATTCAACAAACATCTGATGTGCAAAAGTGCAAAGTAATGGTGTGCTTCATTGCATACATTCAAACACGTCACATGACATGGTAAAGCAAAAGATAGCATGAAGTATTCCTTCCATGGAGTACAAAAAGATGAGCAAAAACGTGGACAATAGATAAAAGCAAATTTGGTGTATTTGGTCAAATTAAACTCAGAGTCGGCATACCGGAAGTGTAAGTTTCTCTTTGCCATGAAGCCGAAGGCTAATATACTACATGATTTAAGATGCAATTTTGGTCACCATCAGAAGGTTGATCTCGAATTCTGTCATTTGGGGCGAATTCTTGCGTAGCATAAGAGTCGCTTTCTTGGTGATGTGTTGCTATGCGCCTGAAGTTTGTCTTCATGTTCTTGTGAGGAGTGCAAACTCTGTCGAGTTCTTGCCACTGTAAACAATTATCAAAGGATGAGGAACAGTTGGGGAGGGAAGGGCACCTTTAGTTCTGGTTTCTTAATGTTGCGACGATCTGGGGTAGTGAGCGAGCGGCGATCCATTTGCATCGGTTTGAAAGAGGCCTAGAAAATTTGTAATATGTATTATCTTAGAGGGCATTTTGGTCATAAAAATGTGTAGAAACATAAATATGGTTAAACATGTTACACTTTTAAGATAGAGAGAATTTCTATGTTATTTCAATGGACCGTCGTAACATGTTACCATGATGTGATTTCTCATTAACTATGGTCAGTGACATTCAATAAAGTGATGCTACAAATTGCGTTCAAAATTTGTTACTAAAAGCTTTTATAAAAATATCATTAAACATATATAAAAATAATTTATTATTACCATATGAAGGATGGTAACTAGATTCTTAAGATCAAATTAGCCGAAATCTTACCGAAATGAAAGACAAGGTATAGAATTAATTGTTCAAAACTTTGCCCATCTTTTATGACATTTGCAGGACAAGTCGTTTTCCTTTAATTGGTTGTATTGAACTACTCCGTATTAATCAATCTGCTCGGAACATAAACACGTGCATTCTTTTTCAAATTTGGGCCGTGTGCTTTCACATATGCAGGTACAGTAAAGTCTTATATGCTGTGCAGCCATGTCATGGGCAAAGAGTATCAATTTCTATGCTTTAATCATTGGTTTTATGCCCTTGAATTTAAGGGTGCATTACATCCTAAGATAGCTTTTTGCACTAATAATACTTATGTCTGCACATCAGCCATGATGGATACGGCGTTAAAGCTTCGTCTGAAAGCACATGATTGCCTTTACCCCTCTCTCCCTTCCCTTCACTTTTATCGTTGTACAATCGTTCTCTCATCAACACCAGACCACCACCACGAATCAACGTTGCAGCCATGCACACGACCACTAGCTGCAACCATGCGCACGACCACCTCACAACCTACCTGCGACCAACATCACCAACCACGGCACAACCCAATACCCTCCAACATTTTCTTTCTCACATTTCTTTCGTACTCAGACCACCATCATCGTCTATCTCTACCCCATTCAACTACAACCACCATTATGCCAGCACTACATGCTACCACCGCAATACCACCAACCACAACCAGTGCACCATCAATCACCATGGCACCTCCACAACTGACACACTACCACCGTACTTGACAACCCAACCAATCTGCCCCATAAATCGTCCGAATATATCCCCTTCAATGCCAACCCCACCACTAGCACTACCGTGACATAAATATGGTACCACACAGACACACACAACAACAACACAAGCGGCACTACGACACCACCGTGACATGCACACGACCAACACCAGCCACCATAGCAATACCACCCCGGACCATTGATGCCAGCAGCTGCCATGAGCCTCCACCATCACAATCAAATCGAGGGTCATTGCTTGGAGACTAGGGAGAGGTTAAAAAAAAGAAACAAGGGGAAAAAAAGAAGGGTTAATTACACATATGTCCCTGAGGTTATGGGGTAATTACAGTCAAGGACACAAAGTTTCAAAATGTAACATTCCGTGACCAAAAGTGTTTCAAATGTATCACCCGTGTCCATCCGTCAGGGTTCCGTCCAAAAAGTGTACTTTTTGTATGATGTCATCAATACGTATTTTTAAAATGACGATACTACCCCTGGTAAATTAGGGCTTCAAAACTCTGATTTGAAAATTAGGGTTTCAAAATCTTAATTTGGAAATTAAATTAGGGTTGCAGATCTCATCTTTGTCAGATTCAAGCTACTGAGCTTGAATCTTCTGTAATTTTTAGATGGATTTTTGTGATGAAAGTCTGAGAAGGTGAATTCCAATTTCTTGGCCAATGAAGAACAGAATGAGAGCCCGCCAAGCATCGGTCGCACTCCATTCCCAATGAAAACTTCCCCCGATCCAAATAAACAAAAACCCAAAAAGCCAGCCTTTCACCCCAAAAGCACCCACACATACGCACCAGCTCCAGTGTATGTGTGTGTAGTTACGTTGACAGTTCAGAGCCTACCAAATCCAACTCTGCACAACAAAGCTTCCCCTCTCATGTGTTCCACTTCGTTTACCCCTCGGAATCCCAAATCCCTCACAGCCGTCACCAGGGATTCCTCTTGGGCCTTGACTGGTTTGTATTGTCACGACTCAGGAAATTTCCTACTGGGTCGGATCTGGGGTCGCCGTTGACATGGACGGCGGTGATGGAACGGTGAGATTGGGCGCGCTGAACATGAAGCCAGATCGGTGCTTCAATCTCGAGTAGGACGCCGTGTTGGTGTCGTTGCTGGTGACTCAAGCAGAAAGCCACTGTGGCGAAGGAGTTAATTGAGATAAACCTAATTTGAAAATTAGGGTTTTGATAGGGATGGGTGGTATTTTATTTTAAAGTCAGGGGCAATCAAGTCTTTTTGTCAAAACCGTTAAGTATTTTTGTATTCCGTTTGTCAATGGACATAAGTGTTACATTTTGAAACTTTGTGTCCTTGGGTGTAATTACCCCCAAACCTCAGGGATATAGGTGTAATTAGCCCAAAAAAGAAAGTAAGAGAGAGGAAAAAGACAATTGGAAGAGAGATATATACATATAAATTTTGTACTTAGTGTCAAAAGTACGTATTAAGGGTAGCATTGACATTTTTAGAACACGAAATTGCCAACATCTACCAATATTGCTAGTTATGGTCACGAAAGTTGGGCAAATTTGATACAAAATGTTTCACATCTTGGATACGGGCACTTTTGAAATTTTGTGTTTTTTAAAAATAATTCCACCTCAAGTTAAAGGAGTTTAGTAGATTACCCTTAGCTAATAACTACAGTACCGTTAAAGTTAAAATTTTCTTGATATATTTTTGGGTAAAAGGTCCCATGTATTACTTCATTTCAAAAAAATAAAATAAAAAAATCATATGTACAAACTGTATCAAACAACTATTACTCCACCATGCTATTACATACACATCATATCCTCTGGTCTATCTTCCTTCTAGCAACAATTGATTGTCATTTTTCCATGCTTCACATAGGCTGTGATTAATGGTATTGGCTGGAACTTTCTTCCAACTGTAGGCTCTGTACCTTACCCATTGTTAGGTTACAAACAGACATCCATGCACATTTGAGGCTTGCTTCTTGAAAATTATGTTATTCCTCTCTTGCCATATCCCATAGCAGGTTATAGCTAGCAGCAATTTCCATAGTTTAGCTTTCAAACTTTTTCCTCTAAACTTTAGGCAGGCTTGTTGTAACAATTGTGGCCAAGAGATTAGCTTGATTTGAATATGCAATTTCCTCATAACCAATCCCCAAAACTTTTTAGTAAATGGACACTGCAAGAAGATATGATCTTTAGTTTCAGTCTTGTTGGAACACAGTACACAACTGTCCTCTTGAAGGATATTTCAGGCTTTCAATTTTTCTTTAGTCCTTAACCCACCATTACATAGCTGCCATAACTTCATAGTGCATCTAGGAATGTGCCCTGGAAATCGCAGGAGCTTCCACCAAGGAGCTGTGACAGCTTTTGTTCTTATACATTCCCAGACAGTTTTATTGTGAATTGCCCATTAGCACTTAAAGTCCAGGTAATTAGATCATGATTGAGAGAGTAGGCCTAGGCAAGGATTCAAGCACAGAGTTGAGTTCCCTAAGTGCTTAGGATCTGATGGCTGGCTCCATGTATTGTTATGAATGATATCTTGGACCTTAGCATTTATGCTCAATCCTGAATCATAAAATACACTTCAGTTAACACACCATTTGGTAGCCAATTATCTAGCCATAACCATACTGTATTACCATTTCCCACTTTATACTTTACAAATTGGTGGAATATCTCCCTAAGCTTTATTATTTTACACCATGTCCATGACAACATAGCAGGGGATTCGAAAGTCCAAATATGCCTATCTTTTATGATAATGATATGACACCACTTTACCCAAAGGGAGTCTTTCTTGTGTGCCAAGTCCCATAAGTGCTTACAGATTGCAGCTTTATTCCATTCATCCATTCTTTTAAGTCCCAGACCTCTTTCCTTCTTTGGTAGACATACTTGTTCCCAGGCTACCTTAGCCGCCATACATCTTCCCTCACTTCCATTCCATATAAATGCCCTTACTTTACTTTCAATCTATTTGATTATCTTCTTAGGTAGTATAAAAATACTACACGAGTACACTTGTAGATTGAGTAAAATAGAGACAGCAAGTTGTACTCTCCCAGCATAAGACAAATACTTTGTAGACCAACTTGAGAATTTCTTGTTCACCTTTCAACTAGAACTTTGCAATCTTTATAAAGTAATTTGGTAGATATCAGGGGCACCCCAAGGTATATGATAGGAAATCGGCTAACTGGAATACCAATGACTGTAATCAAATTCCTAGCAATACTTTGATCTACACCAGTAATAAAGACAGAGCTTTTTGTAAGGTTAGGTGTCAAACTTGAAAGCTATTCAAATTCCTTCAAAGCTAGCTTAATTAGCTCCATAGTTTCATATCAAACTTGAGCTAATAGGAAGAGGTCATAGGAAGAGGTCATCAGCAAAGCACAAGTGACTAATCTGTAGTCCTTTGCATCAATTGAAAATGGAAGGAGGCTTGAGTACTGTAATCATCCATCATACTAGATAAGGCTTCCATTACTAGGAGAAACAAATATGGGGACATAGAGTCCCTTGTCTCAATCTTTTAGCACTTGCAAAGTAACCCTCCATTGAGATTGATGGAGAATTTAGAAGTGGTCACACACTGTATAACCCATGTCACAAACTGTGCAGGAAATAGCATACATTCCATTACTGATTGAAGAAAGTCCCAACCCACTGAATCATAAGCCTTTTGGAGGTCCACCTTCATCACAGGTCTAGGTGTACCATCATTCCTATGATATTTTTTTACCATCCTTTGCATTAGTAAGATCTTATCTGCAATATTCTATTGGTCACAAAAGCATACTGCCTTTTTAGAGATAAGTTGTGGGAGAATCTTCTTCAGTCTTGCACTTAGAATTATAGGGACACATTTGTATATAACATTGCAGTAAGCTATAGACTTAAAATCCTTCATAGTACTTGGGCATTGTATCTTAGGCATTAGGGTTATTGTAGTGTTGTTAATACCTGCATTTTTGTTGAAGATTTCCATGACTGCTGCAATAACAGTTTGCCTAACCACCTCCCAGCTCTGTTGAAAAAACTCTGCACTGTAGCCATCAGGTCCAGGGGCTTTATTTGGCTTGAATGAGAATATGGCCTCCTTTATTTCCCATTCTAACATAGGGGCACTTAAAAGTTGTTGATCATGGCTTTCCACTTTCTTTTTGATGAATATATTCAATCTGGCTCTTATCACAGGATTGCTAGGCACAGGGGTACCAAGGAACTTTGCAAAATGATTGATAGCTACTTGTTGTACCTCCTTTGCACCTATTACCAATGTCCTTCCATAGTGTTGATAGATAGGATCTTGTTGTAAGATCTATGGAGCAGCACTTTTTTTCTGAAAGTAAGCAATAATGCTGTCACCCAGTTTCAAGTCTTTAATTCTGGCTTTCTGATAGTAAAATGCTTCTTCTGCCTAAACCAAATTGTAATATTGTGCATGTATCTCTTTTTCCTGCCTAATCAATTTAGGGTCTTGATTCATCAGCATTTGATTCTGTATTTCTTGCAACTCTTGCAATTTAATTTCAATTCTAGTAGAAATATTGTTGTAGTGTTCTTTATTTCATTTTTTTTCAAAACATGCTTTAATTTCCTCAGTTTTGTGCTTAATTGATAACCAGCATTCCCTTCCACCTCTTCTTGCCACACAATTATTAAAAGCTATTTAAAAGTCCAGTGCTTCATCCAAGTTGAAAATTTTAAATAGCCTTTTCCCATTATGCACTTCATGACCAATCTTGACAATTAATAATGAGTGATCTGAAATTCCTGAGGCATGAGCTTCTGCTTGAGTGTTAGGAAATTTGTCTAACCATCCTTCATTCTGCAGTACTCTATCTAGCCTTCACATTATAAGGTTCTCAGTTCTCTTATTGTACCATGTATAGAATAATCCAGTGGTAGGTAGATCTGCTAATTGAGTGGTGTACAAGCATTGATTAAACTCATTAATATCTGGTTGATTTACTCCAATGCCTCTTTTTTTTCTCTTCTTCACATCTTACCACATTGAGATCACTCATAATCAAACATGGAGTCTGACCAATGTCTCGTGCCTTATTAATCAGGTGCTACCATAAACTCCTTCTTTTCCTTCCTTTATTGTTTCCATAAACATATGTCAAGCAGAATGCATGATCTGATATAAGAGAATTCACTTTACCAATTATATATTGGGCATATGAGCTGATAAGATTCACCTGGACCAGTTGTTTATTCCATCCCATCCAAATTCTTGACACTCCTTTGTTATTCACACTGTGCACAAAAGACCAATCCTTATTCCATTTCTTTGTAATTCTACCAATACTCTGCATCCCAACTCTAGTTTCCAGCAGGCCAATGATTCCCACAGTATAGTTTTTGAGTATTTTTTTTACTTCATGTTGCTTCCTTGGGTCATTAAAACCCCTTATATTTCAACTTGCAATTACTATCATCTTAGTTTGGAGTTTTTCCCAACATTTGTTCCTCCCCCCCCCCACCCCACCCCCCCGCTTGACTGTTTTCTCCTGTATACTAGTACTCAATTGTTCACTTCCATTCACATTTGAAACCACCAATTCCACTGTATCAGTAATGTTTTCCAATGCAGTGAACTATTCTTAGTTTCCAGCTTCTTTTCCATCAATCTACTGCCCTGAGCAGTGGGAGATGTCCTAGGGCTGACAGTAATCCACTTAGTTTGTCAGTTATTCTCAGTCACCTGTCTATCCATCTCTTTTCTCACTCCCATTTTGACTTTAACTTGCCAACCAGTTTTCTCCCCATTCCTGACCATTTATTTCTCCATCCATCTAAATGTTGTCTTTGGTTTCTTGAAGCACTTGCTCTCATGATGTCCAAAGACATTACAATAATTACTCTTTATTGGAAACCATTCATATTCCACTTTTGCATCAGCAGCTGATCATTAGGACCTTTTAGTGGGATCATCTCAGGTAAATTGCCATCAACATTAATCTCTACACAGATTCTTGCATAACTCACTCTTTCTCTAGAAGCAGTCATATGGTCCATAAAGAGTGGTGTACCAATAGAACTAATTAAAAATTCTACTCATCATCATTGTGGACCAAAATTGCAGTGGTAAGAATGGCAATTTTATCCAAACAGGAACAATATTCACTCCCTCATTCTCAATAGACATAGAAGCATTCCAAGGTTTTAGAATGACAGGCTTGTTATCAAAAAATCACGGTCCCTTTTCCAGTGTTTGATTGTAAGCAGTAAAAGAATCAAATATTACTAGATAAATTCCAGATTTTAGGAAGCTTAAAGAAAAGGTACCAAATTGCTTCCATTTCCTTTCCAGGAAACCTTTCATTACATGCACCAGTGGTCTTGCCCCTGGTTAGGGCTGTATATGAACCGAGTTCGAGCCGAACAAAGGCGTGTTCGAACTCAGTTCGTATATTTTTAGACATGTTTGGGCTCGGCTCGTGTTCTTTAAGAACATAAATCTTGATGTTTGAACTCGGCTCTCGTTCGTCACCACAGAACTCGGGCTCGGCTCGTTCGTCTAAAAGCTTTAAAATCTGTTCAAGAACTCAAGATGGAACCGCAATGTACAGACATGAGCTACCATTTCCGACCACCGTACTACAAACATCTCACAGTTTGAGACCCTCCGTCGACGAAATTGATAATATTGTTTGGATCTGGAGATGAGTCTTGACGAACATTTGAACGGAGAGGATGCCGGATCCCAGATCTGATGTTCTTAATGGCTCCGGAGTAGGATCAGAAGTATTCATTACTCCACCGTCAATACGTAATGTGGCCGTATTTGTATGTGAGGGTGAAAGATGGTGAGAGAATGTTTATGTATGTTTTTGTAAGTCTCTGTGCATGAAGAGAGAGAGAGAGAGAGAGCCAGAAGAGAGAGAAAGAGGCAGAAAGCCGTGGAAAGGGGCGGCTGTTTGAGAAATATAGGGAGTGCTTGTTAGGGTTTTCTTCTTAGGGTTTTTAAATGAGTTAATAGTTTGGGGTTGGATTTGGGCTTTATTATATATCACATGGGCTGTATGTTTAAATGGGCTTAAGGTTTTGGGCTCATTGATTCTATGGCCTCTAGATTTAAACTTTAATGTATATGATTCATGTAAATGGTATATTTAAAATATATTATAATTAAATTTATTATTGAAACGAACTGTTCATGAAGACACTTGCAAATATTTTCGAGTGTTCATGTTCGGCTCGTTTAATAAACGAGCTCTAAAAATTTGTTCATGTTCTATTCGTATATTATTCGAACGAATACGAATGAGTTCTAAGGATAACGAACCATGAGCCGTTCATGAACAGCTCGGTTCATTTACAGCCCTACCCTCGGCACATAGGCAATCAATGTATTCTGCCACGTATTCCTTTCCTCCTTCATGGGGTAAATGCACTTTACCACCTTATACTTTAAGGCGGTTGCACTATGGCTCCCCTTACTTTAAAAAGTTGAACTAAACCCCCCTGAACTCATCAAAACAGAGCAAAATGGAACGGGGGTAACTGAGATTGTTGAAATGCCACAATTACCCTTGTATTAAACTCAACATCGAAGATTGTATCCACCGTTTTCAAACCATTCATTTTCCAAAGTTCTCAAACTCTCGGTCTCCCAAATCTCTCTGCCCGGCATCGGCCTTTGGCTTTCTGGCCTTTCTGCTTGTGTTCGGTGGCTGGTGTTGCCGCTGCAAGTCGCGGCTTGAGTGGGTTTTTCTCAGTTTTGTCCTTGCCAGTGTGTAGAAGTGCTCGCGGGTCTCTGTTCCTCTTCGCCGGCGTTTCAAGTTCGAGATGAGTCATGTTAAGTTTGAAATTGGTGTTCAAGATTTCAAATTCTCTCTAAAAAACTAGCTGTTAGGTTGTGTCGTTGGTCTTCTCTGACCTGTTCTAGCCGTTAGGTGGTGGTTGTTGGTCTTCCCCGGCATCGGCCTTTGGCTTTCTGGCGTTTCTGCTTGTGTTCAGCGGCTGGTGTTGCCGCTGCAAGTTGCGACTTGAGTGGGTTCTTCTCAGTTTTGTCCTTGCCGGGGTGTAGAAGTGCTCGCGGGTCTCTGTTCCTCTTCGCCGGCATTTCAAGTTCGGCTCTGGGATCACCTCGGTTTTGATGGGTTAGTTTGTTTCAGTCGGGTTTGGAGTGATCAGACGGTGCAAGTCTTTGTCGGTGTGTTGTTTTTTTCTCCGGCTGTCTTCCTGTGCTTTCTCCGGCGCTATCGAGGCCGTCGCCGACGTCTTTTGCGGCTGTGACGGGCTTCACTCTGGACGTGTTGATTTTGCAACGACGTCGGATCCTTGCAAGTCTTAAGCACTTTATTGGGTCAAAAGGGTAGTTTCATCCTAAAATGCAGGATCTGGGTGCCAAACACTTCCCGCCCAAAAACAATGTTAACTTGGATGGAAACCGTCCATTTTGCCCAGTTTTGATGAGTTCAGGGGGGTTTAGTTCAACTTTTTAAAGTAAAGGGGGCCACAGTGCAACCGCCTTAAAGTATAGGGGGTAAAGTGCATTTACCCCCTCCTTCATATCTTCCATAGTATATACAACACCACTTTGTCCATTTATGACTTGCGGGGCAACATATTTAAGGCTATGTTCTTTCACAAAATCCCTGTTTGGCCTTGTCATAGAGGCCAACGTTGGGAATTCGTCACCTGTTCCCCCCTGTTTATTTTTCAAAACCAGCCAATAAACCCCTTCTCATATCAATCCGTCCCATTACATCAACATTATTTTTTGCCACACCAGTTTTGTTTACCTGGACCGAAGCCACATCAGCATTGACTTTCTTCGTGGTAGTTGCACTCACTACACGCACTCCACTGCTATGGGGTAGATGTTCCCCACGTGCCCCCAAATTCAATGCACTATTCCCACAACCACATGCAATCTTTTCTTCAAATTCGTGCCCATGATTCCTTTCCTCATTAAGCATTCTCTTTCATTCCAACCTTAGTATGGCATTTTCTTGTTTTACTTCCTCCATTTGTAGCACAAGTTGATAAAACTCAGTTTGAAAATAATCATCTCTTACCAATTCCCTCGTCGACCCTTCATGTAATTTGGCATTGTCCATCTTCAGATCCTCCTTGCAATTCTCAGAATACGACTCATTTGTACACATAAGGCTACCTTCATCCAAGTCCACATTTGATTCTGTTACAGTCTCTGGTCTGATATCTCTGACATCGAGAAATTTCTCTGAACCCAGCGAGATTGTATTGTCTCTCAATTTCTTGGTCGAGCCTTGTGATTGTTGTCCTTCGTGCGTTCTTTCCCATTCCTCACGCACGAAATCTTTGGCAGAGGAATCCTAGGTGCACCTCTCATCGCCGGGAGGTGATTCCCGGTGGCATTTTCATACTTGTATTTTGGATCCTAGAGAGAACTCTCTCTAAGCGTTTTTTAAATTTTCTTGATTTTACAGGAATTGGTGTTAAGAAGAATAAATCTTGTCTTCAATCCGTTATGTAACTTCCTATAATCGTTTAAATCGGTTATACTAGAATCTTAATATACTTTTGTAAACACCTACTTACTTCAACATCAGCTTCAACGATTATTATCAAGTTTTTTCTTGAAGATTTTCAAAATAAGACAACCTCGTTTTCCTTCGTCTATCAGCTCCTAGGTAAAAGCCTTGGTCTAATAATCAAAAACCTTGATCATGCACTAGAGATTCCATTTCTAAATAGAGCACATAGAAACAAGGATTGGCAATTACTAGAATCAGATACGAGTCTTAGCATAACATTTTCCAACTCCATTAGCCCCTCATGGCTTGTGGGTTGGGATCTCTAAGAATCATCCCCGCACCAATTGACTATTCGATGCCCCAATCCTGCCCCGATCATCCTTGCTAGTGAGATTAAGATCTTTTTTCCTGCGAGATGTCACAGTAACCGCACCTAATAATCTCACCATTTATGCATACGATATTCAAACGGAAGTTGATTAACATTTTTGAAAAAAAGTATCGCCAAATATATACCTATATTGCTGAAAGCGAAGGAGAGAGATAGAGGGATGAAGTGGAAAAGATCTCGATTTAGATGATTACTGCTGGTGATGAAGGTTTTAACAGCCATGAGCCAGGATGGTGGCAGATAAGTTGGGGGTTTGGTGTGAAAATAGAGTTTTTAATTTCAGGATGAACTGAGTGTGAGATCCTCACAGTTGTCGGGTGGTTTTGATGACTTAATTTAAGTACAATATTTCTTTACATACTAGAACAGGTCAAAGGCTATTGTGCATACTAGATAATACCTTTAGCTATAGGGATGTTTTGAGTTTAGGACATTGCTTGTCAAATATTAGAATGTCATTCACTATTTTTTATAATTCCATGATCCTTTTGGAATATCTTGTCAAAGTTAGCTGTTAAGTGGTCAAAAAGCACGACAAAAAAAGGTTATTCCTTCACTATTTTTTAGATTCAACAACTTGGACGAAAATAGATCATGTGACCCCGATCCAACCTCGTGTTAACCTGAATCACTAAAGCTCCACCACCTATGCACTGCCACCCCACCACCTCCACCATCCCTTTCCTCATCACCATCCTCTGCCACCATTATAACTGCTGGTCCCGATATAAAAGAATACCCTTAGAATTTGTGTGTGTGTGTGTGGGTGTGACAAGGAAGGACACAAATTGGCATACTGTTATCAAGACCAAAAGAGACTTTATTGATGATGATGTGTTCGTTGAGATGTACCAAGAGGATAATGCTCCCACAGTGATGTCGCTCCAGGAGGATAACGATTTTGTTGATGAGTCTCTCTGCAATTTAGGCCATGCTGGAGAAGAGGTCGATGCTGAAGCCCTCCGTGATGGCAATGATGATGATGATTCCGAAGAAGAAGTTGAAGAAGAAGAAGAAGATGATGATGAAGATGAAGAGGACGAAGATGACGAGGATGAGGAAGACACTATTCCCTTGTCTATTAGTGATAGTGATTAAGAATGTAAAACAAAAACAATGTTATCAATCTACTTTTATACTTGTGGTGTGTATTATTTTAATTGAATTGTCTATTACTGATTGTGGTTGACTATTTAAATTGAGTTGTCCTTTGCACTGGCCGTGCCACATTGTTATCGATTAACTTTTGCACTTAAGTCTTTTATTATTCAAGCGAACTATATTGTTATCAATTAAATTTTGCGCTTAAGTCTTTTTGTAGATATACCGAGATCCAATGCACCTCGAGGTCGTGGAGGCGGCCGCCGCGGACCTGCGTCGGCACAGTCAGCCTCTTTTCCCAGGATTGATGACGCAGCGACTGATGAGCACTCGATATCGTCAGTAGCTCTGGTACATGGTGAGACAATATTAGTTTCGTGTCAAATTGAAACATATTTGTTGCAAAATATATAACATCTTCCTTTTCATCATTTGTAGCTTCGAGTACATCTGTACCTATAGGTATCACACGCGAGATACCTCTCATGTCCATAATAATTAGTATGTTTTCATTTTTCAGAGCTTAATTCCTACTGTCTTTTAGCGCACCTATCTAACTTAATACTATATTATATTGGGACTGATGTATCTCTTGTGATTTCTTGTAATTAGCTTTGTTAAAGATTGTGTTAGGACCAAGATCGGTCCTATTATCAAGGCCCACCTTCCACAGCCTTATCCGACGTGGAAGGCTTGGATTGAACCATGTCTGGACAAAGTTCTTGATAAGGATTGTCTATTTTTCATTGCTTTATTTGGTTTTAGATGCACATTATTGCTGAATTTTTCTTGCTAATCTTGTTTGAAATTGTGTTGAATTATGTTCAGGACTATTTCAACTTCGAGTCCGACAGAGACCAAGAACTTGGGAGGCAGGCCTGGGAGTGGCATTACTCAGAAAATTACAAGAAGTGGATGCTCATTGCAAGGAGGCAGGCGCTAGCTCGGGCGGGTGCGACGTATATTTCTATGGCCAGGGACTACAACCCCAAGTACTTCTCAAAAGCCATGTGTGGGCAGCTTATGGATCATTGGTGTACAGCTAAATGGGCCAAGCTCAGTGAGCGAGGCAAGGATGGCGGGTAGTAAGAAGAAGATGAAGCATAGTGCTGGATCACGTCCATATGCTGTGCACAATCTGAAGCTGATAGAAGAAGACCCTAACAAAAGGCCCCCTACGATGCTCCAAGGCTTTGAGGTCACATACAAAAAGAAAGATGGGCAGTGGGTTTCTGAGCGTGCAAAGCAATTTGCGGTGAGCACACAACTATTATTCACTTTTGCATTCATATTGTATCCTTATTGGTTGCGGCAAGTTGCATTCCTTTAACTTTTCAGTGTTTTTTTTATACAAAGTGCATATAGAGAAAAAGTTCAGGCCAACTCCCAGGCAGACAGTAGCCAAGCAGTGGATGAGGTCTCTTTTTTGGTCAGAAGCTACAGGGGGTCCTAAGAAGGACCGTATCCTCGACCACCCTCGTCAATCCCAACGTTCATTGCTAGGCAGCCAATGGTCATAAGGTGCAACCAGCTGTAGTAGTTCTCAGGCTGAAGAGACGAAGAAAGAACACATAGACAGACTTGTTGAAGAAAAAATTGTGAGGATGATCCAACAAGGTTTTATTATGCCCGGAGCCAGACATCGGGTAATACCAACTTTCTTAAGTAGTTATGTACTGTGGTCATTTAATCTGTGATCTTGATTTGTATTAATTATGTTGAATCATTTGTATGACTTCACACAGAGCGGTATTGTGCCTAGTGCCAGTGATTCTTAGGGTGGTGAGGATGTTGTTGTATCAAATCTGCCTTCAACAAGGGATGAAGAAGATGATGATGACGACGTTGGTGGGTCTGCTGGCTAGTATGTTTCTGGGGTCTTATGTTTTGGTTGTAGTTGTGTAGTTCATGAACATATACTTGACTCATTTTCTTAATTTTGCTAAAAGACTATGTATGTACCTGAGAGTTGACATTTTTCTTTGTCACGTTGATGTGATTTTAATGGCCTATATTTATAGTTTGATGATGTAAAGATGTGCTTGGTTTGGGATTGACGTATTAAAATGAATGCGAGACTTGTTTTTTTTATGTGTATAGATAGGTTTCGGACATGTTCTTTGAATGAATGCAGGACAGGGGTTGAATTGATTTTTAAATGAATGCGTTGAAAGGTTGAATCGATTTTTGGATAGGTTGTTGAACAGTTTTGCACAGGTTGAATCAATTTATAGACAGGTTGTTGAATTCATTTTGGACAGGTTGAATTGGCTTTGGGACAGGTTGTTGATTTGGTTATGGACAGGAGGTCAAAAAAGGCCTACTTTTAGAAAGAATAACCCAGGTTTAGTGACCACACATCGCGGTTGCTAAACTGAAAAGGCGTGGTCGCGAAAAAATATATATAATTATAAAACGTTAGTGATTGCATTTTGCGGTCGCCAAATTATACGGAGTGGTTGCTAAACAAAAAAAAAATTAGTGACCCCAATATTGGTCGTTAAATTAGAAAAAGCGGTCGCTAAATAGAAAATAATTTAATTATTTAGCGAGCGCGAGAGCAGTCGCTAAATGTAGTCAACGCAATCGCTAATTTTAGCGACCGATTATTAAATGCGGTCGCTAAAATTTAATGACCGGGTCCATAGCGTCCGTTTTAGCGACCGACTTTTGCGGTCGTTAAAACGGTTTAGCGACCGCAATTTTCCCTTTAGCGACCAGCGATCGCTAAAGGGGTAGTTTCATGTAGTGGGTGACAGGGGAGTGCGCAAAGTTGGAAAGAGGAGGAAGGAGGGCAGGGAAGGGGGTCTGATAGGAGGAGTGAAGAAGAAGTAGAAGAAGGATAAAATTATCATTTGAAAGAACCGTTAGTCAAGCGTGTGTTGACCACGCGCCATTAAAAATGATGTTTTCCATTAAAGGTGTCCAAGTTGCGTATGTATGGGGGTTTTAACGCATAAATTTAAAGTAAAGGAAGAAAATTGCACACCGCGTATAGTTCAAGGGGTCATTAGCTAGTTTCTCTAAGTTTATTTTTTTTTAATTTTGGATTTTGGGTTGGGAAACCGGGATTGATGCTATTGTTCTTATGGTATTTAACATGCTACTAAGTACAAAGCACTAAGTAACCAAGAAGGAGATTAAAAGTTCTGAGTATTTGACACAATTTCTTATTTTTTTGTTAAATTGAAAATGATTTTAACAATGACCAAGAAATGTGCTAACTAGAAAAAGAAAAAGAAGAACAAATGAAGAAAATATGCCTAACTAATAAGTAGTAACTAACAAAATTGAGGTAATTAAACGCTGTTCATTAAAAGGATATTCAGAAAAGTTAACCATTTACCTACAGGTAAATACTCGACCCACCTGAGTAGGGTTTGAGCACTGAAAAAGACTATCCAAAAAAGTTGGAGTAAATTTTACCTGTATCTGACCGGCTATTACCAATAATCGGTGGGTATACTCGTCTACAAGGTTTAGTGGCAGCCGTGGATGACTGGCTGCGGATGGTGAGTCAACTCATTGAGTTCACTCACTATGTTCGTGAACCTTTTTTTTTTTTCCTTTTTCTTAAAGACAAATAGCAACTTTACAGTTTTATCTATTTTGACCATTAATTTGACCACTTAACGATCAAAATTGTCTAAATGCACCAAAAGGCTCCACATAATCATAAATAGTGAATGACATTGAAAGATTTGATAAAGAACATCCTAAACAGACGATTACTCTATAGTTAAAAGACCATTTTTTTAAAATTTATATCACGTCAAGATTACAGGGGTCCAGAAACCAACTTGTAATTCACCGAGAAGTTCAGGGCAGGCCAGAAATATAGTTCATAACCACCCGGCAACCATTGCGGCTTATAAAATTTGGAACCATAACCGTAGCAAACCTTGTCAAAGTCCTTTCCTATAGGGGCCGGGTTGGTTTTCACCATGTGCAGGTCAACTTGCCAAAATAAGCTGTCCATTTTTCTTATAAAAAAAAATGATTTCCATATGTTTTAAAATTAATGTTTAGGGACGACTTTTAGCGACGGCCAAGAATCCGTTGCTAAAAGGTGTTAATGAGAAATAAAATGCTAGCCCTTCTTAGCCGTCTTAAATATATAAAAATTGTATGGGAAATTTGGTTTTGTTTTTTTGGCTTGTTTTGCAAGTAAAGTTTGATAGGCATTAATTCTGGGAAAGTATGCTGGCATTGATTCAACATCTATGTGAATTGTACCCCATTATGTTTATAGCAGATAAATTTTTAGATGTTATCATATAAACTCTTTTCTTAGGCAAAGCTAGTATTGCATCAATTGAAAAAGAAGAAATGATTTGAATATCTGTACAAATTAACAAGTAGTTTTGCATAACGGTACTTACATTCTTGCAGAAAACGACGTGTATCGCAATAGGGGTTAACGATTTTGGGGAAGGAATAATTTGGAAAAACTAAATTAATTTATTTCAAAAAAAATCCTTTTCCTTAAGTCTACCCCACTTTTTCATAATTTTCAAAACCCCTAATTTCTTAATTTTTTCAATTGAATATGAGAAAGTACAAATTGGTTGCTGCCTGCTGGCTAGTCTTAAGAATCAACAGTGTGAAGGACAAATCTTGACAATATCTTGAGGGTTGTTCGATCAATTGGAGGAAGTAAAACCCTGAAAAATCAACGTTGCTTTCTACATTGTGGCGGCAAGTAGAACGACTTCTTCCTGTGGCTATCAGTCTGACGGCTGTAGCATTTTAAGAAAGCCATATGCCCACTTCTCTAGAATAGGTCACATCTAGCTTGAATGCACCTAACGCTTCTGCGCAAAAGCAAAGTTAAATTTGGATTCTCTTAAGCATGGGTCTAGTAAGAGCTGTCAACAACGACCTTTAATTTAGTGACAAATTAAAAAATTTCCAAAAGAGTCGGATAAATTTCATTTGAAGGTGGCAACACTGTTTTGTAACCACATCTAAATGTTGCTAAAGCTACTAATCCTACCAAAATTGGCCTGACAAACATTTCAGGTAGACAAGTGTATCCTTTTTATCCTTCTTTATTATATTTAAACGGCAATCGATGTCACTGAAGTTTTCTTCCTTCGGTACAAGGAAGCCAAGTTAGACCAAGTTTGTACTATAGCAAATTCACATAAAACTTGAAAGATACACTTTGAACCATCCCTTATAAAACCCCCTGATCATCCCTTGAAAGTCTATATCAAAGCTCAGAAAACACGTAAAAGTACCTAAGAACTTAGATTCCAATGGCCAACCAAGTGGTTGTGGTCATGGTGCCATTTCCAGCACAAGGCCATCTCAACCAGCTTCTGCAACTGTCCCGTGACATCTCATCCTACGACATACCTGTCCACTACGTCGGCACCACCACCCACAACCGCCAAGCCAAGCTCCGCATCCACGGTTGGGACCGCCTTGCGGTTGCCAATATCCATTTCCATGAATTCCCAACACCTTCTTTTGTCTCTCCACCTCCCAACCCTAATGCCTCCCACTATAAGAAAACAGGCCTTTAGCGACGGAAAAATTTGTCGTTAAAAACTCAAAATCCGTCACTAAAAGAATTAGCGACGGATTCACCGTCGCTAAAAATCCCTCGTATAAAAGCCCGTCACTAATAGTTTAGCGACGGAATGTTTTAAATCCGTCGCTAAATATGTCATTTTTCAGACGGATTTATTTTTAATTAGCGACGGATATTCCGTCGCTAATTATATTTTTAGAATTTTAATTTATTTTCTTTTTTGTCAAATTAAAGACGGATAAAATATTTTAGCAACGGAATATTCCGTCGCTAAAAAACTTATTTAGCGACGGAATATTCCGTCGCTAAATAACTGATTGTAGGAATACTTTTAGCGACGGAATTAATCCGTCGCCAAAAGTCAATTTTTTTTATTTTTCAATTACCCAGACCTGTAATACAATTTTCAATTCTCAACAACAACGCGCAATAATCAATACAGAAAGAAATATATATAATCAATTATAAAAAAATATTTATTATAAAAAAACTCATATATGTACAAGCCGGGAACCGGATACAGCCGGTTAGGAGAGGGGAGAAGAGTACAAGCCGGGCGCGGGGGGGGGGGGGGAAGCTAGGAACGGGCACGGGAAGGGGCTCATCAGGGGTTGCCGAGTCCCGGATCTGGATCCTGCTGATCCGGGGCCGGCTCGGCCTGTCCAGCAGTGCCCTGCTCCCTGATCATCCTCACCACCACTGTAGCAATGCGCTGGATCTCCTCGTCGTCCAACTGAGGCCGAGGAGCCGGTGTCTGTGGAGGGGCAGCAGGGGGTGAGGACGCTCCTATCACGGCACGAGCAGTCGTGCTAGGCAGGCCGCGTATGCGGCCTTTCGGCCGATTCACGACCTCCGGCGTATCCAGCCATCGCTTCAACCCCCAGTACTCGCAGCCGTACTAGTGGACGCTGATGGCTGTCCGGACTGCTGCTCGGACCCCCTTAGCTGTTCATACGAGGCCTGCAAAAATAGTGGTTTAACGATATGTTAGGGCATTAATTAACGAAACAGACATTGAGGATAGAAAGAAAAAACATTAACAACTTAAATAAATTGACTCACATCGATCCGCCGGGCAATATCTGAAATATAGTCGCCCGCCCGGTGCGTCTCGTCCTTGTCCTTCTTCCGCACGTGCGTCTGATTATACGTCAGAGCTATGACCTCATCCTCCTCCAGATCCGGGTGCTCGACCGCGTTCATGTGTCGGACGATGTCGTGTGGCACCGACCCCCCCGTGTGCGTCGGATCTCTGTTCTGTCTGTTCTCAGCCCCGCTCTTACTCTTGGCGTCCCAACCTGGATCCGCAGCCCACCGATCTATCATCTCCCCCATACACGGTGAGATATCCAATGTGGGGGATATCTCGTCATGTCCGTCATCGGGGCACCCGCGGGCAGCGCCTTCTTCGCCCGGTCCCGTGCATCGTGGAGCCATCGGCGGTAATTCTTGCCGATGTAGGCAAAGAAAGCCTGCTGCCCCAGTACCTGCTGCTGAGGCGTGTCAAACGTGAACCCCTCCTGTAAGGCATTCAATAACACAAATTAACAACATAAAACAAACTGTAATTAAACATTTACTAACGCTGAAAAAAATACTTCACCGTACCAGCCACTCCTCCCATAGGGCCTCCCTCGCAGCGGCATCCCAGTCCTTCCAGTACAGGCGTGGCTCGAAGAATCGGCCCTTCACAAGAACGCCGATCTTCGTCCTCGCCTGATTCTCCAGGATCCTGCCAAAGAAGTAAATAAATAAATTAATACAGTTCAAATATAAATTAACACCCCAAAATTTTAAATATAAGGCATGAGGTGATATTTTTAGTACTTACAGGCCCTCCTGCGTGAGCGTAACTCTCTGTTTACGCTGGGGGTCGATGCGTACCCCGCGTGTCGGACCACGGCCTCGTCGAGATCCTACAAAACACAGACATTAATACAGTTCAAATATAAGGCTAGCGAAAATGTACGAAACACCGTTATCAACTATACCTGAGGTAGAACCCACGGAAGATGGAGAATGCACGCGCGTGTGGGATGAATCTGCGTCGGGCTGGGGCGACGGCTCGAGCTGGGGCTGGGGCGACTGCTGGGGCTGGGGCGACGGCTGGGGCTGGGGCGATGGCGACGGCGATGGCTGGGGCCCCATTGCTGTCCGCGATCACTCTGTGCCTCGTCATCAGTAGGCAATGACGAGGTGGGACCCACCGGGGAGGAAGCAGCTCGGCGTCCAGCCCGGCCACGAATAGCCCGTATCCTATCCATATCTGACTTCATATAGATAAATTACAAAGACATTAACACGTTAAAAACAATAATTTGGCAAAAATCATCATCGGCACAATATATATATATATATATATGAACGGATGTGCAAAAACACATCAATAAACACCAAGTTCTAAAATGTTACTACATTTTTCCCGTGATGTTACAACATTACAAGTCAATCATTTTCAGTTTGCGAATCATCTTCATCACTTTCCCCGTCGTCCTCTTCTTCGTGGGACTCGTCGTCCTCTTCATCTTCTAATTCATCCTCTTCATCAGTAGACTCGGTCACATCATCTCCAACACTTTCCACGTCTTCCGCGTCATCATCTACGACTTCTTCTCCTACAAGAAGTGTTGTTGGAAGAGGAAGATCGTCCTCCTCGTTGTTGACCTCAACAGGGAACAAGACACGTGGTTGGTCGGCTTGAAAGGAGTCTAGCTCACTGTCATATGTCACGGGCAATTTCTTGGACTTGATAGTTGTATACCAATGAGATTTGGGATTGGCGACGTCCTCCGCGTAAAAGACTTGTACAGCTTGACTAGCAAACACAAAGGGCTCGTCTGATGCAAGTCTTGACTTGACATTGACATCTACAATCCCTTGAGAGCTAACACGGATTCCTCTACTGCATGTGACATCGAACCACGTACACTTGAACATTACCAGGCGGTTTTGGGAACCCAGATATGTTAGCTCAACAATCTCATCTAGCTCTCCGTAAAAATCCATGCAATTCTCGGCATAACAGTCGCCGTTGACCAAGACTCCACTGTTTTGGGTTTGTTTTGTTCGGTCATCATCTTTTACGTTAAACCTAAACCCGTTGATGATATAGCCTCCGTAACAGGATGTTTGTTTGTTAGGGCCTTCGGCTAGTAATTTCAAGCAGGAGGCCACTGGTCTATCCATTGACTGAACCTATTGTAGATGACGGTAAAAATTAAGGATAAATCAGTATACTAATTGGCCACAGAACTGTATATAACACATAATATAATTTCGTTAAACAATCTTACACGGATTTTGAACCACTGTACAAATTGTGATTTCCGATGAGATTCAAGTCCAGCGGGATCAGTGATTAAAGATTCCGCATCGAACTCACTGCAAACCAATATAGTTGACTCACTTAACACACACTTTCAATTATGTACAGCAATGTAAGTGAATTAAGACTTTAACTTACTCAACGAATGCCGAAACTTCATCGCAATTTAGAAGGGCATATATTGTTGCAGCACTGTACTCTTCATCCGTTAGCCATCGAGTATACGTTCGGCCGAACGGACTCCCTGGCTGCTTGAATATTGACAATTGCCCTTCCAAATTTGTGCTTGCTCCGGGGTCATTTCGGCCTAGTTGATTTAACCTTGTACCAACATCAGGCCCGAAATATTGACTACAAAAGTTTACAAGTTCTTCCATTACGTAAGCCTCCGCAATTGAGCCCTCAACCCGAGCCTTATTACGGACTTTTTTCTTTAAATGGAACATGAACCTAGAAGTTTAGCGAATCGAGTTAGGTGGAATATCAATGATAACAGATGTCGCATTAAGTGTAAACGAACAACTGTAACAATTTAAAGATTACCTCTCGAAGGGATACATCCACCGATATTGCACGGGTCCACCCATCTTAGCTTCATATGCCAAGTGAACAGGCAGATGCTCCATTGAATCAAAGAACGAAGGTGGGAAGATTTTCTCCAGCTTGCAAATCGTCACCACAATGTTCTTCTCAAGCACTTCCATGTTACTCACCCGGATCGTAGAAGAGCATATATCTCGAAAGAAATGAGATAATTCAGTCAAAGTCTCGCAAACAACCCGTGGCAACAGTCCCCGGAAGGCAATAGGAATGAATCTCTCCATGAATACGTGGCAGTCGTGACTCTTCATCCCTTGGAACTTGCATTCCGATACATTGCAACAACGAGATATGTTGGACGCAAACCCATCCGGAAGCTTCAAATTCTTAACCCACTGACAGACCTTCTCCACTTGTTTCTTGTCTAGACAGTAAGGTGCTTTCGGAAGTATGGTCCTCCCACTGACTGTCCGAGGATGCAATTCACGGCGTACACCCAACTGTTGTAGATCCCTTCTCGCTTTAAGGTGATCTTTCGATTTGCCCTTGACATTCATCACTGTGTTGAACACATTATCAAAAACGTTCTTCTCAATATGCATCACATCCATGTTGTTTCGGATAACGAGCGTCCTCCAGTAGGCTAACTCCCAGAAGATACAAAATTTTCTCCAGTTGTGCTCTTTCCCGAACCCTGCAATCTTCTGATCCGGCACACCCTTACCGTGTGGTATGTCAGTATCAAGTGCCTCCAGGTGTGAGAGTACTTCTTCACCAGATGGGTAGTCCAGTGTGACAACCTCACGCTCGATTGTCCCGTCAAATTTATCCTTCTGCCTACGAAACTGATGGCCCGGTGGCAAAAGCTTACGGTGACATCCGAACCACGAGGCCTTTCCGCCGTGCTTTAACGTATGACCGGGGTTCACGCCCATACAAGCAGGGCATGCTAGCTTCCCATGTGTGCTCCAGCCACACGTCATTCCCAATGCGGGAAAATCATGTATAGTCCACATCAAAGCAGCCCTCATCTGAAAATTTTGTTTAAGGGATGCATCATATGTTTCGACTCCATGATTCCATAACTGTTTTAACTCATCAATCAACGGCCTTAAATACACATCTATGTCCTTACCGGGACTCTTCGGCCCCGGAATAAGCAACGACAAGAACATATACGGCTTCTTCATGCACATGCCTGGTGGAAGGTTGTAAGGGACAATAATAACAGGCCAACAGGAGTAAGGCGTGGTAGACTGACCGAAAGGGTTGAACCCATCGGTTGCCAGACCAAGTCTAACATTCCGAACTTCCTGAGCAAAGACTGGATGCCTGCGGTCAAACTCCTTCCACGCCTCTCCATCAGCTGGGTGTGTCAGCACATCGGCATCGTTGCTGCGAGTCTCACGGTGAGCCCTCATATGTTCAGCCGTATTGGAGGAGTAGTACATTCTCTGAAGCCGTGGTGTGATCGGGAAATATCGCAATATCTTCCATGCAATGTTTTTCTTCTTCCCTTTGTCCGGTTTGTACCTCGAATGATCACATACTGGACACCGTGACAAATCCTTATTCTCTTTCCAGAATAATACACAATCGTTATTGCACGCATCTATCCGGTCATAGCTCAACCCAAGTTTCCTCATCATCTTCTTCGCGTCATAGTACGACGGCGGTAGCTTTTCACTTTCGGGCAGTATTTCTTTGATTAAGGTAACAAACTCGTTAAAACCTTTCTCACTCAGCCCGTGGTCTGATTTCAACTGTAATAACCTACTAACCGCAGACAGCCGTGTGTGTTTCGGAGCTCCATCCCACAGCGGCTCTTCCGCAGCTCTCAACAACTCATAAAACTGATGAGCCCCCTCGTTCGGCGGTTGTGGACTGTCGTCACCCCAGTCAACATTAGCATGCCCAGCATCCATAATCATATCTCGGTAATCATACGTGCCTCCTCCCTAACTTCAGTTTGACTAGTCGGGTTGGACGACAATACTATCGTTTCCCCGTGCTGCGTCCACCTTGTGTATCCACCCATAAAACCGTACCGACGAAGATGCCATTTTACTTCAATTCTTTTTCTCCAGTGCAACAACTCACATCTACCGCACGGACACCTTATCTTATCAAGGTCAACATGTGCAGGATGCGCATAAGCGAAGTCGAGAAATTCGTCAACGCGACACTCAAAATCTTCAGCATTCTTCCTTTTCATCCAACTTCGATCGACTGACATGACGACTGAATTATCGTACTGTATACCACCTTCAATTATGACCAGTGATTAGGCATTGCCGATGTAAATATGAATGCATGAATGTTACAACATGTCTACATATTTTCCCTCCACTCTTCAACAGGTAGTGGTCCTATCCCATTCAGAAAAGCACATGTTTATAAAACAGTGAATAACTCATGCTTAGTCCCATGTCTGTAAAAAATTCGGCAGCACCTCCCCGCATTTCTCCAAGTACACGACATCGATTAGGTGTTCTAACATTCATCTAACCTTGCTCAAGAAGGTTTGACGGATGTTAGAACACCAGATCTGTATGCACCCGGAGAAACACACGAGAACGTGTACCAAATATCCACGACATAGAACACAAAGCATGAGTCAAAACACTGTTTTATAAACAATTAGCTTTTCCAAATTGTCCAAACTGGACATCCAAAGGCTCATTACAAAGCATTACTTTGTAATGAGTACCTTTGAACGGGAACTAAGGGTTTCTATGCATGCATGCGTTCAGAAATTGATAACATATGCAAGAATCTTTCCGAAATATCAAAACTGCAGAAAGATCGTTACATATGTTACCAATTCCACATTAAATAGAATTCGTTGGCAACGAGTTGAACCATCTCGTTGCCAATGGACTTCTCAAAACAACAACTAATATAAAGAAGGCAGGGTTTGTAAACAACGAGTAATTGAACCATCTCTGGGCAATATGGAGTAATTATGGGAAGGACAAGGGCTAATTAGGGCTAACTGGGTTATTAGGGTTAATTACGAGTATTAATTATAGCTAATTAGGGTTGATTAGGACTAATTAGGGTTATTTAGTCCTAATTAGGGTTTAATTGTGCCGAGTAGTGCTGATTAGTCCGAATTAGGCTTAATTGGGTTATGTTAGGGCTAATTAATGTTAATGAGGGCTAGTTTGGCCTAATTATAGCTAATTAGGGTTGATTAGGACTAATTAGGGTTATTTAGTCCTAATTAGGGTTTAATTGTGCCGAGTAGTGCTGATTAGTCCTAATTAGGCTTAATTGGGTTATGTTAGGGCTAATTCATGTTAATGAGGGCTAGTTTGGCCTAATTATAGCTAATTAGGGTTGATTAGGACTAATTAGGGTTATTTAGTCCTAATTAGGGTTTAATTGTGCCGAGTAGTGCTGATTAGTCCTAATTAGGACTACTTAGGCTTAATTGGGTTATGTTATGGCTAATTAATGTTAATGAGGACTAGTTTTGGATAATTATAGCTAATTAGGATTGATTAGGACTAATTATGGTTATTTAGTCCTAATTAGGGTTTAATTGTGCCGAGTAGTGCTAATTAGTCCTAATTAGCGCTAATTAGGCTTAATTGAGTTATGTTAGTGCAAATTACGACTAATTAGGCTAACTATAATCAATATGTGCGTAATTGGGTTCATTTTGGCTAATTTGGGGTAATTACAGCTACTTTGATTTTCATTAGGTTCTTAGGGTTAATTAAAACTAATTAGGCTCGTTAGAGCTAATTAATTAGGGTTAATTGATTTATTAAAATATTTATTTTTTAAATGTCGGACACCGTCGATCAGACGTGGTGTCCGTGTCTGCGCTAACTAACAGGTATCTCAATCCAATTGGGTCTCATCCTCCGTCAACAATCTCAATTCTCAATTCTCAAATGTGCCCAATGCAATAAAAATTAACAAAAATCACACATTCAATCCAATTGGGTCCCATCCTCCGTCAATAATCTCAATATCTCAAATGCTCAATGCACAATTAACAATCTAAAATCATCAATTAACAACCTAAAATCATCAATTAATAATCGCAATTACTTCAAATGCACAGCTAATAACCTAAAATCATCAATTAACAACCTAAAATCACCGATCAATAATCACAATTCTCAAATACACAATTAACAACCTAAAATTATCAATGTTCAAATAGGAAAAAATTGTTCAAAATGCACATATCTGATGCGCTTGAATTATTTCAATTTAGGGTTCGATTATATTAGGGCATTCAATTTAGGGTTCAATTAGTTTAATTTAGGGTTCGGTTCGATCACGGGCATTCAATTTAGGGTTTAATTAGGGTTCAATTACATCAATTTAGGGTTCAATTAGGGGGTTCTATTGAATCAATTTAGGGTTCGGTTGATTTGGGGCATTCAATTTAGGGTTCAATTTAGGTTTCAGTTTGATTAGGGCATTCAATTTAGGGTTCAATTAGGGGTTAATTTAGGGTTCGATTCGATTAGGGCATTCAATTTTGGGGTTTAATTAGGGTTCAATTACTTCAATTTAGGGTTCAATTAGGGGGTTCTATTGATTCAATTTAGGGTTCGGTTGATTTGGGGCATTCAATTTAGGGTTCAATTACGGGGGGTTCAATTATTTCAATTTAGGGTTCGGTTGGATCAGGGCATTCAATTAGGGGTTCAATTACAATTAATTGGTTCAATTAGGTTGAATCGAGGTTCATTACAATTAATTGGTTAAGTTAGGGTTAATCAGGTTTAATTGGGGTTAATTCATTCAATTAGGGTTACGCGGGGTTAATTACTATTAATTGGTTAGTTTAGGTTGAATCGGGGTTCATTACAATTAATTGGTTCAGTTATGGTTAATCAGGTTTAATTGGGGTTAATTCGTTCAATTAGGGTTACGCGGGGTTAATTACTGTTAATTAGTTAGATTAAGGATAATTACGGTTTGATTAGGAATAATTGGGAACAAATTAAGGATAGTTAGGGTTTATCCGGGCTAATTATGCTTTAATTAGGGTTTAGGGTTTAAGGTTAACCGGTTCAAACAGGTTTAATTGGAGCTAATTACGGTTAATTGGTTCAATTAGGACTAATCAGGGCTAATTAGGGTTTATTGGTTCAATTAGGGTAAATCGGGATTAATTAGGGCTAATTGGTTAGATTAGGTTGAATCGGGGTTCATTACAATTAATTGGTTCAGTTAGGGTTAATCAGGTTTAATTGGGGTTAATTCGTTCAATTAGGGTTACGTGGGGTTAATTACTGTTAATTGATTAGATTAGGGATAATTACGGTTTGATTAAGGATAATTTGGTTCAATTAGGGTTACTTGGGAACAAATTAGGGATAATTAGGGTTTAATCGTTATAATTACATTACAACAAATTAAATACAATACAATACACTACAAAAAATTAAATTTAATTACATTACAACAAATTAAATTCAATTACATTATAGCAAATCAAATACAATTACATTACAATAGATTAAATACAATTACATTATAATAATAGATTTAATGCTATAAATAATTTCTAGCATACAATTCCATTATAACAACAGATTAATTTCTAGCATACAATTACATTATAACAACAGATTAATTCAATATGATAAATAATTTCTAACCGGGAAAAAAAGTGAGTTCAGGCAGTGGTGGTGCGAGGCGGATGATGACAGTGGCGCACGGAAGGCAGCGGCAGAGGGTGGTGGTGCGGCGGAGGGGGAAGAATTGTGGCGATGGTGGTGCGGCTGTGAGGTGGCTGTGGCAGTAGTGGGGTAGCTGCGGAGCGGCGAGGTGGCAATGGGGACGGCATATCTGAGGGGAGAGGGAAGAGCTGTGTGGTGGTGGCGGGGGGGCCCGTCGTCGGCGTGGGGGGCTGGTGGGGAGGGATGGAGGCGGGGGCCTGTCGCTAAAGACCCTTTTTCTTATAGTGTGTGTGTCTGTGTAGCCATCATATAATTCCTGCAAAATTAAATTAACTTACAAATAGGGATTAAGGCATCTTAAATGGCCCTCATATGATTCCTGCAAAATTAGATACACTTAAAAATATGGATTACATCCAAAATATTATTTGCATACCTTTAGATATACTAACATGTTTAGTATATAGCTTATCAGTTTCAACAATCAAGATTTACAAATAATCTTTATAAGTATTGTAACTTTAATTAATAATAATTATAAAGTCATATGTTGGCTGTGTGGTCCCACCCAAAAAATAACATCAATTTTTCTATTTTATCAAAAGGATTCTAAAAGTTATATATTATATTGGCAGTTTTTTACATCGATCCCAGTAAGCATATACTAAAATAAATGAATTAATATGAATCAATTCTTACAAGATTTTTATTGTTTCAATCTCAATTGTAACATCATTTTTTTTTCTTTTTTTTGTCTTCTAAATCTAATATGTTGTTTTTGTTTTTTAGATATATAATTTTTTATATGCATGTTAGAGAGTGGTCTTAAGGATACAATAGTTAAAATTGAATCTTAATAAGTTAGTTATAGTTAGAGTTTCAAAATTTCAGAATTAGTTTTTCGATTTCTGATGTGGAAATTAAATTTCAAGAAATAAGGATCCTATCCAAAATACTATTCGAGACCTTTTGGAAATCCCTCTTCTTCTTCACCATGAAGCTCACGACACCATTTTATGGCCTTTTGACCACGGTACTTATTCAGTCACTTCCGCTTACAACTAACTTTCAAATACTGAGCTCACACGCCCACACAACTGGCATTGGATTTGGCACCTTTCCGATCCCACCCTGGATTCAACATTTTCTTTGGAAATGCCTGCACCATGGAATACCGGTAGGCGCCAGACTCCCTGGATCCAAAATAAGCTATGCCCTCATAACTGGGGCCAACTTGAGACAATTGACCCGATGCCCTAGCATCCGAGATATATGGAGGCAGATAAAACCTCACACCATGCACAGTCGATCCTTTCAATTACCTTTCGTCGATGATGTCAATCCATTGCTACGCTAAATTCAAAGACCGACACTCATAATATCCCATAGTCAACCTTATTCGGGGTTCCATATGTACGGTATTTGGAACCACTGAAACAAGCTTGCTATTCTTTAGACTTCATTCCCAAACAATCAGACTATCCTCCGCGAAACCATGGCTTCTGCTACGAAATACCTATTTTTTACAAATCGTATGAACTCCAACTCTCGCCAACACCTGATCACTCATATTAGTTGGCGTCCGCCTTCGGAAGGGTGGGTCAAAATTAACACGGACGACAGTGTAAACAATCAGCTTGGCCATGCAGGTGCTACTGCTATTATTAGAGACTCAAATAGCTGATGGCTCATTGGCTGCTCTCGAAAACTCCGCATCATAACAGTCACACCGTTGAATGGTGGGCCTTCCGTGAAGGTCTACATCTCGCCTGAAACAATAACTACAGGGAAATTCTTCTTGAAGTTGATGATATGACTATGGTTCATTGTCTACTACATGATGTGCCCCCCCGCCCCTTTATTTGAAATTTTAATTCTTGACTTCGGGGCTCTATTTAGACGTGCTTGGCATGTTCACGTTTCCTATGCCTATATGCAAACAAACTTTTTGCGGATAAACTGTCAAAGTGGGCAGGTGATCAGTGTCATGCATACCACCTTTGGAAGCATGCGCTGATCTTTTTTGTCAAACCTCCTGCAAAATGATGTCAGTGGGAGAGCCACCCCACGATGTGTGGATCAACCTTTTGTTTGTTAAATAAATAAAATATCTCATGTTTCTAAAAAAAAATAAAAATAAATAAGAGATACTTATAATGTTTATAATTTTATTTTACATTCAAAATATAATGTGATAACGTGTAAAGTAAAGAAACTATCATAACGCGATGACGTGTCAGAGAAAGAAACTATCTTGCTTCACTTATTATATATTGTTTATGTATGTGTGTGTACACACACATATAGACCGGGCAAATGACTCTACCTACCAGTTATGAGTAATACCCGGACGGGTACGGGTAGAAACGAATCGGGTAAATTTTATCCGGTTTTTATTAGATAGTCTTTTTAAGAACCCGTACCCAACCAATGCGAATCGGGTAATACCCGCAAATAAATGACCTAATTTCTAATAAATTCCTTTTTTCATTTTTGCCAATTAATAGTCACTGTTAGGCATATTTTGCTCTCCTTGCTTCTTTTGCCTTTGTTAAAATAATTTTCAAACTAACAAAAATCAAAATACATGTTAATTGTTTTATTCCATGAGATCAATTACAAGGATTTATCTACCCCCATTTTCCAAACAGCACCAACAAACACATGCTTGTTACAATATATTTTTTAACACACATAAATTCGAAAATCAGTTTTTAATCCTTACAAACCACAACAAATTACAATTAAATAACAAAACAAAAAGTCTAAATAGGCGGCGATCTGTGATTGAAGTGGTGGCCTACATTGATGATTGAAGTGGCCGGTCTACGTTGATGATTGAAGTGGCCGGTCTGCAATCTTAGGGAGAAATGAGGGAAGAGTTTTGTCGACGATCAATCTGGATCTGCCATTGACGGCCGAAAGGGTAGCCAGCGGAGTGTGGAGCCGAAATGGCCGTCGATCTGTGGGGCGTCGGTCGTCAACGACAGATAGAGAGACCGGCGTCGAGCGTTGATCTATGGGCTGTAAAGGTGGCAGTGGAGTGAAAGACTTGAGAGTTGAGAGGAGAATGAATGAGATGAGAGAAATGGGTATAACACAAACCAGAGAGAGACTTGAGAGTTGACAGACTCGGGCGGCGGAAGTGTGAAGATGAGAGAAAATGAGAAGGGTTAACCTAAAAACCTTTATATAGTCATATAATTGGGTAAACTCGGGTAACCCGTACCCGACACGTACCGACCCGAAAATTACGATCATGTTTGGGTACGGGTTTATTTCGAGCGGGTAGCACATATATGTACTCATACCCTGAGTTTTTGACCGAGTGCGGGCAGAAAATTACCAGGTCTACGCGTACACATAGACATAGATGCTTAGTTTGAATCAGTAGTATGTTGATTTTCTATTTGCAAGCAAGTGAAATAAATACGATTACTAAAAGATGTCGAGAATGTTATATCCTGAAAACTCGTTTAAGTCACACTAATGATTTCGAAGGACCATAGGATGCATCTAATATCATAATTGGTGGTCTTCGTTAATCCAGATTTCATTTTTTCGGTCGGTTCATGAAAGAAAAGGTATACTAATAATTAAGAGACAACATGAAATTTGAATTTTACGCACAATATTAAAATGATAACATACCTTATAAGATAGTGAGATAATAGAAATCATTAAAAGTTAAACCATGTTTACTCGTTACACATATTACGGAGTATAACAATAGGATACAAATAGGTTGTTGTTGATCACACTTCAATTTCTGGCATTTATACTCCACTTTCGCCACTAAACACCAAAAAATTGTCCACCAGATGACACTTTAAAAAATTTATCTTAAAATTAAAGTGTAAGTGAAGAAAAGTGGGATGTGATTAAGAATTTCTTCAAAATAATGGCAAGGCAATGTAACATGCATTTGGGTTTTGTAGTGAAAGAATTTTTTTCTTATAAAAAAACTTATCAAGATCCAATAAAAAAAAAAGTGTCACCAAAAAGTCCAAGTGTTCATCTCAATGAATGCATGAGATTTTCCGATTACTGAGTTTGCCTCTCGTGGATTCCATGGATCTAAAAAATCATTGTCTTAAAAAAAGTCATATCCAATGGAATTTCATGGACAAACTCGCTGAAATTGTTATATTCTTAAGAATTTTTTTAGGTAAAACAATGTCTTCACGTCAAAATAATAATAGATCACTAGAAACTTAAGAGTATATTTTTATCACCAAGAGCAAAAATTGGGAAAGCTGCTTATAGTTAGCAATTAGTTTTGCTTATGTAGTTATTATGATGATTCCACAAATAACAGAACGCACAAGTGCTATTAATATCCTCTACAAGCTATTAATATGAAATGTCCGAAATGATTGGCAAATTAACGAAATTGTAACTTTCCTCGAACATTGCTAGGCTTAGTAATGAAGGAGACAACATCATAGGAAAGAACTCCAAAGGCATGAGAGTTCATGTTTCAGTGGGAGTGAACCTTAAAAGCTTATTCCTTTTGCCTGTGTCCTTTTTCTTTTACTCGGGATAGTTGTTAACTAAACAGTCCAATTGGGGTGGGGAATTTGCGCAGACAAAGCTTTAACATTGTGTTTTTATTTTTAATTTGTATAGTTGCTAAAGAAAGAGTTCAATTAAGTTTGGAGACTATCATACAGTAAGTTGAAACTTACATGACACAAGGAGAATGCCCATAAAATCTTTCTTGTCGCAAATATGACAGCTCCAAATCCTACGTTTCGTAATTTTAAGAGCATGCTTCGCTTACTTGCTAATGAAAGAGTCCAGTTAAGTTTGGAGATTATCACATAGTAAGTTGAGGCTTACATGGAACAAGGAGAATGCCCATAAAATCTTATTTGTTGCGAATATGAGAGCTCTAAAATCCATGTCGTAATTTTAAGAGCATGATTCTCTTATTATATATTATATAGATAAGAAAAAATATGATTGCAATTAATAAGAAATTAAATATGTCGGTCATAAATTCAAGAGAGAGGTGAATTGCCCTTGATTTCGTTTGGCTCGCATATTCGACACTCAATGACCAGTTAATAGAGTTAGTGACATTTGAATAGGGATGCTAAGAAAATCCTATAAATATATGTCTCTTGATGCTTTTTCAAAAATGTCACAACCATATTGAAGAATCTTTAATTGCTTCTAGACAAGCTGTTATACCTAGAGAGCCACCACCTCGAAATGCATCCAAACCCCATTATTATTGCTTTCCGCTTCAGAGCATGGATTGAGTTGTTTGAAAGCATATTTCCGTTAAAGATTTGCTATTTGTAAGTGCAATCAATAGGAAAAAAAACTGTTAATATCCTGGTAACTAGTTTGGTTTTTTGGCAACAAAAAGACTGGAAAAGCGTTATGCATCACTAAAAAAATTTCGCTAAGATAAGAAATTTAAAGACAAATGTGGAAAATGTCACTAAAGGGATAAGACCATTTTCACATGTGACTTTTTGCTGACATTCATGTATCATTACGAATGATAACGCTATTTTCATTCTTATATTACTAATTAGCATCTTGGTGCCAATGGCAACAAACTACTACCTCTACTCCATTGGACAATTTTTCTTCAAATTTTACAAATCATAGCACATAATTAAGTAGATGTAAATGTCGGATCGAACTTTATAAACAACTATTTACTTCAAGCAAGTATTATTTGACAAGTAAAGTTGAAACATAACAATCACGTACAACTACTAAATATATCCTAATGACTAAATCTCCTTAATGGAGATATTGAACTCTACGAGATTTGAACCACAACATTTCTTGACTAGTTTCAGTAATGACAATGTATTCAGCCTCTATCGTAGATAAAGCAACACATTTCTGCAGTTTAGACTGTCATGACACAGCTCCCCCTACAACCGGTGTAGATTTTTTACCATCAAGGTCACCTGCCATATCTAAATTTGTAAAGCCTTGGCATAGAACCCCTTAACCACAAGCACAAACTATAATTAACCTTTAAGTATCTAAAAATCCATTTGATAGCTTCCCAATGCTTTCTACCATGATTAGGAGATATTGGCTCACAATACCAACTGCATGAGCAATGTCTGGATGACTACAAACCATTGCATACATAGACTCCCTACTGTAGATGAGTAGGTAACCGTTGCCATGTCTTCTCTTTCTTCATTGGTTGAAGGACACATGCTCTTGCTGAACTTAAGTGACTAGCAAAGGGAGTGTTAACTGGTTTAGCATCTCTTATGTTGAACTTTGCAAGTACTCGTTCAACATATTTCTCCTATGACAACCACAACTTCCTTGCTTTCCTGTCACGGGTAATTTTCATACCCAATATCTGCTTCACATTCCCTAAGTCTTTCATGTCAAAAGACTTAAACAATTCATTTTTAAGTTGATGAATCCTCTTAGCATCTTGCCCAACAATCAACATATCATTGATCCACATAAAGTAAAAGAATAATAAAGTTACTATCTGAAAATTTCCTCACATAAACACAATGAATTGTTGCAGTTCTCTTGTACTCATGACCCACCATGAATGAGTCAAACTTCTTGTATCGCTGCTTTGGCGATTGCTTTAGGCTATAAATACTTTTCTTGAATTTCTAAACCATGTACTCTTTCCCTTTAACTTCAAATCCGTTAGGTTGGTGCATAAAGGGAAAGAGTACATGGTTTGCAAAATTGAATGCTTTTCTTCAAAATAACCATCAAAGAGCTTGAGCAGTTAGATGCCAATTTTCTTCTTGTGAATAAAGGTTATTTTCACAACTGAGAAAAAATCCTCATCAAAGTCAATGCCTTGCTTCTGCCTAAGGCCTTTGACATCCAATCGAGCCTTGTACTTCACCAGCATCTCGCTGTCTTTATTTAGCTTGAACACCTATTTGTTTCTCAAGGCTTTCCTACCTTTAAGAAGTTTCACCAACTATAAGTGTCGTTCTTATGCAAAGAGTTCATCACTTCTTCTATTGCTTTTGCCCAATAATTCTTATCTTTGTGAGTTTGAGCTTCCCAGATGCTCTTTGGCCCCCCTTATATGTAAGCAAAATATACTCATTGGGTGAGTATCTAACTGATGGCACACGTTGTCAGTAGACCACTGTGTTTTGAGGCACCGTAGTCTCTGGAGGTTCCTCATGCTCCCCTGATCAAGACCCTCTGTCTCTGGCTCACCTCTAACACCATCTATACCTGGAAAATCCGTCTCAGGAGCTTTTCATTAAGCTCTTCCCCATGTACAACATCTGTTGATGAAGATGGTACTGGTGCGAGGTCAAGAGCTCTCACATTCTTAGGTTATGTTGTTTCTCAAAATATGCCGAACTTTGATTCTCTTGAAACACCGCATTTTTGCTTCTAAACAACTTTTTTTATTCAGGATCCCAAAAGCTATAACCAAACTCTGCATCTCCATAACCCATAAAAATGCACAGAGGTTGACTTGTCATCGAGCTTCAATCCATGCCCATTTGATACATGCACAAATGCCTTGCACCCTAACACTTTCAGATAGGAGTAGGAGACATCACTCTCTTTCGACACCTTCTCTGGAAACTCAAAATCTAATGGAGCTGAGGGAAACCTGTTAATGAGGTAACAAGTAGTGCGAACGGCTTCACATGAAAATGACTTCGGAGGTTTGGCCATTTTCAGCATGCACCTAACTATCTCTACTATAGTGCGGTTCATTCTTTAGGCCACACCATTGTGCTGGGGTGAGCGAGGAACTTCTTCTTATGCCGTATACAGTGATCACCACGATATGCTTCAAACTCATTTGAAGTGTACTCTCATCCATTATTTGTGTGAAGGCACTTCAATGATTTTCTTGTCTCTCTTTCAGCCATAGCATGAAGCCTCTAAAAACAGAAGAACACATGGTCTTGTGTTTTCAAGAAATAAACCCACACCATCAAGAAATACTTGTTTCCTCCTATCGATTCAACCTCAATAAGACCACAAACATCAGAGTGAATCAAATCTAACAACTTGGATTTTGTTTTGGAAGAAAAACTAAATAAAACTCTATGATGTTTGCCAAATAAACAGTAATCACAAGGGCTCAAAGCATTACCTTTGGGAAAAGGAATGAGAGACTTCTTTGCCAGAATCTGCAACCCTTTCTCACTCATATGGCCAAGTCTCTTGTGCCACAAGTTTGGTAAAGACTCATCTTCTACCGCATTCAACCCACTGGAACACGCCTTGAAATAGGTCTTGTACAAGGTACAATAAGCGGTCCCTCTTGCAACTATCATCGAATCCTTAGTAAGCTTCCATTTTCCATTACCAAAATAATTTTCATAACCTTGTTTATCCATGGCTATTCCTAAAATCAAGTGGAGATGTAAATTTGGAATGTGTTGAACATCCTTCAACACAATTGTGCAGCCAACATCGGTTTGAATACATACATCACCTATTCCCAGAATCCTTGACTAGCTTGTATTACCCATCCTCACAACCCCAAAGTTACTTACTTCCTGGGAGTAGCGTGGTATGAGGCTGTAGTATCAACAACTCACTCAATAGCCTGATCACAAACATGCAAGCAATCTTTCTCCCAAACAAAAAGTGCTACCATATCTTTAGAGACATTGGTTGTAGTGTTCTTGTCCTCAGCCTTCTTCCTCGTGTCACTATTTTTCTGCTCTCACTTCCAAATACAACATTTTTTCTTCAAGCGGCTCTCATGTTTATAGTGGTAACAAACAAATGACTCTTTTGAATCATCTCTTGCTTTAGACTTGCCTTTGGCACCTCGGCTTTTAGTTCGATTCTTAGACCCCTTGTTTTCCACCTTTATGCCACTGCCCCTGTTCTCTGTGACAAGAGCCTGTGATTGATCATTGCCTACATCCCTATGCCTTTCTTCTTCATTTAACATGCCATCTTTGACCATGCTAAAAGTTAGCTTCCCATTAGGAGCAGAGTTGCTCAAAGTTACAACTAACGTCTCCCAACTGCCCGGTAATGAACTCAAAAGCAAGAAGGCCAGCATCTCATCATCTAAATTCATTTCCATTGTTGTCAATCGATTGGCCAAACTCTAGAAATCACTCAAACGCTCAGCAGTAGAATTTTCATCTTTGAATTTTAAATTCACAAGCCTTCTAATTAAAAAGGCTTTAATCTGCGATGTTTTTCTCTCGCAAAGAGACTCTAACGTTTCGACAAAGTTTGGGCACTCGCCTCTTGGGACACATGGTGAAACACACTTTGGTCAATCCATTGCCTCATTAACCCAACAACTTTTCTATTTAAATTTCTCTCATGATCTAGCATCCATACTTTTAGGTTTGGAGCTATCACCCTCAACAGGGACATATAAATCTTTGCAAAATAAAATTTCTTCCATTCCTGGTTTCCAAATTGAATAATTTGTAGCCGTAGGTTTTAACATGGCACCCGCCGAATCCTCCATTTAATTCACACTAACAATTTGTTCGACGAACCAAGCTTTGACACTACTTTTGTTAGGTTAAATATATCGTCTGAACTCAATTATCACGTGTGAATTCAGTATCAACAATAACAATATCGTTTATCAATTATTCAAAGCATGCCAAACTCAGATAATAATATAATGCAATCCCAACTAATAACAAGCAACTACAAGACACAAAGATTTAATGTGGAAACCCTCCAATGAGAAGGAAAAAACGGGCCAAACTCCGAACCAAATCCACTATATCAACAACTTGCAATACAATGGTTCTTCTCAAATTAACACACCAAACTTGAGGGATCACAATAAATAGAGAGTGCAAAAGAGTTACCTATTTGAGTTGACAAGCCCAAAAATCTTACGAAATAGTTGCTCTCTTAATTTTCTCTCTAGGTCTCTCTGCTGAATTGAAGAAGATGTAGAGTTCCATTTTATTTATAAGACTTCAATGAAGAAGTCGTCACCCACTCACATGCGTAACTGTCCCGTACATGCCACTCAAAGAGACTCAATTCAATTGGGTTAAATAATATATGTGCCATGGGTCACCTCATGAGTGAGGACCCGAATACCCAAAAGTTGGATTGTAGCCATCTTCTCACCAGCCGAGTTACAGTTCAAAATCATTCCAAAGTTTTTTTTTCTGCTCCATGCAGCATTGTAGCGATGCTAAGATTGTCAACAAAGTTTATAGAGGCATTTTTCCTTAAGCTTCCCGGCAATGGTAAAAGTGGTGGTAGAACTTTCTTGCTAAAAGTGCTATAACATATGACACTAACTATATGACTTGATACTTGGTGAATTAGAGGAAGCGTTCTATCAAAACGAATTTTGGCAAAAAAAAAATTTAGGCTATTGCTAACGAGTACCTTTATTGAGTACCCCAAGGGCACTAGTTAAGCAAAGTGTGCAATAACTTGACATCCCGCTAAAAGAATTTCATTGATACTCTGACAGTTGCTAACGAGTACCTTTATCGAGAACCCCAACGGCACTAGTTAAGCAAAGTGTGCAATAATTTGACATCCCGCTAAAAGAATTTCATTGATACTCTGATTAGCGGCTAGCGCCCTTAGAACAATGGTTGGGTAGCATTAAATACAGTACTAACAAACTCCGTTTGCATTTATTTTTAGGACGACCGTGCAAATTTTTGTACTAAGAAAGTATTCCTAATTAATTATTATGTATTAAAGGAACTGTTAAAAGACACTTAAGCTGTTCTTCTCATCTGAAACCATAACTTTAATTCATCATTAATTGCATAAGAAAGTCATTTATTACACTTCACTACATGGCATGACTCATATTTTAAAACAACTATTTACCAAAACTTGAAAACTTGTTCCTTTCATTGTTTTTTGAATAACTGGCGGTCATCGAGCCGGTGAAGGAATTGATTCACGATTTACTGGTTTTAACCGAAGATTCACGATTTACTGGTTTAAACGACGATTCAAATAAGTAATTAAAATTAATAAAGATTATAAAAAAATAAACTACGTGATTAAATATGCAAGATGATGTACAGATTTTAAGTCTAATGATAAATACTGTGATAAAATCTCTTGAATTTTTACTTTTTAACCCTAAAATTAGTAAAGTTGATTAACATGAGCAAAGTCGGTGTAAAATTAAAGATTTAATAGTATTATTTGCTTTGTTATTTGCTAAGATGGAAGAAGTTTGGTTTAAGAAGTTTAAGCAGGATTCTTTAGTTTACTAAATATTTTTTGCACATATAAACGTGTTCATGGGTGTTAAATCGGTTTAACTGGTTGCTTTATGCCACGTCGTTCATGTGTAGAACTGGTATAAGTCAAGAATCAGATGGGAGAAATCACTGGTTCACAGTTGAACCGGTCTAACTTGCACCAATGGGACCGGTTCTGTTTTACTTATATATATATATATATACACGGAGTATAATGGAGAAAGATCTTAAAAAATTCCTTGCAGTAACACCACTAAGATTTTAATGAGTTCTTTATTGCAGGTCAAAGGAGAATTTCAACAAATTGGCCCATCGAAATAGAAGATCTAAACCAAAAAACGTTTGAATGAAATATATTATTATTTGCTCAAACAAGCACCAAAAAATTGACCACTTAAATGGAAATCCTAGCTAGCTAGTACTCAAACTTCTTATTTTCTACATTCTCCTTAACCAGCAGTCCCATCTTGAACTCCGACCATGCACCCCGGCGGCCACAAGCAAGCCACCGGCTGCCACATAGTAGCCATGCCGTACCCTGGCCGAGGCCACATCAATCCCATGATCAACCTTTGCACCCACCTTGCCTCCAGGGACAGCATAACCATCACCATAGTCCTCACCGAGGAGTGGCTTGGCTTGGTCGGCTGGGACCTGGAAAGGCCGAACATCAGGCTTCGGTCAATCCCCAACGTCGTGCCCTCCGAACATGACCGTGCGGCGGACATGATTGGTTTCATTGAATCCGTGTTCACTAAGATGGAAGCTCCCTTTTGTCGGTTGCTGGACCAGCTTGATGACCTCCCAGTTTCTTGCGTATTGGCTGATACGTTACTGCCGTGGATCACGGCGGTAGGGAGCCGGCGGAGCATTCCGACGGTTTCGCTTTGGACGGCGGTGCCGTCGACATTTCTTGGGCTGTACGAAGAATTCCCAGGTGAAACTCTAATCTTCTACCAGGTAGTATGGTTATGTAGCCTAGCTTCTTGCTTGGTTGGATCGTTCATTGGCTGAATTTTCATTTCATCATCCACACCGTTTGGTCAAAATCCTCATAGAAACCAAGAACCATAGAGACCACGGCAATACGGCATAGGGTTGCGCGAATTTTCTTTTCGTGTGTATTTACTTCATGATGTGTGCCACAGTTTTTGGTCAAAGTTCTTACTTTAGGCTTGACCTATGAGAAATAAAATCAGACCTTTTATATATATATATATATATATATATATATATATATATATATATATATGATCGTAATCCATTGATAGTGCTAGCAAGTTACTAGCGATATTTGGCCGTCCGCTATATAATGTAGCGGACGATAATTTACCGTCCGCTACATTATGTAGCAGACAGGTGAAAAAAATGCTAGTCATGGCGTGCAATCTGACCATCCATTCTCGTCCGTGGACGGCCAAATCGCGCTAGCAACTTGATTTAAGTTACTAGCGCTATCATTTTATCATCTCTCATATATATATATATATATATATATATATATATATATATATAATAGATGAAGTCTTGTGTGTTGTAGAGACGATACATAATTTTTTTTCTACTGTTCTTTTTTCTTTTTGCCCTTTTAATTTTGCAAAACGTCATCTTTATTCAATTTTACGACACGTCATCATCTCTTGTTTTGGTGTTTTATTCATCTTTTATCTCTAATTATTAAAGTCTCACATGAATCATGACTCTTTAGTATAACTTATTATTGAAAAACTCGGAGGTATTATTACTATAAATTTAGTTGACCTTATAAGAGTAAAAAATTAAATGTTACATATTTTTAAACTCTACATAATTAATGTATCAATATATTAGAACTTAATTTTGACCATTAACATCTCAAAAATACATTAAATAGAAAAATTCGACACTCAAACATAAAGAAAACATAAATTACATGTCATCATATTTGTTTTAGTGTTATAGTCTTTATTTACCTCTACTTATTAAAGTCATACATGTATCATGACTTTTTAGTATAACATATTGTTAAAGATTCAGAGATATTATTATCATAAATTTAGTACACCCTCTGTCCCTGATAATTCGATTGGTTTGACTTTGCACGTATATTAAGGATTTAAGTTATATTGTGTATTTTTCTTATTTTACCCATTAGAGAGGGGGATAAAAGAGTGGGCCTGGAGAGAGAAAATTAGTTGGTAAAGTGTTAAATGTAAAGAGGGAAATAAAATAAAAAACTATAAGGTGGAGGGCCAAGAGAGAGAAATTGAGTTGGTAGAGAGTTAAATGTTAAGAGAGAAAAAAAAGTATAAAAATGGCAAATATGTAAAAATGCTTACAAAATCTTTCTTAATTTGGAAGTGATTAATTTTTGTGGGATGACCCAAAAAGGAAGTATGATCAATTTATGAGAGACGGAGGAAGTAGTTCTTGTAAGAGTAAAAAAATCTCTTCTATACTTTCTAAATACTCAACCTAATCAATGTATCAACATTCTAAGACTTGGTATTGACTATTAACACTTCAAAAATATTTTTTATAACAGAATAAACACTCAAACATAAAAATAAAAAAAATACATAAATTGCACATCATCGTGTTTGCTTTAGTGTTCCATTCCTCTTCTACCTCTACTTATTATAGTCACATATATATCTTGGCTCTTTATTGTAACTTATTATTGAAAATTTTGGAGGTATGATTATCATAAATTTAGTTGACCTCATAAGAGTAAAAAAATTAATTTTACACATTCTAAAATTCTACATAGTCAATATATCAACATGTTTGAACTAGATGTGAAATAATTGATTACTCATTGTACGCTTCATTTTTTAATACTTTATTTTGAACTTCTGAATCTTACTAATTTTTAAGCACTATAACATACTTTACTATTATGAAACAATTTCGAAATCATGTTTTCATTGAATTTCTCTTGAGTATGATACTGCTTATATGTGAAATGCATGAATGCGATATTTTTTGAATTTGAGGTTCACTTCAAGCGAATATGAATAAATCTTAATTTTTCAGAACCATCGATATGATGCTTAAATACTCAACTTTAACTTTACAAAAATATGTTAAAACTCAAACATACTCATAGTGTTTAAATAAAATTCATCGGATCTTGCTCATGTTACTGAACTAGTAATATATAAAAAGCAAAATAAGAGTTTCTTTGCGTGAAATGTCATCGTAGAGATACATTCTTTACTTGACACATAATATGAAATAGAACTTTAACCATTGTAAGTATCACTAAATGTCTGAAATACTATTTTGGAAGGGATCATTATTTGTTGATATATAAGTTAATTTTTATATCAGTAAGTCTTATATATTTAAAAAACAATTCTAACGTTTTGAAACTCTAACTAATTAAGGGATTAACTAATTAGGTTAATTCTTCAACATGAATACCAAAATTCATATATCTGAAAACCAAATATAATACCATCTTGAATGATGTCTTTATTTAATGATAAGTTAATTTTTATATTAGTAAGCCTTATATAGTTAAAGAAACTAATTCCAAACATTTTGAAACTCTAACAAATTTTATAAGTGTCAATAAAGGTCTAAAATACTATCTTGGATGGGATCCTTATTTCTTCATAAATTAATTTCTATATAATAAGCCTCATATGATTGAAAAAGTAATCCCAAATGTTCTAAAACTATAACTAATTAATAGATTAACTTATTAAAACTTAATTTTGAATATTGTATCATCAATTCCCCTCTCTAATATGAATTTAAAAATAATAAATATTTGAAAAATAAAAATAATATTATCTTGAATGGGTACTTATTTATTGATAAATTAAGTTTCTTATTAGTAAGCCGTATATAGTTGAAAAACTAATTCTAAATATTCTAAAATTTTAATTAATTAATGAACTAACTTATTATGACTTAATTTTAACTATTGTTTCCTTAAAATCACTTTCTGATATGAATATACAAATTCACATATCTAATATATATATATATATATATATATATATATATATATATATATATATATATACACACACATTAAATTTATAAAAAAAGGAGTGATGTTACAATTGAGATTGAAACAAAGATGTAACAATTGATTCTTCTTTAGTTTATTTTAATTTAATGATGTATCAAACATTCATCTTTAGAATCCTTTTGGTTCAATAAAAAATTTGGCTTTATTTTTTCTTTGCTTGAGACCATACGGCCAATAAATGACTTTATAATTGTTATTTAAATAAAATTACAATAATTGTAAACCTTATTTGTAAATATGATAGTGGAAAAGGATTTCAAACTAAAGAGTAAATATGTTAGTGTATATAAATGTATACAAATAATAGTTAAATGTGACCCCATTTTTTAAGTTTTTTTTAATTTTGACTCTAAATTTACTAATTTTTAGGATTTAAATTTGACTATCCTGTCCATAAAACTAAATCTCTAATATGAAAACTATCATGTATCTAGAAAATAAAAATAACATATGAGATTTAGAACAAAAATTTATGTTAAAGTTAATTTAAGTTTATTATGATTGATTTAATTCATATGTATTTACACATAATATAATCATTAAAAAAATATATAAAATCAATAATTAAATTATAGGACAACTTTATTCTATGATAAGACAACACAATCAAGAAAATGGCTATACAAATACAAATGAGATTTCGAAGATAAATCACATACATGCTAGAAAAAAAAGTGCAATTAAATTAAATTGTTCTTAATTACTATACTTGAGAACAATTTCAAACCTTTAAGATGCCAAAATAAGAAATGTCATCGGACTATATTTTCAATGTGAAATAAAATTATAAAAATTGTAATTCTCTCTAAAAGTCTCAAATATTATCTTGAATAGGGTTTTTATTTCTTGATAAGTTAATTTGCGTATCTGTAAGCTTTATATATTTGAAAATTTAATTTTAAGCATTCTGAAACATTAACTAATTAATGAACTAACTTATTATGACTTGATTTTAACTATCATATTGTTAAAATCACTCTCTAATATGAAAATAAAAATCCATATATCTACAAAATAAAAATAAATATTAGACTTAGAGGAGAGAAAAAAATGATGTTCAACTGAGATTGAAATAATAAAGTAATGTAAAAATTGATTCATATTTATTGTATTTTAATATTAACCGTAATATATACTTACTGTGATTGATATAAAGATTTATGTATATAACATATTTAGCTTTTAGAATCATTTTGACACAATAAAAAAAATTTGGTGTAAGTTGGATGAGACCACACGAATCTATATGTATTCTTTTGATACAATAAAAAATTTAGATAAAGATTTATCTAAAACTCTAAATATACTAATTTTTAAGGATTTGATTTTGACTATCATGTTCTTAAAACTAACTCTTTCATAAGAAGATAAGAAATCATGTATTTAGAAAATAAAAATAACATATGATATTTAGAACAAAAAATTTGTGTTACAGTTGATTTTTAAATTAACTATATTTTATTAAATCTATATGTATTCACATATAACATAATCATTGCAAAAATTGTCTATGTAATATATAAAATCATTAATCAAATCATAATACAATTTTTTTGGTTTAATATGACCGCACAATTAACAAAATAGCTATATATCCATATATATTTTGAAACAAAATCACATATGTGTTAGAAGAAAAGGTGCAATTTAATCAAATTATTTTTAATTAATATATTTCAGAACAATTAAAACCTTTAAGAAGCAAAAATATGATATGTCGTCAGATTATATTTTCAATGTGAAATAAAATGATAAACATTATAAATGTCTTTAAAGGTCTCAAATATTTTCTTGAATAGGGTTCTTGTTTCTTAATAAGTTAATTTCCATTTCAATAAGCTTTATATGATTAAAAAATTAATTCTAAGCACTTTGAAACTCTAACATATCATTAAAATTACTCTCTAATATGAATATAAAAATTTATATACCTAAAAAAAGAAAATAATATTAAGAGAAAACATGATGTTATAATTGAGATTGAAACAATACAAATAATGTACACTTGATATATATATATATATATATATATATATATATATATATATATATCATTTTAGTATATGTTTAGCGTAATGGATCGAAAGGTTTATCAATATAATATATAACTTTTTAAAACTATTGATAAAATAAAAAAATGACTGTATTTTTTTGGGTGGGACCAGATGGCAAATAATTATACTATTATTGTTAATCGAAATTACAGTAATGATAACACTTATTCATAAATCTAATAGTTGAAAAGGACTTAAAGTTATATAATAAACATATTAGTATATCTAAAGGTAAGCAAATATTATTATTTTTAAGTTTCTTTAATTTTGCAAAAAAATATGTGAGGGCTATATTAGGAAACCTTATATAAAGCTCTAAATGTACTAATTTATTAGGATTTAATTTTGATAATCATGTCCTTAAAACTAACTTCCCATATAAAAATAAAAAATCTTGTATCTAGAAAATAAGAATAACATATGAGATTTAGTATAAAAAACTATATTATAGTTAATTTAAGTTGTTTATAATTTAATAAATATAGATACACACACATAAAAAATTCACTACAAAAATTATCTACATAAATTAAATGATCAAAAAAGGTACAATTAAATCAAAGACTTCTTAATTACTATACTCTCAAAACATTTAAAACTTTTAAGATGCAAAGATATATTTGTCTAACTCTACAAAACTAATGATTTACTGATTCATTTTTATATAGGGCTCTTACGATCAATAAAAAAACTTTTTCAATTATAATTCATAAAATTTTCAAGAAAAATAAGACTAATTGGTAAATTTTAGATCGACAAGTTATAAGCTTTAAAAATTAATTCTGATTATGATAGAAATGATTACAACTATGAGCGCGGACTATTATGCAAGTTCAATAGCAAATGGTTGATTAATCCTTGTTATAATATTAGCCTAATATATAATGATATTTGTTATCCTTTGCAAGCTCTTTATAGTTATAGACATAACCTGACATATTTTGGTATATAAATATTATAATATGTTGTAATAAACAAGTATAGTTTATGAGAAAATATTATTGAATGCATTTAGTAGATATAAAAACTATAAGTTGGCGACAAATAATAGTCATAACTTAGCACTCCAAAATAAGAACACGTCATGTTCATCAATTGAATATTCTCATTACTAGCATCTTACATGAATTAACAAAAAACATATACATGAAAATATTGAATAATATGTGGTCGTTATGTTAAATTTATTTTTGCAAAAAAAAATAAAATAATTTATCTTAAAGTGATAAGATGCATATATAAGTACGTCCTGTTAAATTTGAAATGTAAATTTATTTCATTTAAATTTTTACTTAATCATTATAAATTATAATGATCTCAGGATATATATATATATATATATATATATATATATATATATATATATATATATATATATATATATATATATATATATATATATATATATATATATATATATAAGACTTTCTGAAGTTAAAGAATTAAATCTGTATGTAACATTTATAATTCAAAAGGAATACTTTGTCACCTATTTTAATTACAATTACAATCGTATTCGATATTTAACTCTATATGACACTAACATGATTATTCTACTACTTTAAGTGTTAAGCTAATATTCATTTGAAATACTACTTGACAACTTAAAACAAATTAAAGCTTTAAAAAGACAAGTATCTAATGGGTTCCTTGTGTCGCTGCCTATTCTTTATTTTTCAACTTACAGTATAATAAAATTAAGGTAAACACACATGTTTATGCACATATGTCATAATTATTGCATGAAGTCTAATCAAAGAAATAATGTTATTTAATAATTGAAAGTTATGAGTAATGCAAGTGAATTCATTTTTCATATTTTACTTAAGTTAGTTGTGATTAATTTAGATACTAAGATTATTCTTTATAACCTAATAAAATATTTTTTTATACTGTTAATGTCTTTTTTGTCTCAGGATATGTGGTATACATTAATAAACTTTTTAAAATCTTATAATATAATATACTTTCTAAAAAGGCCCGAGTTTGGCTCAGGTTATCGATCTAGTTATTGTAAAACGTGTTGTTTCTTTGGCATTACTCGTAAAATCGAGCCGAGCCGAGCCAAGCCTAGAGTCAAAGTCTTAAAATATTTCTAGTGATTTTTTTTTAATACTTTCAGTAACAATTCTTAGCAGTATTTTTTTAGCATGACTAAATAAAAATTATTAGAAACATTTAGTTAACATTAATTGTCACTGTACGAGTGTATAACGGTCAATTTTTTTTCTAAATATTTTCCTCTACTTTTATTCTTAACCGTCTGGTAGCTAACCGATAGATGCTGATCTGTGGATTTTTCCTTGAAGCAGAAACACGAGAGGAGATCATTGTCGACCCTCCAGAAGTGTCTTCAATGAATACGGCTGGCCTACCATCTGTCGAATTCAAGGATACACGTACTCGCAATCTTTTGCTTGAAGCGTTCTCTTGCGCGACCAAATCACAAGGCATTGTCTTCACGTCGTTTTATGAGCTTCAGCCTCACGTAATAAGCAGCCTAAGAGCTAAACTCCATGTACCTATCCACGCAATTGGCCCTTCTATCCCTTATATGTCACTCAATGTCCCACCCTCCATGCCCCTTCCTAGCAGCCATGAAGATTGTTTCAGTTGGCTAGACTCTCAAGCCGAAGCATCGGTCCTCTACGTATCAATGGGTAGCTTCTATTCAACATCAAGTGAACAATTGCACGAACTTTCGAAGGGGCTAGATGCTAGCGGATACAGGTACTTGTGGGTTGCAAGAAAGGAAGCAATTGGCTTACAAGAATCTTCTGGAGTGAATGGATTAGTTGTGCCATGGTGTGACCAACTAAGAGTTTTATGTCATTCTTCAGTTGGGGGATTCTTAACCCATTGTGGGTGGAATTCAACAATGGAAAGCATCTATGCAGGTGTTCCAATGCTCACTTTTCCTTTAGCTGCTGAACAACCTTATAATAGTACATTAATAGTAGACGATTGGAAAATCGGATTAGAGCTCAAGTCGAATGTGGAAGCAGATAATCTGGTGGGAGGAGAGGAAATTTCCCACAAGATAATGAGGTTGATGGACCCAAATGGTGAAGAAGCTAAAGATTTGAGAAAAAGAGCACAGGAGCTTCAAGAAACTTGCCGAAGAGCTGTTGAACAAGGAGGATCTACTGATTGCAACATCGTTTCTTTTGTCGACGATATCATATATGGAAAATTAGGACAACGGTGCAACGGGAATGAACTTTAGTTTGCTTCCCTTGTGGAATTGGAGGCAATATTCTTTCATGGAAGTGTGCTGCGAGCCAAGTTGATTTCGCGTCAAATAAAAAACTTTAATCGGGTGGTTGCACCTGTTTCACCCCATGCCACTTTGTCTTCAACTTCAGTGATCCTAAAGGGAAACATAAATGATAAGTTACTTTCGATTGCCGTTTTGGTTGGAATGGAGTCTCCGTCTTTTCTTCTTGTGCATGTCTATGTTTTCTTATGCTTGTCCATACATATAGCCCTCTGTAGTTGTTGAATAAGATTTTGGGATAAGTTTAAACATTATCGTGGGTTTACTCAGAGTTGTCAAATGGGCCGGCCCAAGCCCGGCCCAGCCCAAGCCCATCGGGCCTCCAGCAAAACGGGCCAGGGCCGCTGTCAAACGAGCTGGACCGGGCCAGAATGGGGGAAATCTGAGCCCAGTCCAAGCCCAGACCCTAGGCCCAACATCTAGGGCTAGGCTTGGGCTGGGCCCGGGCCTAATTTTTTTTATTATTCAAAATAATATTAATATTTTACTATCTATTTTGTTATTATTATTTAATAATATAAATATTAGCTTTTATATGTATTTTAACAGATATTTTTTTACGCACGGTGTCAATACTAATTTATATGTAAGAGGGTGTAATTAGTCGGTTTGGTATTTATTGACATAAGTTCGGCTCATCCAAGACCGCCAATGCCTCTTCAAGGAGACTCATGATTTCTCACGGTTCGATTATAATATTTGTAATCTAATTTTTATTTTACGTCAAACATATATTTGATTATTGCACCAAGGAAGAACGATCATCATAATTCATGTTCAGATTCATTATTCATTCTATTATCGTTGGACACGCACACTTATATATAATAATGTGTGTATACAATAATACTGGGTCAAAAGAGGGTCTGTGTGTAGGGCCAAAAAATGGTCAGAAATAGGGTCAACCTTAAGGCCAAAAGGGAGCCATTTTTCGGGCCAAAAGAGGGTTGGGCCGGGCCGGGCCCGGACCCGTTTCTCAAAAAATTAGGCTTGGCCCTAGCTCAAGCCCTAAGGGTTAGGGCTAGTCTGGGCCCAAAAAAAGGGCCGGGCTCGGCCAGCCCGCGGGCCGCCAGGCCCTATTGACAACTCTAGATTTACTCGGTTACACTAAATAAAGAAGACGAGATGTCCCCCCAGTCATAAGATGTAACATGCTTGATTATTTAGATTTCTCTAATATGTGGTTAGTGATGACGCCATGATACTATTATATCTGTTATACATGCAATGTCGTATTTATCACCATTATTGTAACGATTTTCTCGATGATCTAGCCATTTCATTCGTTCCCCCATTTTAAGATGCATCAGCTAACCTGAGATGTGCCGCGACGGAATCGTTGGCCACTAATGAATTTGTTTGTCCAAAGAGGCTAGAAAGCTGACAATTTTAAGCAACGAAGTCGCAATTTCATAGCTAGCTGCAAATATCTTATGGAAACCGTCTTTACATCACATCTGCTGTCAGAATAGTGGACCCGGATCCCAGTCACTCGACTTACTCTTGTATGTGTTTGACAACATTGTAACTTTCGTTTTTAGTTTTCTAAAAAAAATAAAAATCAAACCTAGTTGTGGTTATTGCTTTGAAAAAAAAACACACAGATGTTAGATAGATCAGTTTTGATTTTTTTCAATTTTTGTTTCTTTTAAGAAGATTTTATTTTCCTTTATCCTTCTTCTCCAAAACATAAGTTTTAGTACCACCAACCAACACCATCACTCCACTGTATCACCACCGTCCATAATCAGTAACCACTGCCCATCACGACTAATTAACCGCCAAAACTACGACGCAGTTACTACTACCCAAAAATCAGATCTGATGAGATCGACGGCAGTCACCAGAGAAGGTGTTGATGGCAGTGGCGTGATCGATGACGAGTAGTTGGGAGTGGTAAAATTGATGTCGTTGACGCTAGTCGATAGTGGTTGTGATGTTGTCCGACGTTGATCAATCGTCCGTAGTTATAATGGTGTGCTTGGTGGTTAAGATGGTGGTGGTGGTGCTTAGTGGTAAAGATGGTGGTTGTGATGTTGTCCGCTTGGTTGATGCGATACAATGGTGGAGGATATTTGTGCGGTAGGGTGACTGCAGTGAGGCAGATCTGCAGATGACAACGACGGAATTATGGCGGCAATGTAAGAGATATGTCAGTATAACAGCGGTAGCTAGGGTGATGACGGTGGGGTAAATTTGTGGTGGCGCGGCAATGGGGTGACGAAGGTGGGGTAGTTGGGGCGGCAGTTGGAGGTTTACAGTGGTTGTCTGCGGGTGGTAGTGGTGGGAGGCTTAGATGGTAAGCAGTATTAGTGGTGAAAGTGATGAAATGAAATGAGTTTTTTAAAATGTGGATAGCATATTGCTTCTAATGAAGTTTGATATTTAGATCTCAAAACAAAAAACCAAAACATAAAATCCAAAACTCCAAAATGGAGTTTTCAAAAACAGTTTCATTTTAAAAACTGATTTTCAAAATTGAAGGGAAAAAAACGAAAACCGTCTGTCAAATGGTTTTTTCTTCTCCATTTTACAAAAGAAAAAAAATAAAAATTCTGTCAAACACTACCTTCGAGTCGACTAATAGAACTGTCAATATCCCCGACCTTTTCTTTGTAGATTCAATCATTTATATGCTTTCCATAGGTTTGTAACGTCTGGATAATTATACGGCAAGACACCCGCCCAACGACAGATTGCTCATTAAAGTCATCACCGTGATATTCATCTCCACAAATTTACTAGTCCCAAACCTCACACAATGCAACTTTTCAATGGCCAATCATCACTACAGCCACCATAACCAAAGCCGAAATGGCATTAAACAAGCCCAGGTGGCTGTGGTTATGGTGCCTTTTCCGGCACAGGGCCACCTCAACCAACTCCTCCACCTCTCCAGCCTCATCTCTGTTACGAAACGCAGCAACTACGGAGCAATATATTGAAGAACAAAGAAACGAGAAATTTAAAAAACACAAATAAACCAAACGCACAACACAAGAATTACGAGGTTCACCAATATGGCTACGTCCTCGGAGTATGACCAGATTTCGATTTTACTATTCAGCAGTGTTACAACCAAAATCTTAACCCCCACTTTATGTTGTGGTTTTCTCTCTTGACCCAAAACAATACAAGACCATGTATATTTATTTAGAGCTAAGAGGTGATCTTTCTCTAAATAACCAATGTGGGACAAAACACTTATATACTTGGGCTAAGTTGTGACCTTCTCTCAATAACCAATGTGGGACACCCACACAAAACTAGTTTTAAGATCACTGCCTCCATTGTAACAATGTCTCTGGATTGAAATCAGGCTCCACATACAACAATCTCCCACTTGGAGACTGATACAACTCCAATGCTGAAACTCCACACAAATGCTGGTCATACTCATCCAAGAAGCATCAACGAAGACTAATCAAAGTTGAGCATAGGCTCAACTTTTGCCTGTCAACCACTTTCGTTAACATGTCCGCGGGATTCTTGTTGCCTTCGATCTTCTCCAAGTTCAGTTGTCCATCCTCTAACAGAGACCGTATAAAGTGATACCTCAGCTGAATATGCTTGGTCCTCGAATGAAATGCTGAGTTCTTGGCAAGATGTATTGCACTCTGACTATCAGTCCATAGCTTGCAATCTACTTGCCCATATCCCAACTCTGTCAACAACCTTTGAAGCCAAATTATTTCCTTGCTTGCTTCTGTCACAGCAACATATTCTGCTTCTGTTGTAGACAATGCAACAATCTTCTGTAACTTAGAGATCCAGCTTACTGCAGTCCCTCCTACAGAGAAAACATATCCCGTGGTGCTTCTTCCGTTGTCTCTATCACCTGCATGGTCTGTATCTACATAGCCTCGCACATCTATGTTGTCACCCTCAAAACATAAGCAGAACCTGGATGTTCCTCTCAAATACCTGAGAATCCACTTCACTGCTTGCCAATGTTCCTTTCCCGGGTTTGTCATGAATCTGCTCATAACTCCAACTGCATGTGCAATATCCGACCTTGTACTGACCATGGCATACATGAGACTTCCCACAGCAGAGGTGTACGGTACATGTGCCATGTATTCTTCATCCTCCCTGTTCTTGGGACTCAACTCCTTTGAAAGCTTGAAATGAGCTGCTAAAGGAGTCGTCACAGGTTTAGAGGCATGCAAGTTAAATCTCCTCAAAACCTTCTCAATGTACTCTTCCTATGACAACCATAACTTTTTCTGTTTTCTGTCCCTGGTTATCTTCATGCCAAGAAGTTGTTTTGCCTCTCCCAAGTCCTTCATAGAGAAAGCACTTGCCAACTTCTTCTTGAGTTCATTAATCATTCTCATGCTTGAACCTGCTACAAGCATATCATCTACATACAGAGTTAAAATAATGAAGTCCTCACTATTAAACTTCTGAAAATAAACACAGTGATCGGAGTCACATCTAGTGAAGTTTGTCTGCTTCATGAAATTGTCAAACTTCAAATACCACTGTCTAGGAGCTTGCTTTAGGCCATACAAGCTCCTCTTCAACCTGCAAACCATTCCCTCCTTACCCTTGACTTCAAAACCCTCTGGCTGATGCATGTAGATTTCTTCCTCCAAATCCCCATGGAGAAATACTGTCTTAACATCCAGCTGCTCCAGATGTAAGTCCTCTATAGCTACAATGCTCAATATCGTACGAATTGAAGTCATCTTTACAACAGGAGAGAAGATTTCTTGGAAATCAATACCTTTCCTCTGCCGATACCCTTTCACAACTAGTCTTGCCTTGTATCTCTTTGCTCCTCCAACTTCATTTTTAATTCTGTATACCCATTTATTGTACAGAATATTCTTACCTGCAGGGAGCTTTACCAAATCCCAAGTTTGGTTTTGCTCAAGTGAAGCCATCTCATCTTTCATGGCTTGCTCCCACTGTAACCTGGATTCATCCTGTATCGCTTCTTGATAACATTCTGGCTCCCCAGAATCAGTATACAAAATATAATCGAGTGGAAGACAAAGTCTGTCAGGAGCTTTCCTTACCCGACTACTTCTTCTGAGATTAAGAGTTTCAGGCATCTGTTGTTGATCACCAGCTCTAATTTCAGTATCAGTTGTCTCATCAAGGACTGCTGGATTTTATATCCTGGGTACCTGTCCATCTTCTGGCTCATCAAGTTCCATGTATTCCTTATTTTCTTTTTCAATTCCATGTTCTTGTAACCTGTGCTTATACAACCGTGATTCATCGAATATGACATCCCTACTCCTGATGATTTTGTTATGTTCGTAATCCCACAAACAATAACCATATTCATCACCTCCATATCCAATAAATACACACTTCTGAGATTTAGAGTCAAGTTTCTTCCTTTCCTCTTTATCAATATGAGCATAAGCAATACATCCAAAAACTTTCAGAAAAGAATAATTTACTGGTTTACCTAACCATTCTTCTTCAGGAATACCACCATGGAGAGCACTTGCTGGACTTCTGTTAATTAAATATACGGCAGTATCCACAGCTGCTGCCCAGAACTGTAGAGGTAAATCAGCATGTATCCTCATACACCTTGCTCGTTCCATGATGGTTCGATTCATCCTCTCTGCCAAGTCATTTTCTTGAGGTGTCCTCTTAACAGTTCTTATTAACCTGATACCGTTATTGGAACAATATTCTTGGAACCCTCCATTGCGATATTCACCCCCATTGTCAGATTTTAGGCATTTTACCTTGTTCCCTGTTTCATTCTCAACAAGAGCTTTCCACTTCTTAAAAGTGTGATAAACATCAGATTTCTGTTTGATGGCATATATCCAGGTCTTTCTACTAGCATCATCTATAAAAGAAACAAAGTAGAAATTACCTCTAAGAGATTTCACTGTAGTAGGTCCGCAAACATCTGTATGAACTAACTCCAGTCTTTCAATCTTCTTCTCTTTACCATCCCTCCGAAAACTGACCCGCTTTTGCTTTCCATAGACACAACCCTCGCAGAAATCTAACTGAATGTTCTTCATACCTGGCAATGCATTCTTTGAGTGCAGAATTTTCATACCACTCTCACTCAAATGTCCCAACCTGTGATGCCATAATGTGGTTTTCTGATTTTCTGTAAAAGCCAAAGAGATAGAGTGGTTATGGGTACCTGAAAGAGTATATAGGGTTCCTACTCTTTCACCTCTTGCTACCACCATCGACCCTTTGATCACCTTCCATTGTTTTTCACCAAATGCCACAAAATAGCCTTCACGGTCCAATCCACTGACGGATATAAGATTCTTCTGCAGTTCTGGAATATGTCTAACATCCTTCAAAACTAGGGTTCCTCCATTTGATAGTTTAATTTTCACTTTTCCCTTTCCGACAATGCTACACCGATATCCATTCCCGACAGTCACATGTCCATAATCACCATGAACATAATCACAGAAACAATCCCTATAAGGTGTACAATGAATCGAGGCTCCTGAGTCTACATACCACACTTTGGAATTATCATCCACTGTAGCAGAAAGACATAAATCGTCATATGTCCGTTCGTTTGAACTTACCATGTTTGCCCCTTCATCATCACTTTGTCTTCCCCCTGCTCCCTTTTTCTTCTTCAGTTCCGTACAATCATTCTTCTTATGACCTTCCTTGTTACAATTCCAACACACTATGGTTTTCCCTTTGGATTTCGACTTGCCTCGTGATCTTGATCTTCCTCTTGTAGGACTTCTTCCCCTGTTATTCTGCTTGTTATTCTGTCTACCTCTGGATTCCACGGACAAAGCAGTACTAGATGATATACCATCACCAATTGTCTTTCTCCGCATTTCATCATTCATCACAGAACTCACAACATCATTAAGTGTTAGCGTACCAGAAATAATAGAATTACTCACTGTCGTCACCAAGTTATTCCAACTATCAGGCAGTGAACACAGAAATAACAAAGCCCTAATTTCATCATCAAAATTAATGCCGACAGATTCCAATTGATTTGTAACCCCGTTAAAATCATTTAAATGATCAACAACAGAACCATTTTAAGACATTCTCATATTAAACAGTTTCTTCATGAGGAATACCTTATTCGAAGCAGAAGGTTTTTCATACAATTTCTCCAATGCTTTCATCACAGCAGCAGTAGTTTTTTCCTTGGAGATATTGAATGCTACCTGTGGGGTTAGGCTAAGTCTTACCGTAGCCAGCGCCTTTCTATCCAAAATCGCCCACTCACTTGCATTCATCGCTTCAGGTTTCTCTCCCACCAGCGGTAGATACAGATCCTTCTGATACAAGTAGTCTTCAACTTGCATCCTCCACCACTGAAAATTCATACCATTAAACTTCTCGATCTTTCCTTTACCTTCTTCGGCCATTGCTCCCACTCAAACGTAGAACCTACGTGAGTAAAACTCGAACCTGGCTCTAATACCAGTTGTTACGAAACGCAGCAACTACGGAGCAATATATTGAAGAACAAAGAAACGAGAAATTTAAAAAACACGAATAAACCTAACACACAACACAAGAATTACGAGGTTCACCAATATGGCTACGTCCTCGGAGTATGACCAGATTTCGATTTCACTATTCAGCAGTGTTACAACCAAAATCTTAACCCCCACTTTATGTTGTGGTTTTCTCTCTTGACCCAAAACAATACAAGATCATGTATATTTATTTAGAGCTAAGAGGTGATCTTTCTCTAAATAACCAATGTGGGACAAAACACTTATATACTTGGGCTAAGTTGTGACCTTCTCTCAATAACCAATGTGGGACACCCACACAAAACTAGTTTTAAGATCACTGCCTCCATTGTAACAATGTCTCTAGATTGAAATCAGGCTCCACATACAACAATCTCTTCCTACGACATTCCGGTCCACTACGTTAGCACCACCACACACACCCGCCAAGCTAAGCTCCGCGTCCACGGCTTGGACCCCCTTTCCATTCCAAATATCCATTTCCATGAGTTCTCAATCACTGCTTTCTTCTGTCCTCCCCCTAACCCTAATGCCTCCATTAAGTTCCCATCACACCTCCAACCATCATTTGAGGCTACCTCCCACCTCCGCGAGCCGGTTGCCAAACTTCTATCTGCTCTCTCTCCATCCTATCAAAGAACTATCGTTATTCACGACTATCTTATGGCTTCGGTCATTCAAGATATCGTTTCAGTACCAAACGGTGGGGCCTACACCTTTCAGACTGTCTCTGCATTCCATGTTTTTTGGTACTTCTGGGAAGCAATGGGAAGACCTTTCTACTAAAAGAGCTGCCTTCTCTTGAAGGTTGTTTCACTCAGAGTTCATTGATTTAATTAATTATGAACATTCGTACCAAAGGTTCAACGGTGGTAACCTTTACAACACGTGCAAAGTAATCGAAGGTCAGTATGTTGAATTGCTTGCGAAAGAAGAGATCAGTGGCAATACAAAGATATGGGCTATCGGACCCTTTAATCCGGCTTCAATCAGTGATTACAAGAATTTAAATCAACGGCACTGGTGCTTGGAGTGGCTTGACAAACAAGAGCCGAATTCTGTCATTTTTGTTTCGTTTGGAACGACAACTTCTTTAACGGATGAACAGGTGGAAGAGCTGGCAGTTGGTTTAGAAGAAAGCGAGCAGCGGTTCATATGGGTATTGAGAGACACCGATAAAGGGGACGTATTTGAAGGTGAAGCTAGAAAATTTGAATTAACTGAAGCCTATGAACAGAGAATAGAAGGAAAGGGGATTGTGGTGAGAGACTGGGCACCCCAGATTGAGATTTTGGGGCATCCGTCGACAGGTGGATTCATGAGTCATTGTGGGTGGAATTCCTGCATGGAGAGCATGAGCATGGGAGTTCCCATTGCGGCATGGCCTATGCACTCTGACCAGCCGCGGAACACCATGCTAGTAACAAAGGTACTTAGAACTGGTATTGCTGTGAAGGAATGGGCCGATCGAGACGAGCTAGTGACATCGTCGACAATTAACACGGCTGTTAGAAGATTGATGGCGTAGAAAGAAGGAGATGCGATGAGGGAGAGGGCGGTGGAATTGGGTGGCGCCATCAGCAAGTCAGTGGAGGAAGGCGGCGTTACTCGCATGGAGTTCGATTCGTTTATTGCTCACATTACTAGACAGGTCCAGTAATCTGAGAAAATGCTTCTTCAGCGTCGCTTCTGTAACGTACCAGGGAACGTGACAATTCATGGTTTGTGCTTTGAAGAAAATGGAGGGTTCCACTCTATGACTATTTCCAAATTGACGAAAATTGGTTATGAATGTGCAATGTTACATGAATAAAGAGATGCGTAATGCATCATATCTGATCTCATGGATGCTTTAGCTTAGTTAGATCTTCGTTTGGTCCTCTTTCCTGGTTGAAGCCTTTTTTGTAATCTCTTTCGCTAATTGCATATCATACAGTTAACAACTTCACATTATGCATCTTAACTTACTCCCGTTTTACACTTTTAATATTTTATTTCTCTTCCCATTTTTTCTCTTTTGCCTCGCTTTCTTCCCTTCCTCTCTTTATCTATGTCCTGGAGTAGAAGGGTATAACTCATATCTTAAATAAGCATGCAAGTCAAATATTATCAATTAAATTCGAACGGAAGGAGTATAATAGTTAGGTAGAAGATCAGAGAGGCATAACCTCCCATCGCCAAAAAAAAAAACTCATTTTGTTTCTTCTAAGCAAATAGTCATAGAACTAAAGGGTAAGCATATTACTGTCTAAAGTTTCTCTATCTAAACTAAACCGTTAGTTACATGAGACACCTTCACAAACAAAATTCATTTTCTCTAAAATTGTGGCAAACCCAATAAGACCACCGAGTTTAATAGTGCTTTTGAGCGGCTCATGTAATCAAAGGCAGGTAGGTTAATGCTTGACGATGCTTTTCTTAAGGATGACATATCCATCTCCCCCAAATCCCTTATTTGATGTTCTATGCACTCAAAAGAAGTCATGAAGAATTGTTGATTAACAAACGAATTCAAAATGCTCATACTAACTATTGAGAAATAATACCCTAATGTATAAGCCTTGTGCGTCTCCTCGTTGCAATTGGTTTCGGTATAAATGCTTTCTCATGATATCCAGCAGGTCGACTTAGAAAACAATTCATCCATCACTACCCAATCCCAGCAGGTCGACTCAGAAAACAATTCATCCATCACTACCCAATCTAATTGAGTTTATGTGTGGTAGATTCAATGAAGAGAGAGAGAACCACACAAAAGTTTTGTATTGAAGTATTGTTTAATATTTGCAACGAGATTGGGAGGGAAAAGGCCGATAATGGAATTTGAAGGAGCCCATAAGGTGAATACTAAGGGTTGGTTTGACAAATTTTTTTTTTTGATTTTCAGTTTTTAAAGAGCAGCTTATTTTTTATTTTTACAAAAACAAGTGGGTGTTTGATAACCTTTTTTTTTGAGTGGTTTGCGGTGGAGGTGGTGGGGCGTAGTGGTGGTCGACGGTGGTGGTGGCAGGCGGTGGTGCCGGCAGTCGTCGGCGGCCGGAGGTGGCTGCTGACGGTGGTCGCCGGCGGCCGAAGGTGGCTGCCGGCGGTGGGAGGGTGGTGGTGGTGATCTCAAAAAAAAAAACCAAAAGTGAAAAAAAAAAGTAGTTTTTGGAGTTTTTTTTTTTACTCTTCAGTTTAAAAACTGGTTTTTTAAATTGGTAAAGGAAAAAAAATGATTACTAAACGCACTTTTTTTTCTAATTTTCAAAACTGAAAAAAAAGAGGAAAAAAAAAGAGTGTCAAACGTGGCCTAAGGGTGCATAGCATAGTTTTTGAGAAAAAAAAAAAATCTATAATCGTTCAGTACACAAAAATTTATGCCTTAACTTACCCTAGGGGAAATGGGCATCAGGCCTGATGTATATGTAATTTTTTGGAACCTTCCATTTGTATGTGATGCCTCCTGTTTTTCTGGGATACCGGTTAGAGTATAGCCCATAGGTTGTAATTGTTGGGTAAACAATGATATTTGCTCAACGAAGAAATTGATTTATTTAGAGGGACCGGAGGCAGAACAATAGCTATTTAATTCTTTGACAATGTTAAATACCACGATTTTAAAAAATTAATAAATAAATTACAAATTTTTGTTAGTGCTAAATATTGGCTATCTATTAGATTATGCAGGATTATTAATTTTTTATTACTTTTTTGTGTGTTACTTCAAATTTAGCATTTTAACAATATCAATTATGATGTTCTTTGCTATGATTTAGTATAGATTCATCCTTGTAGACACAATCATGAATGGGTATACCGGATAGTTTGCCTTGTTAGACTTTAACTAACTTTTAGCATTTTAAATATTCAACTCTCAGATTTTACGACTAGGCTTTTGACATTATAAGTTTTCATGCATTTTCAAAATGTTAAAAAACTTATTATCATCACCTCTTTCAACAAGTAGAGACTACAAGCTGCAAATCCGAAGGCCTAAATTACAAATCTACTTAATCAATAATGCATGAACACAACATTGACCTCAACCGTAAGATTTCCCTGAGTACACTATGGCTTCTTGCGCAAGGCGAAAAACACCAGAACCACCTACGATGGGCATCTCGTGGTACACGTCCATAATCAGGTTGTACCGAGAACTGCTAGAGAGCTGCCATTGTACTCCCCTTATTTGAAGACAAAGTTCCAAGCATAGAGCATGCCACATTCCTCCTGTGAATATGAGGCGTATAACCCATGGGCTCGGGCTACAAGCCTGGAAGTTTGTTTGGGCGCAACCTTCAACGGGTCATCCAACAAATTGACACGGCCGAAGTAGTGGGTGATGTCGTTTGGGCTTGGGCCACCTGGACAGCAGTTGGGTTCTTGCCCTGGAGGAAGTCATGCATGGAAGTAGAAGTCAAGCTTGGTCACCTTCTGCTTTGCATGGCTGAGGTTTTCGAACCACTCTTTCACTTCTTTGGGACGTTTGCTTTTGCCGTGGGCTACACGAAAAGATATGAGCATCACAAAGAACACATGAAATGTTGTTAGCTTCCCCATCTCTACCTTTGTGTGTGTGTGTGTGTGTGTGGGGGGGGGGGGGGGGGGGGGTGGGGGTTGAGACTTGAGAGTAGGAGTACGTTATATATAGTTTTAGTTTCGTTTGCCAAGTGCATCACGTTTCTTTGAACTGAATACATAGTCACAGAAATGGGCGGCAAATTTTTTTATGGATAATGCTAGAGGTTACTTATTTTTTTTTAATAAATACATCGGTCGTTTCTTTGAGTTTGTTGATTAATTTTTTTTTGTTTCATGCAGCGTGGACTTGTGCCTAATGGTGGCGATTCTCAAGGTGGTGAGATCGAAACAAAGTTGAACTTTCCGTGCCTTCAACAACCTGTGAAGAAAATGACAACCTTGGCGCTTCCTTTGCTTAAAGTGTTGCTCACGATGCGAACGTTGATGAATTTGTACAGTCTCAAGAGTAGTTACCTTCTTGATTGGTCATAGTCTAGATCTTTAAGACATTTTTCTATTTTGGTTCAAGACAATGTCTAATAGACATTTAAAGTTGTTGATTAAAATTTTGGATATGATTGCTAATGAAATGAAAAAGTTGTGTGCATATTTATTGTGTGAGTTTGGAATCAATTATGTGTCATTAGTTTCATTTGGTAGTGTAATGATCTGAGATTTTACCAAATAAAATGCAAATCTATTATAAAAGATTAAAATGCAAAAAATCATATGCGATCGCAAAAATTAATTGCTAAAAAAAATTAGCGCCCACTACAGTAGTCGCTAATCTGGTCAACGTGGTTGCTAATCAAAGAAAATTATTAGTTATAAAAAAGATTTAGCGATTGCCGAGCAGAGGTGGTCGTCAAACTGGTCAATGCAGTCACTTAATTTCAAGACCGTGATAAAATTACGGTCGCTAAAATTTAGCTACCCAACCTCTAGCAACCGCATTAGCGACGTCCGTTTACAGTAGAGACCGCCGTACACCATTTAGCAACCGCAACCGGCAGTCGTTAAAGGGTCAGTTTTTTGTAGTGTTGCCACAAAAACACCGGACTTAAATAAACTGAGAGGGAATTTACCAATTTGATTCCATTTCCTTTTCCATTAATCTTTTCATACATGACGCTTCTCGTAGTCAGAGAAATCCATTAATGCATGACGCTTCTCATACAGCGGGCTGGACTTGCTCATAGTGCGTCTATCCAGTGGTATTAGCTAGACAACTTGGATCATGCTGGTCAAACAGGTTCACGTGGTTAAGAAAAAGGTTAGTAAACCACTAATGACTAACTATCCGCTGCTTAATTTCAACGGTCTTTGGTATTATTATTAAGTTATTTAAAATATTGTTAGGATGTCACTGAATTCATATACTTTATATGTTGAATTCGCATCTCTTTTATACATAGAGGTTGGTGGCACTATCTAATAATTTAGTGACAACATATTAGTTATGGATCTTAGAAAAAAGTTTTAACTTATGTTCGGTTTGTTCACCCAATTTCTGTACTTACAAACGGATTTTTTTTATGGAGTAAATAATTTTTTTTTGTTTGTCTCTTCAATTATGTATTAAACGGTCTTTAAAAACTTCTTGTTTATATGCAAAATCCTAAATGCAGCAACAGCTCTACTGTCACCACCCTTTCTACCAACCATCATGACCAGTCTATTCAAGCCACTGTGCCACCGCCATCTCCATAACCACAATCAAAACCCCAAAGAAAACTAAAGTAAAAAATTCAATTTAAATCCACCGCGCCATTGCACCACTACCATCTCCAAAACCAAAATTACAATCCTAACCAAACCCTAAACCAAAGCCCCTGCGCCACCTCACCACCACAATGCATCTACAAAACCATAATCAAAACCATCAAACCCTATATCAAAGCCACCGAGCCATTGCACCACCACCATCTCCAAAACCCGAAACTGAAATCGTTCCAAAACCCTAAAATCAAACTGATGCTTGGATTTTTGGAAGAAGGAGCAAAGAGGTTGTGGTGCTGGTGATGTTGGCGTTGGCGTTGGTGTTGATGATGGTGGTAGTGGTTTTGGGCTTGGTGTTAGGTGGCGATGACATTTATTTGTAGTGGCGATGGTGTGAGTTTGGTGTTGGTGTTGAATGGTGATGTTGGTGTTGGTGTCAATGATGGTGTAGGGTGATGATGGTGTTGTTGGTCTGATAGAACTAGCAGCAGTGACACTTGTGCTGGGATCGCTAATGGCTATTTTGGGTGGTTGGTGGTTGTACGAAGGATTGTGGTGATGGGCCTTTATGAGGGAAGTAGATTAGAAGACATGGTTGCCAAGTAAATGATGAGGGTAATGTGGCTGCCATGGTGGGTGATGGGGTGGAAGTTATTATTTCAGCCCTTGAAGATTGAGGGGCGTCCAGAAAGTGGAATTCAGACCATAAATTGGAGAATTGTGCACATATCGGAAAGTTTAAGGTGAATTATGCCGAAGTTTAAACATTAAGGTAAAATGCACACTCGCCCGACAAACATTAAAGTAAAATGCATCAGGTAAAATGCACACATATTGATTTTTTTTCCCAATTAGTTTCTCACTCAATTGTAGGTTTATTGCTAAAGCATATATCTTTTTTTTGCCATTGTAATATCTACTTTTAGGTGCTTATACCTCTTTTGGGTGCTTTGGCAATACAGCTATAAATGCCTTAAATACCATATGATTATTCAATTTTATTCCTTTCTTTACTTTCCACTAAGAATAGAATTGCAGTGAAAATTTAGAAGTGTATTTCAGTTATTCAATAATCCAAAGGCCAACAAATGTTAACTGTGGACGTGATACGTGTGCAAAAACTCAAACTTATTTGTTTCAACTTAATTTATGACTGAAAAATGATGATTGAACCGATCCAATAAAAATGGGCAAAAAGTGTTAACTGCTAGAAATAATAATTACGATGGGAGCTACTTGCAAGTGACAAATACTAGAAAGACACTTTGTGTACGAAGAGATGTTACTTCAACCACCTATTCTACTTCTTCTTTTTTTTATTTTTATCATTGGTTCAATTCATGCATGTGTACTTTTATAAGGTCTAAACCCAAAGTTTGCCACCTACATCAAATTTTATTTGTCACTCAAGCTAAAACATAGTTATTATACATGGATGGTGTAATTGTGAAGGCATCGACCTCAGAACAATTGGCCATGAGGGGAGAGGCCTACAAGACTTATATATTGGAGTATTACTTGATTGTTACCCGATATGTGATTTATATTTCTCAACACGCTCCTATACGCGACCCTACTGATTTTTGAGCGGGCCTAATACGGAAAGAATTTGACTGGGTGACGGTAAGAAACTAGTTGCTGACTTGAATTGTCTGCTACACCTAAATTGACCGGCGCTAATACCATGTGAAAGTATCCACCTCAGAACTAATTGTCCATGAGAGGAGAAGTCTACAAGACTTCTATATTGGAATAATACTTTATTGTTACCCGATGTGGGTTTATATCTCTCGGCAGTAATTTTTATAAGCTCGCCTTATCCTTATTAAGTCCCTTTAACTATGAAAAATACAGATCTCAATTGCACGGAATTACTTTTGGGACGTTAATACACGAATTTTTAGAACATATCTATTTTATTACTTCGATTGCCGGTGCATCGAACCGGTAAAACCTAGTTTCTCAGAGCAAAAATAAACAATGAATAGTGCAGTGCATTGAAGCTCGCCAAACATTATTCAAATGAAGAACGTTTTAAATGGAGCAAGAGCATTGAAGCTCTAAGCCTGTGATCCACATTTCCTTAAATTAGCTTTAACCGGAAAACCATGCCTGTCGGGGACGAAAAACCGGTCGCCGGCTACCATATAGTAGCGATGCCATACCCGGGTCGAGGCCACATCAATCCCATGATCAACCTATGCACATTCCTTGCCTCTAAACGCGGCATAAACATCACCATTGTCCTCACCGAAGAGTGGCTAGGCCTAATCGGCCTGGCTCCAGGCGCACCGACTATCAGGCTGCGTACTATTCCCAATGTCATACCGTCCGAAATCAACCGCGGAGACGACTTTGCCGGCTTCATCGAAGCCGTTTTCACTAAAATGGAAGCTCCGTTTGATCAGTTACTTGGCCAGCTTGACCTCCCGGCTTCTTGCATTGTAGCCGATATGGTGTTGCCATGGATGAAGTCGGTAGGTAGCCGGCGCAACATCCCGGTGGTGTCTTTGTGGCCTGCCGCGCCATCGTCGTTTCTTGCATTCTACCATTCTCACCTCCTTGCTGCTCGTGGAAAACATCCAAAGGAAGACTTACCAGCAGGTACATGAGCTGAGCACTAGCTTATATGGCCGCTATACCTCTCCCTCCTACAATCTTTTATGCAATTTTTGCCATTTGCTAATTTGGATTAAACAGTTCTGATAATGTTGACTTGCTCTTCGGATTCATGGGGCATCAGTATTAGTGTATATACATTCCTTATTTTGGACCATACTTAGGAGCAAAAGATAAAGAGTCCTATACATAGAGCATATACCAGATCTTTAAAGAGAGCCTCATCAAAATCCTGATTATTGAAGGACACCGTCATATGAAAGTCGGGATCACTGAAAATAAAGCTATACGTATGTAAGGGCATAGTGGCTGTTTTTTACTCTCCCGATCTTGAGTGTCACTGTAACCTTAGTTGATGGCTAGTTTTGATATTTGGAAAAATAAGTCGAAACAACTCGGCTTACAAAAATAGTCATAACTGCAAGCTTTTATTAAATCAGCTTTGATTCGAAACTGAGTTGATGAAAGCTTGCAGTTATTAATAAAACCTCCCTTGTAGCACTTGGCGTGGACAAAATGTATCATCGTCATAAATCGTACTTGGGGAGACCCATCCTTTTCTAAAATGTAGAAGTTGAAATCAGATGCTAAATGTTTGTGGAGCTGGAGCTATATGTCTTGATAAGGTACATAACCTTGCATACTTCGATTGAAGAGGTTACAGAGCAAGTCGATCCAGAGGTGGTCTTCAAGGCCTAATTAAACTGCTATATTTGTAGCTATTATCTAAGCACGTGTACAGAGAAATTTAAAACAGTGCCTCCTAGATGAACTATACACCCGAAAATATTTGCGTATATAAATTGAGGACAAACTACAACTATGAACTGATAGAAAGTATATCTGCTGTATTTGGAAGCAGAAAGAAAAGAAGATATCATTGACGACCCTCCTAGAGTTTCTTCAGTGGTTAAGGATACCCGTATTCAAAACCTCATGCTTAAAGCCTTCTCTTATGCAACCAAAGGACAAGGCCTTATCTTCACTTCATTCTACGAGCTTGAACCACACACAATAAACAGTCTGACAGCCGAACTCCATATACCTATCTACACAATTGGCCCTGCCATCCCTTACTTGTCACTCAAAGATCCATCTTCCATGTCCATTCCAATATATGATGAGGAATGCTTTAAATGGCTGGACTTACAACCTGAAGCATCTGTCCTGTATGTATCAATGGGTAGCTTCTTATCGGCATCAAATGAACAAATGCATGAACTCTCCAATGGGCTTAGTGCAAGCGGATTCAGGTATTTGTGGGTTGCACGAGACGAAGCAATGTCTTTACCGGAATCTTGTGGTACGAATGGGCTAGTTGTGCCATGGTGTGAACAATTGAGAGTTCTATGTCATTCTTCAGTAGGGGGATTCTTGACACATTGCGGGTGGAATTCAACGATGGAAAGCATCTATGCAGGTATACCGATGCTCACTTTTCCTTTGGCTGCTGATCAACATCATAATTGTGAACTGATAGTAGAAGGTTGGAAAATTGGTTTGGAGTTGAAGTCCAATGTCGGAGCAGATAATGTGGTCGGAAGGGAGGAAATTTCCAACAATGTCAAGAGGTTGATGGACCAAAATGGAGAAGAAGGTAAACAGTTGAGAAGAAGAGCAAAGGAGCTTCAAGAAACCTGTCAAAGAGCGATTGAAAAAGGAGGATCTACTGACTGCAACAGCAATGCCTTCTTTGAAGATTTTGTGCATGAAAAACAGAAGCTACCATGCAATGTTGATTTATAGCGCAGTGTTTCGTTGCTTATATCGTGGAACATGAAGCTATTCAGTTCTTGTATTGTGGTGTTCCTTGTAGCCTTCTCATTTATTTAGTTGATGATCTTCTTGTGTTGGTACTGAAAACTAGCATAGTCATAGAACTGTAAAGTTCAATTCGGAGTGACAGTCTGCCCGCCACTAGGAACATATGCCAACTTGCTCTATTGGCAAGATATGTACTAAAAGATTCCGTATATGGCACATCAAGTCATTTTGTGTGTGTGTGTTCAGTAAGTCAGAGAACTCAAGGGTCGTGAGTTACACATATACGGTTCTTGAGGATTTGCATTTATCCTTTGATTTTCCCACATATTGCTTACATGACGCAATAGAATCAATATCTAGCTGAAAGCAATAGCTTTATATCTTCTCTTTTTTCGGCATGAGCCAAAGGGTTAGCATATTACTGAGGTCACCTATCTTTTGCTGGGTACAATTTACAAAGGTATTTCCATCTTTCCAATCAAAAACAAGTCTTGACTTACGTTGCTAATCCATTTTGATTACCACCGGCCTTTCGTTACACGTCAGTTAGTATCTAATGGTCAAACGTTAACAACAGCAACTCGGTCAAATCGGGACACACGTCACTCTGTGCCATGCGTACAAGGAATACGGGTCTAAGGCACAAAAGTGTGCACTAAGAGGAGCGCCTTCAGTGAAGGTGGTCACCACGCTGTAGAGGGGCGAAGGGCCGGGGGTCGCCTCTTCGAGTGGTCACCCTGTCGAGGGTGTGGAGGGTAGAGGTTGATGAGGATGTTGCCCATAGGAGGCTCGCTAGAGTGGAGGTCTACTTCTCTGGTTGTTTTATAATCACCGCATTCATTACAAGTTGAATGGGAAAATTATATGGTGGAAGTAAGCCAACAATGTTGCAAAGTTTAGAATATCCAAGATAAGGAAACACCCAACACATAAGATCAGTGTACCTAAAATGGTGAATGCTTAAGTTGATCGGCAGCCAAACAAGTGGTATAAAGTAGGAACTAGGGACAAAAAAGGTACCAAAAACTCCTTATGGAGAGGTTTTCAAATATAAGAAATTCCCAAATTATTTTCTCTGTCTAGAGTTTCTCTATCTAAACCCAACGGTTAGTTACATGAGACACCGTCACAAATAAAATTCATTTCGACTAAAATTGTGGCAACCCAATAAGACCACTGAGTTTAATAGTGCTTTTGGGTGGCTCATGTATTCAAAGGCAGGTAGGTTAATGCTTGACGACGTTTTTCTTAAGGATGACTTATCAATCTCCCCCAAATCCCTTATTTGATGTTCCCTGTCGGTCCCACAGATGGCGTCAAAATGTTGTGCTAGAATCTTGATCTAGGACCACGACCGGGAAATGGACCTGGAAAATGGAACACGGAATGACCGACGGGGGTGTTCCTGCGGTAGAGGCTCGTATGCTAAAGTCAGAACATGACTACTCGGGGTAGAGCTCTGAATAGCATAAATGTATTAGGTGTGAGTGTGTGAACTTATCCCGTACCTGGAGCCATCTACCTAATATATACTTAGCTTCCAGAGTCTTGGCAGCCTTGCAACTTGCAACTCTTACCAGATAGGTCCCTCGATCAGCTGAGATCATTTTCGAATCCTTATGGATCGCGTCATAATCCTTTTTTGATAACATTAGTGCTCTTTTAGGAATCTGACTTCTCTAGTCGAGTTTCTCTCGAATACGACGCCCAATGATAACTAATAGAGAATGTCAAGCCACGTGTCATCACTTCGTAAGGTGAGCATATTCAGCCATATCATAATGCCCCATACTTTTGACTGTTCTTCCAGAACAGCCAAAAGCACACAACGTAGGAAGAAATCAACCCAAAGTGGTGTAACTGGAGACTCTTCCCCGTCATTAATATTTGGAGGGAATCACGAAAGGAGCCTGCTCGGGAATTTTGCTCCAGAATTCCTACTCGGACAGTCTACTCGGGAGCTTTGCTCTAGAAGTCTGCTCGGGCGAGCTTAGGGCAAGGTGCTTGAGCACTCTGCTAGGGCAAGTTGCTCGGGCGAGCATAGGATAAGGTGCTTGAGCACCCTACTCGGGAGCTCTGCTCGGGTAAGCTGCTCAGGCAACCTGCTCGGGCGAGCATAGGGCAAGGTGTTTGAGCACCATGCTCGGGAGCTCTGCTCGGGCAAGCTACTCGGGCGAGCTTAGGGCAAAGTGCTTGAGCACCCTGCTCGGGAGCTCTGCTCTGGCAAGCTGCTCGGGCAAGCTTAGGGCAAGGTGCTTGAGCACCCTGCTCCGCCAACCTACTCAGGCGAGCTTAAGGCAAGGTGCTTATGCACCCTGCTCAGGAGCTCTGCTCAGGCAAGCTGCTTGGGAGAGCTTAGGGCAAGGTGGTTAAGCACCCTGCTCGGGAGCTCTACTTGGGCAACCTGCTCGAGCGAGCATAGGGCAAAGTGCTTGAGCACCCTGCTCAGGCGAGCTTATGGCAAGGTGCTTGAGCACCCTGCTCGGGAGCTCTGCTAGGGCAACCTGCTCGGGCGAGCTGATTCCTACCACCCTCTGCCACATGGCAAGGGTCATTAAGTGATTTTCCTCAAAGTCTTTTTAGGAATAACACAAGTACAACGGTCCTTTTGCCGCCGAAACGAAGGTGGTTATCCAGTAAATATCAAAACTTATTGCCCCAAAAATTGTGCCAGACAAGCACACTGAATGTTTGCCGCCAATTAAGGGGCGGTTTACCCAAGCATCTTCTTTATATTACGCCTCCAGGCCTCATTCGTCCCCGGCTATTCATTCTTTTCAGGCTCAACTCAATCTAAGCAAGTAAGTTCTTCTTCCTATTCCTTCTTTGTTCGGCGCTTTTTATATTTGCATTTCATAGTTTTCCTTATTAGATTCTCAATACAGAATGTCTTCCATATCGTCGAGTAATTATTTTTCACCATCAACTAGTTCTACAGAAAGTCCCCTATAGAGTGAATCAAAAAGTAGATCTTCACAAGTAGGCACCTCAACCTCTAGGAGTAGAGTATAAACCTCCAATCCACAAATGAGCACTTCATTCCCACGTAGAAATGCCCTAGGGGATATTAAGGATGAAGCTGAGGAGAAGTATGATAAAGACACTTGGTTTTTCTCAGAAGAGAAGAGGAATAAGATGACCAATGAGGATATAATAGAGCTTTTGGAAGAATTTCTATTGCCCCTTCCATTCTTCGCTCGGGTTCCAACACTCTAAGAGCCCACTAACTATGGCACGGATCGAGAGACAAGTGTTTACGAAGGCCAGATAAGACCTGGTTACAGAATCCTTATGCATCCTTTTGCCGTTGCCTTTTTTAACTACTACAAAATGGCACCTGGTCAACTTGTTCTAAATGGGTGGAGAAAGTTCGTCGGCCTGTTCTACCTTGTGCAGACTTTGGGATACCAGGTAGCAGGCCATGACTTAATAAAGCTCTATCTTGAGGTATGTTTTTTAAAGAACGTGGCTCAAAGTGTTGGATGGTATTACATCCACAACAAGGTTAGGGTGACCAAAGGAGGGCCCAAATCCAATAAAGGTTGGCACTCTAGGTATTTCTTCAAACAGTGACCAAGTGGTGAATGTGAGTTCCCTAGAAAATGGAACAAATTCTGCAAAGGCTTTGAAAAGAAAGGCTTTCTAGCTTCTAACGCCCCTAACGAAGAAACTCATTGATCACATAAAGAAAAGAGGCGTCTTAATATCGATGAACCTCTTACAGCCCAAGAACTGCGGCATGGGGGGCTTATTCCTCCTGCCCCTGTTAGGCCCATTCCTCTAACCCCCATTGTAGAATCCCATGTTGATTTGAGGAGTAGAGCTCCAGAGTTAGTGAGTGGCACCTCATCCTCTAGGATTTTGAGTTTAGGTAGATTCTGTAGACTATGTTCATTCAGTTACTTTTCTTACTGAGTTTGAACTGCATCTACTAACTTTGCTTTTTCCATATAAATGTCTGGCAAGGGCGAAGGTGGAAAGGGCCACTTTTTAGGATTACTGCAAAAAGTGTCCAAGGGAAAAAAGTTGTGGGTAAAGGTTCCCATCCTGTTACAAAGAAACCTCGGCTCTCATTCCTCCCGCGCCTCCCCTCGTGGTCAAGGACCTCCCCATAGACAAGGATTATTTTTTGTCCAAGATGGATGATTAAGAGGGGCGACTCTGGCATGTCGAGCTCAGGTATCTCTGCACAGCATTCGGCTCACGGGGTGTTACCCAGCAATAGGGCGATTCTGGAGAACCAAACTCATGAAGTGTTCTCTATGCGTCATGTCCAAGCCGCCTACAGCGTAAGTACTTCTTTCATATGCAATTTTCCTTAGCTCATATCTTTTTCTTTCGTGTGATCTTCTCTTGCCTTCTTGGTTCAGGCCTATTGCTACAGCAGCCAGATGCATGAGAGGTTCAAAATAGTGCGGGATGCAGAGCGCGAGATCTCCACAGTTTCCTTTTGACTGAAACAGAGCACACAACTGTCATCCTAGATTATATTAAATTCATTCAGTTTGGATTTAGTTCTTAGTCCATTCTTGCATAACATCCAAAAAATTGTAGAACACTTAGGAGGGATGTGTCCACTAAACCATACTAGTCTCCACCAGGGATCACACCTAGCTTTAGTTCTAAAGCAATTTTGAGCAAAATAAATAATGAACATGTCAGAAGGTAGAAGATCTCGCTAAATCTTGTCCATCTGTTTGCCTAGCTTATGACAAGGCACTTAGGATAATGTTCACTTGTTGCAAAGCATGAGATCTTATTGTATAGGCAACTTTTGTGTGTTGTCCACAATGATATCTTCCACTTTAGCATTTATGCCCGGTCCTAAATCATAGCATACTCTGTGACCAAACTGCCCGATGAGAATATCACGAGGTAACCATCTATCCAGCCAAAGCCAATTATGTTTGCCATTACCAACATGATATGTGCATAGCTGCTGAAATTGACCTTTCAGTTTTATATACTACAAGAAAACATGGTTGTTGCAGCGCCAAATGCCAGCAGTCTAAAATGACCGCTTCTATGTATAAGTTATAGCATTGGCCATATACATACTGCTGCTAAATGTCACCCTTTTAGGTAAGTATCTTTCTTTGCCCCAATGTGTTTTATCTCTCTTGTTTGGGTCCCCGTTCTCGAAATAGAGACGACTAGGTTTGACACGCTCTCTCTCTCTCTCTCACTTGTTTGGGGCAAAGAAAGATATTTTTGTAGTATCTTTCTTTGCCCCAACAGATGTTCTCTCACTCACCTTTATCGCATACGATCATAGTGTTTTATTTTTTATGTTTGAGTATTTATTATGTTATAAAAAGTATTTTTGAGATGTTAATAGTCAAAATCAAATCCTAAGATGTTGATACATTGATTATGTAGAGTTTTAAAAGATGTAGAAGAAATTTTTTACTCTTATAAAGAGTACTAAAATTTTAACAATAAGTTATACTAAGAGTCATACGATACATGTGTGACTTTAATAAGTAGAGGTAAAGGAGGAATACAATACCAAAACAAACATGATAACATGTAATTTATATTTTTCTTATGTTTGAGTTTTTAGTTTGTTATTTAAAGTGTTTTTGAGGTGCTAATAGTCAAAATTAAGTCATAATATGTTGATTCATTAATTAAGTAGAGTTTTAGAATGTGTAGAATTGATTTTTTACTCTTATGAGGTCAAGTAAATTTATGATAATAAGACCTCCAGATTTTTCAATAATAAGTTATAATAAAGAGTCATGATGCATGTAAGATTTTAATGAGTAGAGGTGAAAGAGGAATGAAACACCAAAACAAAGATAATGACGTGTCACAAAATTGAATAAAGATGATGCGTCGCATAATTTAAAAGGGTAAAAAGGTAAAAAAACATACTAAAAAAAGTTTATGTATTGTCTCCACAATACACAACGCTTCGTTTATAATATATTTTTATATATTTATATGATATGAGATGAGATGACATAGGTGAGAACGTTTTAAATAAAGCACATACATACCTGTTTCTTTTGTCCTACCAAAAAAGCAACTACACAGCAGGTGTACTCACGCTCTAAGCCTATGATCCACATTTCCTCTAACTATATCCACCCGAAGAACCCATAGCTGCACCAAAACCATGCCTGTCGGCGAGAAAAAAATCGGTCGCCTGCTACCATATAGTAGCCATGCCTTACCCTGGTCGAGGCCACATCAATCCCATAATCAACCTTTGCACATTCATTGCCTCTAAACGCGGCATAACCATTACCATTGTCCTCATCGAAGAGTGGCTAGGCCTAATCAGCCGGCCTCCAGACACGCCAACTGTCCTGCTTCGTACCATTCCCAATGTCATACCGTCAGAACTCAACCGTGGTGCCGACTTTTCTGATCCGGCTTCATTGAAGCCGTTTTCACAAAGATGGAAGCTCCATTTGATCAGTTACTGTTATAAAAGTATAACCTCGTGTATACTTGTGCATAAAACAAGTAAGTATGAAAATACTGAAATGTAGTTTACTAAACAGAACAAACAGTATTAACGATTAAAATTAACTCACAGCAAAATCAGATAAACAGCAATGGAGAACCGAGGCGTGAATTTGATTCACTGTCCTTAAGACTTTATTCGTCCCGCAATGGTGCTAACGGTCTCCTGACGAAAAGCTTCCCAGGATACTACGGTAGTACGTATGAAAATAGGAGCACTCCAAATTTGCAGACCCGACGAACCAAAACTATGGCACAGAACTCTTTCGGACACAGGAACGAGACAACAGAAATATTTCGGGATGAAGTGGTTAATCTTTTTTTCAACTTCTGAAAAACTGACTCGTTTTTATACACAGAGTATTCACTGGGGGGTGCAACTCTTCACAGAAAAACTGTTAAGCTGGAAAGGTCACAACTTTCTGAAAAGAAAATAAATAAATAAACTTTATTTATTTAAAATATTTGTCCCAAAAAGATTAAAGCCTGATGGGCCCAAGCCACGGACCGGGATGGGGCGGGCGGCGCGCACGTGTGTGGTGGACCTTAGGTCAACCTAGGTCCTCCCTCCTTACAAAACATGGGTACCCCCAAGGGGCCCAACCCTTAGCTCAAGGCTAAGCCTTATAAGGAGATAACTTGGCTTTATCTCTTCAATGTGGGATACTCTTTTCCCTTCAAGGTGAACCACCAACTTTAACTTCAATTTTCTCATTCACCTCTCATTCGTTTTAAACATGTGAATATACCACGATCATCTAATCCAATAGAGGAACATGAATCAATTTGTTCTTAACCAAAATATGGTTTGGAACCAATTTAAAAATTGAGTCAAAGTTGCTTCTCCACAATGGGTTTAAAACCCCAATACCAACAATCCCCCACATGAATAGAAAATTGACTGGACACTATACGCAAAGAAACACTAACACAAGAAAGAGTTATTTAGAACGACACTGCATCGGGATAGGTAGCCGATGGCCTTGAACCTTCCCTAGTGAGAACTATCGGATTTACTGGCTAACCAGTGAACGTGATGTCTTGAACTGTTCAACCTTTAATGTAAACCAAGACAATAGAACTTCACACAGTACCGCTCAAACATTGTTTTGAAGTTCTCATTGTTGTGTTCATTTTGGCCCTGAACAGCTCCTGGTTTTCATGAGTACTCTCTGAGAATTTAGCCTTACAATTCTCATAGAAGCGGCCCACTTCTTACTCACATAGGTGACTTCTTATTAAAAGGTTCCTACTGCACCCCCATTTGGATTTCCAGGATATAAGAGTCATTAAAAGCATAACCTTTTGTAGGTTCCACTGTCTTCTCATCAATAGGAATGGATATGAGGTTTGTAACCCCTCACAATGCTCCATCTGAGTCACATTTACATAATTCGGTTTTTCCTTTGAACCTAGATCTTGGGATCTCCAGTCAGCTAGGTAGGATTTCCATTATGGTAACTCTTTAGTTCATAGGCTTAAGACCCATTCCCCTCGATGACGTATTTACTTTCTCTATAGTTAAAGCTTTTGTTAATGGATCCGCAATATTATCCTTTGACTTCACGTAGTCAATAGAGATAATTCCACTAGAAAGTAATTCTTTAACGGTATTGTGTCTGCGACGTATGTGTCTAGATTTACCGTTATACATACTTCTTTGTGCTCTTCCAATTACAGATTGACTATCACAATGTATGCATATTGGTGGCACGGGTTTAGGCTAATTTGGAATATCCTCCAAGAAATTACGAAGCCGCTCTGCTTCTTCTCCTGCTTTATCTAAAGCAATGAATTCAGATTCCATAGTGGATCTGGCAATACATGTCTGTTTAGAGGATTTCCAAGAAATAGCTGCTCCTCCTAATGTAAACACATATCCACTTGTGGACTTTGTTTCATTAGAATCTGATATCCAGTTGGCATCACTGTATCCTTCTAATACAGCTGGATATCTTGAATAATGCAGACCAAAGTTTAAGGTATATTTTAAGTACCTTAAAACTCTTACAATAGCTATCCAGTGATTCTTTCCACCACAAGAAAATATGTATTTTGCCACGGAGTTTTAGCGACAGAAGGTATTCCGTCGCTAAACATGTCTTTAAGCGACGGAATATACTGTCGTTAAAACTCTGTTGCAAAATACTATTACCGACGGAAGACACCGTTGGTAAAAGTATTTTGCAACGGAGTTTTAACGGCGGACTTTTAGCGACGGAATTACCGTCGCTAAATATTTTTTATAAAATTAGTAATTTTGAGTGTTTTTTTAAAATTATTTAAACGACGGAATAAAACCGTCGCTAAAAATTCTGTCGCAAAAGTCTTTATAATAAGACATTCACCGACGGAGTTTTAGCGACGGTCTTATTCCGTCGCTAAAGCTCCTCCATTTAAATCCAGATCTGGTTTCTCTCTCTCTCCCCGTTCTCTCTCTGAAATTCTGCTCCCACCCACCCACCGCCGTTCTCACCTCCGGCGACCCTTCTCTACGGCGACCCAGCTCCGGCGACACTCCCGTCCCCCACCCGACGCCGCGCCACCAAGCCTTGCACTCCAGTCATGCCACAAAGCCTCCACTGTCGCCGCGCAAGGAAACCCACCACTGCCGCCGCACCACCAACGCCGGCGCTGTCGTACCCACCTCGAGATTTGTATGTCAATTGCCCTAAATTATCTGAATTTTTTGTTAATTTTTCTTCAATTTAGGTTCAATTTTTTGTTAATTTGTCTTTAATTTATCTGAATTATTTAGATTTGTATGTCAATTTAGGTTCAATTGAATGCCCTAATACAATTTAGGTTCAATTGTATGTCAATTGACATACAATTTAGGTTCAATTGTATGTCAATTGAATTATTTAGATTTGTATGTCTTTTATTTGTCTTCAATTTAGGTTAATTTGTCTTTAATTTGTATGTCAATTGCCCTAAATGCTTCTTCTGAATTATTTAGATTTGAACCCTAAATTGAAATAATTCAAGCGCATCGGATATGTGAATTTTGAAATTTTTTTTCCCATTTGAACATTGATCATTTGTTTGATAATTTTAGGTTGTTAATTGTGCGTTTTAGAATTGTGATTATTGATCGATGATTTTAGGTTATTAGCTGTGCATTTGAAGTAATTGTGATTATTAATTGATGATTTTAGATTGTTAATTGTGCATTGAACATTTGAGATATTGAGATTATTGACGGAGGATGGGACCCAATTGGATTGAATGTGTGGTTTTTGTTAATTTTTATTGCATTGAGCATTTGAGAATTGAGAATTGAGGTTGTTGACGGAGGATGGGACCCAATTGGATTGAGATACCTGTTAGTTAGCGCAGACAGGGACAGCACGTCTGATCGACGGTGTCCGACATTTAAAAAATAAATTAACGTATGCCGATGTGTCTGGAGGTGCGTGTCGGTGGGCGTCGGACACGTGTCCGGAGGCTTCGGACACGTGTCCAAAGGCGTCGGACACGTGTCGGTATGAGTCGGACACGTGTCCAGAGGTGTCAGACACGTATCGGACACCATATCGACACCCTATATGAGGTGTCGGAATTGAGATTGTTGACGGAGGATGGGACCCAATTGGATTGAGATACCTGTTAGTTAGCGCAGACACGGACAGCACGTCTGATCGACGGTGTCTGACATTTAAAAAACAAATTAACGTATGCCGATGTGTCTGGAGGTGCGTGTCGGTGGGCGTCGGACACGTGTCCGGACGCTTCGGACACGTGTCCAAAGGCGTCAGACACGTGTCGGTATGTGTCGGACACGTGTCCGGAGGTGTCAGACACGTATCGAACACCATATCGACACCCTATATGAGGTGTCGGAATTGAGGTTGTTGAATGTGCATTAAATTTAGGTTAGTTAGGTTAATGCGACATTTTTAGCATGCACCCCCTGGAATCTAATCGTGGCTCCAGCGCTGGCTATAATTACCCCTAATTAGTCCTGATTAACAATATTTTAGTAAATCAATTAACCCTAATTAGCTCTAACGAGCCTAATTAGTTTTAATTAACCCTAAGAACCTGATGAAATTCAAATTAGCTGTAATTACCCCAAATTAGCCCAAATGAACCCAATTATGCGCATATTGATTGTAGTTAGCCTAATTAGTCATAATGTGCACTACTCGGCACCATCAAAACCCTAATTAGGACTAAATAACCCTAATTAGTCCTAATCAACCCTAATTAGCTATAATTATCTGAAACTAGCCCTCATTAACATTAATTAGCCCTAACATAACCCAATTAAGCCTAATTAGCCCTAATTAGGACTAATCAGCACTACTCGGCACAATTAAACCCTAATTAGGACTACATAACTCTAATTAGCCATAATCAACCCTAGTCAGCTATAATTATCCGAAACTATCCCTCATTAACATTAATTAGCCCTAACATAACCCAATTAAGCCCAATTAGCCCTAATTAGGACTAATCATCACTACTCGGCACAATTAAACCCTAATTAGGACTAAATAACCCTAATTAGTCCTAATCAACCCTAATCAGCTATAATTAATAATCGTAATTAACCCTAATAACCCAGTTAGCCCTAATTAGCCCTTGTACATCCCATAATTACTCCATGTTGCCCAGAGATGGTTCAATTACTCGTTGTTTACAAACCCTGCCTTCTTTATATTAATTGTTGTTTTGAGAAGTCCATTGGCAACGAGATGGTTCAACTCGTTGCCAACGAGTTCTATTTAATGTGGAATTGGTAACATATGCAACGATCATTCTGTAGTTTTGATATTTCGGAAAGATTCTTGCATATCTTATCAATTTCTGAACACATGCATGCATAGAAACCCTTAGTTCCCGTTCAAAGGTACTCATTACAAGGTAATGCCTTGTAATGAGCCTTTGGATGTCCAGTTTGGACAGTTTGGAAAAGCTAATTGTTTATAAAACAGTATTTTGACTCATGCTTTATGTTCTATGTCGTGGATATTTGGTACACGTTCTCGTGTGTTTCTCTGGGTGCATACAGATCTGGTGTTCTAACATCCGTCAAACCTTCCTGAGCAAGGTTAGATGAATGTTAGAACACCTAATCGATGTGGTGTACTTGGAGAAATGCGGGAGGTGCTGCCGAATTTTCCACAGACATCGGACTAAGCATGAGTTATTCACTGTTTTATAAACATGTGCTTTTCTGAATGGGATAGGACCACTACCTGTGTCAAGAGTGGAGGGGAAATATGTAGACATGTTGTAACATTCATGCATTGATATTTACATCGGCAATGCCTAATCACTGGTCATTATTGAAGGTGGTATACAGTACGATAATTCAGTCGTCATGTCAGTCGATCGAAGTTGGATGAAAAGGAAGAATGCTGAAGATTTTGAGTGTCGCGTTGACGAATTTCTCGACTTCGCTTATGCGCATCCTGCACATGTTGACCTTGATAAGATAAGGTGTCCGTGCGGTAGATGTGAGTTGTTGCACTGGAGAAAAAGAATTGAAGTAAAATGGCATCTTCGTCGGTACGGTTTTATGGGTGGATACACAAGGTGGACGCAGCACGGGGAAACGATAGTATTGTCGTCCAACCTGGCTAGTCAAACTGAAGTTAGGGAGGAGGCACGATATGATTTCCGAGATATGATTATGGATGCTGGGCATGCTAATGTTGACTGGGGTAACGACAGTCCACAACCGCCGAACGAGGGGGCTCATCAGTTTTATGAGTTGTTGAGAGCTGCGGAAGAGCCGCTGTGGGATGGAGCTCCGAAACACACACGGCTGTCTGCGGTTAGTAGGTTATTACAGTTGAAATCAGACCACGGGCTGAGTGAGAAAGGTTTTAACGAGTTTGTTACCTTCATCAAAGAAATACTGCCCGAAAGTGAAAAGCTACCGCCGTCGTACTATGACGCGAAGAAGATGATGAGGAAACTTGGGTTGAGCTATGACCGGATAGATGCGTGCAATAACGATTGTGTATTATTCTGGAAAGAGAATAAGGATTTGTCATTATGTCCAGTATGTGATCATTCGAGGTACAAACCGGACAAAGGGAAGAAGAAAAACATTGCATGGAAGATATTGCGATATTTCCCGGTCACACCACGGCTTCAGAGAATGTACTACTCCTCCAGTACAGCTGAACATATGAGGGCTCACCGTGAGACTCGCAGCAACGATGCCGATGTGCTGACACACCCAGCTGATGGAGAGGCGTGGAAGGAGTTTGACCGCAGGCATCCAGTCTTTGCTCAGGAAGTTCAGAATGTTAGACTTGGTCTGGCAACCGATGGGTTCAACCCTTTCGGTCAGTCTACCACGCCTTACTCCTGTTGGCCTGTTATTATTGTCCCTTACAACCTTCCACCAGGCATGTGCATGAAGAAGCCGTATATGTTCTTGTCGTTGCTTATTCCGGGGCCGAAGAGTCCCGGTAAGGACATAGATGTGTATTTAAGGCCGTTGATTGATGAGTTAAAACAATTATGGAATCATGGAGTCGAAACATATGATGCATCCCTTAAACAAAATTTTCAGATGAGGGCTGCTTTGATGTGGACTATACATGATTTCCCCGCATTGGGAATGACGTGTGGCTGGAGCACACATGGGAAGCTAGCATGCCCTGCTTGTATGGGCGTGAACCCCGGTCATACGTTAAAGCACGGCGGAAAGGCCTCGTGGTTCGGATGTCACCGTAAGCTTTTGCCACCGGGCCATCAGTTTCGTAGGCAGAAGGATAAATTTGACGGGACAATCGAGCGTGAGGTTGTCACACTGGACTACCCATCTGGTGAAGAAGTACTCTCACACCTGGAGGCACTTGATACTGACATACCACACGGTAAGGGTGTGCCGGATCGGAAGATTGCAGGGTTCGGGAAAGAGCACAACTGGAGAAAATTTTGTATCTTCTGGGAGTTAGCCTACTGGAGGACGCTCGTTATCCGAAACAACATGGATGTGATGCATATTGAGAAGAACGTTTTTGATAATGTGTTCAACACAGTGATGAATGTCAAGGGCAAATCGAAAGATCACCTTAAAGCGAGAAGGGATCTACAACAGTTGGGTGTACGCCGTGAATTGCATCCTCGGACAGTCAGTGGGAGGACCATACTTCCGAAAGCACCTTACTGTCTAGACAAGAAACAAGTGGAGAAGGTCTGTCAGTGGGTTAAGAATTTGAAGCTTCCGGATGGGTTTGCGTCCAACATATCTCGTTGTTGCAATGTATCGGAATGCAAGTTCCAAGGGATGAAGAGTCACGACTGCCACGTATTCATGGAGAGATTCATTCCTATTGCCTTCCGGGGACTGTTGCCACGGGTTGTTTGCGAGACTTTGACTGAATTATCTCATTTCTTTCGAGATATATGCGCTTCTACGATCCGGGTGAGTAACATGGAAGTGCTTGAGAAGAACATTGTGGTGACGATTTGCAAGCTGGAGAAAATCTTCCCACCTTCGTTCTTTGATTCAATGGAGCATCTGCCTGTTCACTTGGCATATGAAGCTAAGATGGGTGGACCCGTGCAATATCGGTGGATGTATCCCTTCGAGAGGTAATCCTTAAATTGTTATAGTTGTTCGTTTACACTTAATGCGACATCTGTTATCATTGATATTCCACCTAACTCGATTCGCTAAACTTCTAGGTTCATGTTCCATTTAAAGAAAAAAGTCCGTAATAAGGCTCGGGTTGAAGGCTCAATTGCGGAGGCTTACGTAATGGAAGAACTTGTAAACTTTTGTAGTCAATATTTCGGGCCTAATGTTGGTACGAGGTTAAATCAACTAGGCCGAAATGACCCCGGATCAAGCACAAATTTGGAAGGGCAATTGTCAATATTCAAGCAGCCAGGGAGTCCGTTCGGCCGAACGTATACTCGATGGCTAACGGATGAAGAGTACAGTGCTGCAACAATATATGCCCTTCTAAATTGCGATGAAGTTTCGGCATTCGTTGAGTAAGTTAAAGTCTTAATTCACTTACATTGTTGTACATAATTGAAAGTGTGTGTTAAGTGAGTCAACTATATTGGTTTGCAGTGAGTTCGATGCGGAATCTTTAATCACTGATCCCGCTGGACTTGAATCTCATCGAAAATCACAATTTGTACAGTGGTTCAAAATTCGTGTAAGATTGTTTAACGAAATTATATTATGTGTTATATACAGTTCTGTGGCCAATTAGTATACTGATTTATCCTTAATTTTTACCGTCATCTACAATAGGTTCAGTCAATGGATAGACCAGTGGCCTCATGCTTGAAATTACTAGCCGAAGGCCCTAACAAACAAACATCCTGTTACGGAGGCTATATCATCAACGGGTTTAGGTTTAACGTAAAAGATGATGACCGAACAAAACAAACCCAAAACAGTGGAGTCTTGGTCAACGGCGACTGTTATGCCGAGAATTGCATGGATTTTTACGGAGAGCTAGATGAGATTGTTGAGCTAACATATTTGGGTTCCCAAAACCGCCTGGTAATGTTCAAGTGTACGTGGTTCGATGTCACATGCAGTAGAGGAATCCGTGTTAGCTCTCAAGGGATTGTAGATGTCAATGTCAAGTCAAGACTTGCATCAGACGAGCCCTTTGTGTTTGCTAGTCAAGCTGTACAAGTCTTTTACGCGGAGGACGTCGCCAATCCCAAATCTCATTGGTATACAACTATCAAGTCCAAGAAATTGCCCGTGACATATGACAGTGAGCTAGACTCCTTTCAAGCCGACCAACCACGTGTCTTGTTCCCTGTTGAGGTCAACAACGAGGAGGACGATCTTCCTCTTCCAACAACACTTCTTGTGGGAGAAGAAGTCGTAGATGATGACGCGGAAGATGTTGAAAGTGTTGGAGATGATGTGACCGAGTCTACTGATGAAGAGGATGAATTAGAAGATGAAGAGGACGACGAGTCCCACGAAGAAGAGGGCGACGACGAAAGTGATGAAGATGATTCGCAAACTGAAAATGATTGACTTGTAATGTTGTAACATCACGGGAAAAATGTAGTAACATTTTAGAACTTGGTGTTTATTGATGTGTTTTTGCACATCCGTTCATATATATATATATATATATATATATATATATATATATATATATATATATATATATATATATATATAGTGCCGATGATGATTTATGCCTAAATTATTGTTTTTCACGTGTTAATGTCTTTGTATATAATCTATATGAAGTCAGATATGGATAGGATACGGGCTATTCGTGGCCGGGCTGGACGCCGAGCTGCTTCCTCCCCGGTTAGTCCCACCTCGTCATTGCCTACTGATGACGAGGCACAGAGTGATCGCGGACAGCCATCGGGGGCCCAGCCCCAGCCGTCGTCGTCACCGTCGCCCCAGCCATCGCCGTCGCCCCAGCTCGAGCCGTCGCCCCAGCCCGACGCAGATTCATCCCACACGCGCGTGCATTCTCCATCTTCCGTGGGTTCTACCTCAGGTATAGTTGATAACGGTGTTTCGTACATTTTCGCTAGCCTTATATTTGAACTGTATTAATGTCTGTGTTTTGTAGGATCTCGACGAGGCCGTGGTCCGACACGCGGGGTACGCATCGACCCCCAGCGTAAACAGAGAGTTACGCTCACGCAGGAGGGCCTGTAAGTACTAAAAATATCACCTCATGCCTTATGTTTAAAATTTTGGGGTGTTAATTTATATTTGAACTGTATTAATTAATTTAATTACTTCTTTGGCAGGATCCTGGAGAATATTGCGAGGACGAAGATCGGCGTTCTTGTGAAGGGCCGATTCTTCGAGCCACGCCTGTACTGGAAGGACTGGGATGCCGCTGCGAGGGAGGCCCTATGGGAGGAGTGGCTGGTACGGTGAAGTATTTTTTTCAGCGTTAGTAAATGTTAAATTACAGTTTGTTTTATGTTGTTAATTTGTGTTATTGAATGCCTTACAGGAGGGGTTCACGTTTGACACGCCTCAGCAGCAGGTACTGGGGCAGCAGGCTTTCTTTGCCTACATCGGCAAGAATTACCGCCGATGGCTCCACGATGCACGGGACCGGGCGAAGAAGGCGCTGCCCGCGGGTGCCCCGATGACGGACATGGCGAGATATCCCCCACATTGGATATCTCACCGTGTATGGGGGGAGATGATAGATCGGTGGGCTACGGATCCAGGTTGGGACGCCAAGAGTAAGAGCGGGACTGAGAACAGACAGAACAAAGATCCGACGCACACGGGGGGGTCGGTGCCACACGACATCGTCCGACACAAGAACGCGGTCGAGCACCCGGATCTGGAGGACGATGAGGTCGTAGCTCTGACGTATAATCAGACGCACGTGCGGAAGAAGGACAAGGACGAGACGCACCGGGCGGGCGACTATATTTCAGATATTGCCCGGCGGATCGATGTGAGTCAATTTATTTAAGTTAATGTTTTTTCTTTCTATCCTCAATGTCTGTTTCGTTAATTAATGCCCTAACATATCGTTAAACCACTATTTTTGCAGGCCTCGTATGAACAGCTAAGGGGGTCCGAGCAGCAGTCCGGACAGCCATCAGCGTCCACTAGTACGGCTGCGAGTACTGGGGGGTTGAAGCGATGGCTGGATACGCCGGAGGTCGTGAATCGGCCGAAAGGCCGCATACGCGGCCTGCCTAGCACGACTGCTCGTGCCGTGATAGGAGCGTCCTCACCCCCTGCTGCCCCTCCACAGACACCGGCTCCTCGGCCTCAGTTGGACGACGAGGAGATCCAGCGCATTGCTACAGTGGTGTGCCGGATGATCAGGGAGCAGGGCACTGCTGGACAGGCCGCCCGGCCCCGGATCAGCAGGATCCAGATCCGGGACTCGGGAACCCCTGATGAGCCCCTTCCCGTGCCCGTTCCTAGCTTCCCCCCCCCCCCGTGCCCGGCTTGTACTCTTCTCCCCTCTCCTAACCGGCTATATCCGGTTCCCGGCTTGTACATATATGAATTTTTTTTATAATTGATTATATATATTTCTTTCTGTATTGATTATTGCGCGTTGTTGTTGAGATTTGAAAATTGTATTACAGGTTTGGGTAATTGAAAAATAAAAAAAAAATTTCAAAAAAAAATTGACTTTTGGCGACGGATTAATTCCGTCGCTAAAGTATTCCTACAATCAGTTATTTAGCGACGGAATATTCCGTCGCTAAATAAGTTTTTTAGCGACGGAATATTCCGTCTCAAAAATATAAATCCGTCGCTAAAGAATATAATTCGCGACGGAATATCCGTCGCTAATTAAAATAAATCCGTCGGTAAAAATGACATATTTAGCGACGGATTTAAAACATTCCGTCGCTAAACTATTAGTGACGGGCTTTTATACGAGGGATATTTAGCGACGGTGAATCCGTCGCTAATTCTTTTAGAGACGGATTTAAAACTTTCCTGTTTTCTTGTAGTGTTCCCGGATTGCTAGTATATATGCTCAAGTTACTGACAGCATATGCTATATCGGGTCTTGTGCAATTCATGATATACATTATACTACCAATTACACGTGAATATTCTAATTGAGATATTCCTTCACCAGTATTCTTTGTTAGATGTAAATTTACATCTAGGGGTGTCTTAACCAGACGATCATCGTAATTTTTAAATTTGTCAAGCACTTTCTCAATATAGTGAGATTGTGACAAGATTAGTCCATTTGATGTTTTGGTAATTTTCATACCAAGTATAACATCAGCTACACCCTTATCTTTCATCTCAAACTTACTGGTCAACATTTTCTTTGTAGCCTTAATGAACTCATTATTGCTCCCGATAATGAGCATGTCATCCACATAAAGGCAAACAATGACATATCCATTTTCCGTACCTTTAACATAGACACATTTATCACATTCGTTGATTCTAAAGCCATTTTCAATCATGACTTTATCAAACTTTTCATGCCATTGTTTCAGAGCATGTTTTAGTCCATAAAGTGACTTGACAAGCTTGCACACCTTCCTTTTATGATTAGGAGCTACAAACCCCTCGGGTTGCTCTATATAGATCTCCATTTAGGAAGGCTGTTTTCACATCCATTTGGTGTATCTCAAGATTATTAATAGCTGCAATAGCTATCAATATTCGAATGGATGTTATTCTTGTAACTGGTGAATACGTATCGAAATAATCAAGCCCTTCCTTTTGTCTATATCCCTTGACAACCAATCGGGCCTTATATTTTTCGATCGTTCTGTCAGCTTTCATCTTTCTCTTGAAAATCCATTTACACCCTAATGGTTTATTTCCAGGAGGAAGATCCACCAGTTCCCACGTATGATTTTGCATGATGGATTCAATTTCACTGTTAACAGCCTCTATCCAATGAGGAGCTTCGGGACTCGACATTGCTGCACTGTAAGTACGAGGCTCATTTTCTAATAAATATGTTAGAAAATCAGGACCAAACGATGTAGACATTCTAGCTCTCTTGCTACGTCTTGGCTCATCTTCCTCTTGTGAGGGATCTTGGTCCATACTAGTTCTTTCTAAAGAATTCTGTTCTTGTGCAACTTTATACGGAAACACATCTTCGAAGAAATGTGCATTCCTTGTCTCCATTATGGTGTTGACGTGTATGTCGTCAATTTCAGATTTATGCACTAAGAACCAATATGCCGAGCTATGGCTTGCATATCCAATGAAAATCCCATCAACCGTTTTAGGCCCTATTTTGACCATTTTAGGTGGTGGGATTGCTACCTTTGCTAGACACCCCCACACTTTAAGATATTTAAAGGAAGGAGGACGACATTTCCATAGCTCATAAGGTGTCTTTTTCAGCTTCTTGTGAGGTACTTTATTAAGTATATGATTTGCAGTTAAGACCGCTTCCCCCCACAAGTTATCCGGTAGTCCAGAATTTATCAACAAAGCATTCATCATTTCCTTTAAAGTACGATTTTTTCGCTCAGCGATTCCATTTGACTGAGGCGCATATGGTGCCGTGGTCTCATGAATGATACCGTGATCGGCACAAAATTTTGCAAAAGGGAAAACATATTCTCCACCTCTATCACTTCTTAGTACTTTGACTTTCTTGCTAAGTTGATTTTCAACCTCAATTTTATATTGCATAAATGCTTCCAAGGCTTCATCCTTGCTTCTAAGCAAATATACATGACAAAATCTAGTACAATCATCAAGAAAAGTAATAAAATACTTTTTTCCTCCTCTAGATTGTACCACATTTAAGTCACATATGTCACTATGAATTAGACTTAAAGGTTTCGTATTTCTTTCAATTGACTTGAAAGACGTTCTTGCCATTTTAGCTTCAACACAAATTTCACATGCATTATGTGAGTCAAAATTCATTTTAGGCAAAAATCCATTTTTCATTAGCTTTTGTATGGAACCATAATTTACATGACCTAATCTATGATGCCATAAATTAGGAGATTCCAACAAGTAAGCAGAAGAAATATTTTTATTCATATCGAAATTCGGTACAGCTTTAGGCACGATGGTCATTACATTTAACTTAAACAGACCATCACATAAGTACCCTTTTCCTACAAACATCCCACTTTTAGTGAGTACAAATTTATCACTCTCAAACACTAGCTTGAAACCATTCTTACTCAACAATGAGCCTGACACTAGATTCTTTCGAATGTCTGGCACATGAAGCACATTGTTGAGACTCAATTCCTTGCCGGATGTCATCTTTAAGACCACATTGCCCATCCCTTGCACCTTTGAAGAGGAAGAGTTTCCCATGAACAGATTCTCATTGTTGGTGCTCTCATATGTAGTAAACATACTTCGTTCGGAGCACACATGTCGAGTAGTACCCGTGTCTACCCACCACTGTTTGGGATTTCCAACCAAGTTGACTTCGAATACCACCGCAGATAGATTCAAATCTGTCACGTCCTCGGTTATTTTGGTAACTTCCGTCACATTGGCTTAAGCATGCTTTCCTTTCTTTCCTTTGTTCTTGCGACTATAGCAATCCTTAGCTCGATGACCTGGCTTGTCGCACACATAGCAATTCCCACTGAACTTCCTCTTTTTATCACCGCCCTTGGAATTTGAGCCGCTTGCTCCACTTGGACCATCTGATTCAGAAATTTTCCTCCTCTTTGACGGACCTTGCTCGACCACATTTGCCTTGGCTTCTTGATGATAATTACCGGCCTTTTTCTCGGACTGGTGATTATCCTCCTCAATCCTCAATCTGACTATCAAGTCTTCAAGCTTCATTTCCTTGCGCTTATGCTTCAAATAGTTTTTGAAATCTTTCTAAGTAGGTGGCAAATTTTCAATTAACGCAGCCACTTGAAAAGATTCTCCAAGTACCATTCCTTCCACATGAATATCATGCAAAATTAGCTGAAACTCTTGGACTTGACTAATCACAGTCTTGGAATCCACCATCTTGAAATCAAGGAATTTGCCGACTACGAATTTCTTTGAGCCGGCATCTTCTGTTTTGTATTTCCTCTCCAAAGATTCCCACAATGCTTTCGCATTGACCATTGGACTGTATACGTTATACAACGCATTATCCACTACAAGAAACATGGGATTTAGCAACCGCATTTCGCTACCGCAAAGACATGCGGTCGCTAAACTAATATTTAGCGACCGCTTTAGTGACTGCTCTATTTTGCGGTCGCTAAATATTCATGGTCAACGAAAACTTGGATTTAGCGACCGAAATTGGCGACTGTCACTACCGTCGCTAAATTAGCGACTGATTTGGCGACCGAGTATGCGGTCGCTAAATATTTTGACTAAAATCCCTAAATCGCGTCTCTCTCTTTCTCAGCCCGTCTCTCTCTAGCTCAGCCCTTATCGCTGCACGTCGGCTCACCGACGCCACCTAGTGACCATCGCCCCACCGAGACCCGGTCCTCGATCGCAGGCCCAGCTCATCTCTCTCTTTCTCAAGTCCGTCTCTCTCTCTCTCTCAGCCCTTGTCGCCGCACGTCGGCTCACCGGCGCCACCCAGTGACCATCGGCCCACTGAGACCCCGCCGTCGATCGCAGGCCCAGCTCCGCCTCTTCACTTTTAACCCTATTTTAGAGCCCTAAAAGCTGCATTTCCTCACTCTACACATCTACCCTTCAGCGGCCTGGTATGCAGAATCTCTTTCATTACTCGTCTGTATGTGCTGCATGTGCTGCATGTGCTCTTTCATTACTCGTCTGTAAGAACAAGTTCATATTGATTAGTTAATTTCTACTACCAATTTGGTGCTTAGATGCTTCATGCTTTCTATTTCTGCAACCCCATTTAGGCTTATGTTGTTGTGGTGATGTTTAAATGCATTGAAATTGAACTCATCCAACTGAGATAGGAATGCATGTTGGATTAGCTGTCTTAGGATTTTAAAAAGCATACTTGTTCGTTTGATAGTTTTTAAAAGCATACTTGTTCATTTGAGAATTGAGATTGTTGAAGGAGGATGGGACCCAATTGGATTGAAATATCGGATACGTGCATTTTGAACAGCTTTTTTTCCTTTTGAGCATTGATTATTTGATTTTTAATTTTAGGTTGTTAATTATGCATTGAGCATTTGAGATCGTTGATGGAGGATGGGACCCAATTGGATTGAGGCGATCAGATATGTGATTTAGTTGAATGATGGGTTAAAATTAGCACCTACATAGCACCGACACTTTATATGAGTCTAGGTATGGTGTCCGACACCTCACCAGCACCTTCGGACACGTGTCCGATACCTCTCTGCAATGTCCCGGTCGATGTCGGTGTTGGATACAATGTACGTGTCAGTGCTACCAAGATTAGCACTAATCAGCACAGATTATGCTAATCAGCCCTAATTATCCCTGATTAGGGCTAATTGACAATAATTACGCTAATCAGCCCCACTTAACACTGATTACCCCTAATTACTCCTAATTAGCACTAGTCAACACTAATTAGGCTAATCAGCCCTAATTATCTCTAATTGACCATGATTGAAAATGATTAGCAATAATCAGCCATAATTAGCCCTAACTAACACTAACAGACACTAAATAGCCCTAATTAGCAGTAATCAGCTCCAATTAACACTAATAGCCCTAATTAGGACTAATTTGCACTGATTACCCCTAAAAACACCAATGGACACTAAATAACTCTAATTAGCACTAATCAGCCCTACTTAACACTAATCAACAGTGTCCGTGTCCGTGCTACCTAGATTAGCACTAATCATCACTACTCAGCTCTAATATGCCCTAATTAGGCTTTGTTGATGATGAAGCACCGACACTTCACATGAGTCTAGGTATGGTGTTTGACAACTACCGACATCCCGACACATGAGTCTAGCCCTAATTAGCGCTAATCAACTCTGATTAGCCCTAAGTAACACTGACGGACACTAAATAGCCCTAATTAGCACTAATCACCCCTAATTAGCCATAATTAACACTGATGAACACTAAAAATCCCTAATTAGGTATAATTAGCACTAATCAGCCCTAAATAGGCCTAAATAACACTAATCAGCGTTGATTATCCCTAATTAACAATGATTAGCCCTAATTAGCACCTACGCAGTACCGACACTTTATATGAGTCTAGGTATGGTGTCCGACAACTACCGACACCCCGACACCTCACCAGCACCTTTGGACACGTGTCCGACACCTCTCTGCGATGTCCCGGTCGATGTCGGTGTCGGACACAGTGTCCGTGTCTGTGCTACCTAGATTAGCACTAATCAACACTACTTAGCTCTAATATGCCCTACTTAGCCCTAATCATCCCTACTTAACCCTGATTAACACTCACTTGTAAGTGACTACTCAATATATATTTTTCAAATTGAAGGTTAATTTTGAACTCGACTTGTATAGGTTTACCAGGCAGTGAGAGATATATATCATGTCAGTGGATAGAAGTTGGATGCGAAGGAGGATTGCTCCAAGTGGGATTGGGGTATCAGAAGAGTTTAGACAGGGAGTGAACGGGTTTATTCTATTTGCTTTGAATCAACAGGAGTTTGTGGATGACGGCACGATTAAATGTCCGTGCAATGATTGTCAACTGTTAAGTTGGAAATCCCCCGACGATGTAAGTTTTGATCTGTTCTGTAGAGGTTTTATGAGTAACTATACGAATTGGACTCAGCACGGGGAACCAATTCTGAGGGTGCCCACTGAGGTCACCGTTGAGTTCAGACAGTACAGTCCTAGAGATCCGGGATTTTCCCAGTATCAACATATGGTAATGGAAGCTGGGCCTAGTGGGATTAATTGGGATAACTATTTTAACGATGGTAACCCTAATGTGGAAGAAGAGCCAAACCCGAGCGCACAGAAATTTTATAAATTGTTACAAGACTCTGAGGAGCCAATATGGAATGGAAGTACAAAGCACACCAAGTTATCTGCTGTGACAAGGATGCTACACTTAAAGTCTGAGCATGGTCTAAGTGATAGGGGTTTTGATGCTTTTTTGAAGCTTAATAAAGAAATGTTGCCAGAGGATGAGAAGTTGCCTGACACGTACTATAGTGCTAAGAAAATGATGATGAAACTTGGTTTGGGGTACCAGAAGATAGATGCTTGCAATAATGATTGTGTCTTATTTTGGAAGGAGAACAATGACTTGAGCGAGTGTCCGGTTTGTGGCCACGCAAGATATAAACAAACCAGTGGGAATAAAAGAAAGATAGCATGGAAGATATTGCGGTACTTCCCACTGACACCAAGGCTTCAAAGGTTGTACTACTCTTCTAAAACGGCAGAGCACATGAGATGGCATAGCCACGTCCGCAGCAAAGTTCCCGATTTATTAAGACACCCTGCCGATGGAGAGGCATGGAAGGAATTTGATTATCGACACCCATCTTTTGCTGAAGAAGTTCAAAATGTGCGACTTGGGCTCGCTACCGATGGGTTTAATCCTTTTGGGCACTCTAGCACACCCTACTCTACGTGGCCTGTGATCATTGTCCCGTATAACCTTCCTCCGGACATGTGTATGAAGAAACAATTCATGTTTTTATCATTACTCATTCCTGGACCTACGAGCCCGGGTAGAAATATAGACGTGTACTTGCGGCCGTTGATCAATGAATTAAAAAATCTGTGGGAAGTTGGAGCCCCAGCATTTGATGCATCTCTTAAACAGAACTTCAACTTGAGGGCAGCAGTCATGTGGACTATCAATGACTTCCCTGCATACGGTATGTTGTGTGGGTGGAGTACACACGGTAGGTTGGCATGTCCTTATTGTATGGAAATGAGTAAGGCTTTCACCTTAAAGCACGGGGGAAGGCTTCCTTTTGGGGGTGTCACAGACAATTCTTACCACCTAATCACCCATTTCGAAGGCAAAAAGATAAGTTTGATAAAACTGTGGAGCGTCGCCTTGAAACACGTGACAGATTGTCTGGCGAGGAAGTGTATATGTGCGTAAAGGACCTTGACATGGATGCGGTACCATTTGGAAAGTGTGGTGCTAGTCTAAAACTTCCTGCCTTGGAAAAAAACACAACTGGAAGAAAATGTGCATCTTTTGGGAGCTATCTTATTGGCCGACCCTCCTTCTGCGCAACAATCTCGATGTTATGCACATTGAGAAAAATGTTTTTGAAAATGTGTTTAATACAGTCATGAATGTCAAGGGCAAATCAAAGGATCACTTAAAAGCACGCAGAGATATGTAGGTGATGGGTATACGGCGTGAATTGCATCCACGAATGGTTAATGGTAAGCTGGTTTTGCCCAAAGCAGTATATACATTGGATAAAAAGCAGATACAACAGGTGTGCGAGTGGGTAAAACTGTTGAAGCTGCCAGATGGCTATGCATCTAATATATCACGCTGTTGCAACCTTGCAGATTGTCGGTTTTATGGTCTAAAGAGTCACGATTGTCATGTATTCATGGAAAGATTTATACCAATTGTCTTTCGTGACCTCTTGCCGAAACCAGTAAATGAAGCATTGACTGAACTTAGTCATTTCTTCAGGGATTTGTGCTCAAAGGTGCTCCGAGAGAGTGATGTTAAGATTCTTGAGAAAAACATTGTTGAGACAGTGTGCAAGTTAGAGAAAATCTTTCCCCCGTCCTTCTTTGACTCGATGGAGCATTTGACCATTCACTTAGCATATGAGGCTAGAGTGGGCGGACCTGTGCAGTATCGATGGATGTATCCATTTGAGAGGTGATGTCGCCCATCCATCTTTAAATTGTATTTCATTCTTGCACACATGCGTTGATTACTGAAATCAATCCTTATTTCTTACATAGGTATATGTTTGACCTTAAGAAAAAGGTGCGAAACAAAGCCCGGGTTGAAGGTTCAATTGCAGAGGCTTACATCCTTGAGGAGCTTACCAACTTCTGTTCCCTTTACTTTGAGACTGATGTTGATACAAAGATGAATCGACTTGGTCGCAATGACAATAGTGTCGACACAGAATTCGATGAGCGTCTTTCCATATTCAAGCATCTTGGTGGTGCACTTGGAGCAAGTAGCAGTCGATATCTATCCGAGGAGGAGTATATTGCCGCAACATTGTACGCTCTCATGAATTGCACTGAAGTTGCACCATTCATAGTGTAAGTAGTTGCGTACATACCTTCATTCTCATAGTATTTACTCACATAATATAACGACAATGCCATATAACATGCAGTGAATACGATGAGGAAGTGTTATTAGCAAACCCTGTGATATCAGATGGACAACTTGAAAAAATGCGAAACAACGCGTTCCCTGAGTGGTTCCGACAGCGCGTAAGTTTTAAAACCTACAGTTCATTTCTAATATAGACCGCATGTGATAAGCTAATACTCTGTGCAAATTGTTTGTTGTTGTAGACCGTCTATGATGGAGTTGATGTCCGTCTCAAGTTGCTTGCTGCTGGCCCAAGTAGACTAGTATCGTGTCATAAAGGGTACATTGTCAACGGGTTTAGGTTTAACACGATGGAAGTTGACCTTACTAAACAAACCCAAAACAGTGGAGTTTTGATCAAAGGTGACTGTTATAATGATAGCGAACGTGATTTTTATGGGCAGTTGGAGGAGGTTGTTGAACTAGACTATTATGGCAACAGTAATCGACTTGTAATGTTCAGGTGCAAATGGTTTGACATTACAGCTGGTATTCGAGTTAGTCGACATGGGATTGTAGACGTTAATATGAGGTCAAGGCTCGGATCCTACGAACCATTTGTATTTGCAGCTCAGGCAACGCAGGTCTTTTATGCAAAGGGTGTGACAAGGAAGGATCCAAATTGGCATACTGTTATCAAGACCAAAAGAGGCTTTGTTGATGATGATGTGTTCGTTGAGATGTACCAAGAGGATGATGCTCCCACAGTGATACCGCTTCAAGAGAATAACGATGTTGTTGATGAGCCTCTTTGCGATTTAGGCCATGCTGAAGAAGAGGTCGATGCCGAAGCCCTCCGTGATGATGATGGTGATGACGATGACGATGACGACGATACTGAGGAAGACATTGACGACGAAGAAGAAGACGATGAAGATGAAGGGGACGACGATGACGACGAGGAGGAAGACGTTCCGTTGTCTATTAGTGATAGTGATTGACTGTTTGGAGTAAAAAAATTCTTGTCAATGTACTTTTAGACATGCCTGTTTATTATTTAAATTGAATTAGTTATTAATTGATGGCGGTTGACTATTTAATTTGGGTTGTCTTTTATAGTCGGCAGTGCCACATTGTTAGCATACTTAGTTCTGCACTTAAGTTGTTTATTATTCGGGCAAACTACATTGTAGATATGCCGAGATCCAGTGCACCCCGAGGTCGTGGAGGTGGCCGTCGCGGAGCTGCTTCGGCACAGTCAGCCCCCCTCCCTAGGATTGGTGATGCGACTACTACTGAGCAGCCGTCATCGTCATCAGTTGCTTCAGAACATGGTGAGACGATATTAGTTTTGTGTCGGATTGAAAGCAATTACTTGCAATATATATAAATATAATAATTTCCTTTTTCATCATCTGCAGCGTCTAGTTCATCTGTATCGCGAGGTATTACCCGCGGAATACCTCTTCCAGCCACCCCGGAGCAGAGGGTTACTGCTCATGTCCGAAACAATTAGTACGTTTTTAATTTGCAAAGCTCAATTCTATTGTAATATGCACTTATATTGGGATTGATGTATCTTTGTGATTTCTTGTAATTAGTTTTGTTGAGGATTGTGTTAGGACCAAGATCGGTCCTATTATCAAGGCTCACCTCCCACAGCCTTATGCGACGTGGGGGTCGTGGACGGAATCAGACAAAGAGCTTGTTTGGGGGAAGTTTTTGGTAAGGAGCGTAGTATTTTTTATGTGCTTTACTTTTGCGGTTTTAGAAGTACATTATCGCTGAATTTTTCTTGCTAACTGTGTTTTTCAATTGTGTTGAATTATGTTCAGGACTATTTCAAATTTGAGTCGGACGGAGAGCGAGAACTCGGGAGGCAGGCGTGGGAGTGGCATTGTGCCGAGAACTACAAGAAATGGATGCTGAATGCGAGGAGGTGGGCGCTAGCTCGGGCGGGTACGACAGATATATCTATGACCAGAGACCACAATCCCGAGTACTTCTCCAGAACCATGTGGGGGCACCTGGTGTCGCATTGGAGTACTCCAGACTGGGCGAAGCTGAGTGAGCGAGGCACGGAGATGACTCAAAGCGAGAAGAAGATGAAGCACAGTGCTGGTTCCCGTCCATTTGCCGTGCACGAGCTGAGGTTGACAGAGGAGGACCCTGACAGGAGGCCCCCTACGAGGCTCCGCCATTTTGAGCGCACACACCAGAATAGTGATGGGAAGTGGGTGTCTGAGAGCGCCGAGCAGTTTGCGGTGAGCACGTAACTAAGCAATACTTTTGTATTCCTATTGCATTTTTTGCGATTGTGGCCAATAGAATTTCTCTAACATTTTTGTTGTTTTCTTATACAGAGTTTATTTAGAGAGAGAGTTCAGGCCAACTCCCAGCCAGACGGTGGCCAGATGGTGGACGATATCTCGTTGTGGTCAGACGTGACTGGGGGTCCTAGGAAGGACCGTATACTCGGCCACCCTCGTCAGTCCGCTCGAGCGTTGTTAGTAGACAGACCAGCATCGTCAGGCGAGACGAGTTGTACCGGTCCTCGGGCAGACGCGACGGATATGGCTGCGACGTTGGCAGAGTGCTTCAATACAATGTTTGATGCGCGCATGCGGATGATGCTCGGTGACAGTTATGTAATTATAAAGGACCCCAAACTACATGTAATACAAATTTTCTCAATATCTTGCTGTATTTTGTGCTCTATATGTGATCTTGATTAGATATATGATGTTGAATCATTTGTATGGCTTTGTGCAGGGCAATACCGATGATCTTAGTGCCGGTGACCCCCGGGGCGATGAAGATGTTGTTAGATCAAACGTGCCTTCATCATCGAGGAATGAAGAAGATGATGACGGGGCTGGTTGTTCTACCGACGAGTGATTTAGATAGGGGTTTGGTTAGGTTCATCTGCCATGAATGTTATTTTCTTGTTTTGAATTGATCATCAGTACTTAACTGTATGAATTCTATTATTTTAATGCATATGTTAACGTTTATCTATACTTTGATGAATGTGAGCAGCTGTTTGAATGAATGTGGGACAGGGGGGTAAAACGGTTTTGAATGAATGCGTTGAAAGCTTTCAACGCATTTATTCAAAAGCGTTTCAACAGAAGTTAAATCGGTTTTTGGATCGATTGGATTGGATTGGATTGGATGCGAATTGATATTAGTTTTGCGCGACAGGTTATCTGACCTGAATTTTTTTTTTTGCAAATCCAGGTTTTGCGACCGCAATATATGGTCGCTAAATTAAACAACGCGGTCTCTAAAGTTTTTATTATTTTTTAAAAAAATAATAATAAACAATTAAAAAAATTAAATTATTTAGAGACCGCAGGTCGCGGTCGCTAATTCGGTCGCTAAATATAAATATAATTTAATAAAAAATAATTAAAAAACATAATTGTTAAATTAATAAATATTTAGCAACCGCTAAGAGCGGTCGCTAAATATAGTCAACGCGGTCGCTAAATATAGTCAAGCGGTCGCTAAATATAGTCAAGCGGTCGCTAAAGACCCTTTTTTCTTGTAATGGTCCAATCCATTGAAGATGTAATTCTTGCACAAAAAATATGAATGCTTCCAAGCATCCACGGCAGCCACTGTTTGCCGGTCAGGATTTTCACCAAGATTTGGTGCATCCTCTTGCAAGAACCTTCCCAAGTTCAAGGTGGTAAGATAGAACAACATTTTCTGTTGCCATCTCTTAAAATATTTTCCGTTGAACTTTTCCGGTCTTTCACCAAGTCCAACGGAACCATGAGCAGGTGCAACGTAAGGTGTCGCATACACAGTCCCACCGCTGGGATGAACCGGTCCACTTTCCGGAATGGTTTCGCTAGTAGCCATTGTTATATCTATCAACATAATATAACAACAATTAATAAACAGTCTAGTCTATCACAAAAGTATAAAACAGAGTCTAGAATCACTAAAATTAAATTTAGAATTTGAAAATAATTTTAGTAGATTGACATAATCAAATATGAAAACGAATTTGAAAACACTGTTTTGAAAATACTGTTTCTACACATGCAACACAAAGTGCGCGGAATAAAGTCTTAAGATTGTTATAAAAAGTATAACTTCGTGTATACTTGTGCAGAAAACAAGGAAGTAAGAAAATACTGAAATGTAGTTTATTAAACAGAACAAACAGTATTAACGATTAAAATTAACTCACAGCAAAATCAGATAAACAGCAATGGAGAACCGAGACGTGAATTTGATTCACTGTCCTTAAGACTTTATTCGTCCCGCAATGGTGCTAACCGTCTCCTGACGAAAAGCCTCCCAGGATACAACGGTAGTACGTCTGGAAATAAGAGCACTCCAAATTTGCAGACCCGGTGAACCAAAACTATGGCATAGAACTCTTTCGGATACAGGAACGAGACAGCAGAAATATTTCGGGATGAAGTGGTTAATTTTTTTTTCAACTTCTGAAAAACTGACTCGTTTTTATACACAGAGTATTCACTGGGGGGTGCAACTCTTCACAGAAAAACTGTTAAGCTGGAAATGTCACAACTTTTCGGAAAAGAAAATAAATAAATAAACTTTATTTATTTAAAATATTTGTCCCAAAAAGATTAAAGCCTGATGGGCCCAAGCCACGGACCGGGACGGAGCGGGCGGCGCGCGTGTGTGGTGGACATTAGGTCAACCTAGGTCCTCCCTCCTTACAAAACATGGGTACCCCCAAGGGGCCCAACCCTTAACTCAAGGTTAAGCCTTATAAGGAGATAATTTGGCTTTATCTCTTCAATGTGGGATACTCTTTTCCTTTTAAGGAGAACCACCAACTTTAACTTCAATTTTCTCATTCACCTCTCATTCGTTTTAAACATGTGAATATACCACGATCATCTAATCCAATAGAGGAACATGAATCAATTTGTTCTTAACCAAAATATGGTTTAGAACCAATTTAAAAATTGAGTCAAAGTTGCTTCTCCACGATGGGTTTAAAACCCCAATACCAACGGTTACTTGACCAGCTTGACCTCCAGGCTTCTTGCATAGTAGCCGATCTGACATTGCCATGGATGAAGTCGGTAGGTAGCCGGCGCAATATACCGGTGGTGTCGCTATGGCCTGCCGCGCCATCATCGTTTCTTGCATTCTACCATTCTCACCTCCTTGCTGCTCGTGGAAATCATCCAGAGGAAGACTTACCAGCAGGTGCATGAGCTGAGTACTAGCTTATATGGCCGCTATACCTCTCCCTCCTACAATTTTTTATGCAATTTTAGTCATATGCTAATTTGGATTAAACAGTTCTGATACTGTTGACTTGTTCTTCGGATTCATGCGGCATCAGTATTAGTGTATATACATTCCTTAATTTGGACCATACTTAGGAGCAAAAGTTAACAGTCTTGAACATAGAGCATATACCGGATTTTCAAGACAGCCTCATCAAAATCCTGATTATTGAAGGACACCGTCATATGAAAGTCGGGATCACTGAAACATAAAGCTATATGTATGTAAGGGCATAGTGGCTGTTTTTACTCTCCCGTTCTCGAGTCTCACAGTAACCTTAGTTGATGGCTACTTTTGATGCAAATGATTTGGAAAAATTAGTCGAAACAACTTGGCTTACAAAAGTAGTCATAACTGCAAGCTTTATTAAATCGGCTTTGATTCGAAACTTTCAAGTATCAACATATTGGAACTTGATAAAATCTCGCTTGTAGCACTTGGCGTGGACAAAATGTATCATTGTTGTAAACCGTATTTGGGGAGAACCATCCTTTTCTAAAATGTAGAAGCTGAAATCAGATGCTAAATGTTTGTGGAGGTGGAGCTATATGTCTTGATAAGGTACATAACCTTGCATACTTCGATTGAAGCAGTTGCAGAGCAAGTCGATCCAGAGGTGGTCTTCAAGGCCTAATTGAACTGCTATATTTGTAGATATTATCTAGCACGTGTACAGAGAAATTTAAAACAGTGCCTCCTAGATGAAGTATACACACGAAAATATCTGCATATATAAATTGAGGAGAAAATATAACTATGAACTGATAGAAAGTGTATCTGCGGTATTTTGAAGCAGAAAGAAAAGAAGATATCATTGACGACCTTCCGGGAGTGTCCACAGTGGTTAAGGATACCCGTATTCAAAACCTCATGCTTAAAGCCTTCTCTTATGCAACCAAAGGACTAGGCCTTATCTTCACTTCATTCTACGAGCTTGAACCACATATAATAAACACTCTGATCGCCGAACTCCGTATACCTATCTACACAATTGGCCCTGCCATCCCTTACTTGTCACTCGAAGACCCATCTTCCATGTCCATTCCTCGATATGATGAGGAATGCTTTAAATGGCTGGACTTACAACCTGAAGCATCTGTCCTGTATGTATCATTGGGTAGCTTCTTATCAAATTCAAATGAACAAATGCATGAACTCTCAAAGGGGCTTAGTGCAAGCGGATTCAGGTATTTGTGGGTTGCACGAGACGAAGTAATGTCTTTACAGGAATCTTGTGGTACGAATGGACTAGTTGTGCCATGGTGTGAACAACTGGGAGTTCTATGTCATTCTTCAGTAGGGGGATTCTCGACACATTGCGGGTGGAATTCAACGATGGAAAGCATCCATGCAGGTATACCGATGCTCACTTTTCCTTTGACTGCTGATCAACATCATAATCGTGCACTAATAGTAGAAGGTTGGAAAATTGGGTTGGAGTTGAAGTCCATTGTCGGAGCAGATAATGTGGTTGGGAGGGAGGAAATTTCTAACAATGTCAAGAGGTTGATTGACCTAACTGGAGAAGAAGGTAAACAGTTAAGAAGAAGAGAAAAGGAGCTTCAAGAAACCTGTCAAAGAGCGATTGAAAAAGGAGGATCTACTGACTGCAACACCAATGCTTTTTTTGAAGATCTTCTACATGGAAACCTAAAGCTACCATGCAATGGTGATATATAGGGCAGTGTTTGCTTGCTTATGACGCGGGATTAGAAACTATTCAGCTCCTGTATTGTGGTTTTCCTAGTACTTTTTCACTTACTTAATTGATGACGTTCTTGTGTTGGTACCAAGAACTAGCATAGTCAATATATGCACTTAGAACTGTAGAGTTCAATTCGGGGTGACAGTCTGCAGGCCCTAATAATTGACAATGTCTTGAAGATAATTAGAAAACGTTTTTGAATGTCAATTCGTAGTGATCATATAAGCAGATGCGTTAAGAAGTAAGGCTGAAGCTCAGATTTTTCATGAAAAAACTAGACCAACGTATGGCAGTGTGCCATATTGGCAAGATATGTACTATAAGGTTCTCTATATGGCACATCAAATCTTTTTCTTTTTTTTCTTATTATTGTATGGTAAGTCAACAAACTCAAGTGGCGTGAGTTACACACTTAAGGTTCTTGTGGATTTTGCATTTATCCTTTGATATTTCCCACTTATGGCTTACATGACGCAATAGAATCAATATCTAGCGGAAAGCAACAGCCTTATATCCTCTTTTTTCCGGCATGAACCAAAGGGTTAGCATTTTACTCACATTACCTTATCTTTTGGTCGATATTCATTTAGCAAGCGTTTCCGTCTTTCCTATCAAAAACAAGTCTTGACATTTGTTGCTAATCCATTTTGATTAACCTCGTGTGCCGTACTTGGCACCGGCTTTTTGTTACACTTCAGTTAATATCCAATGGTGAAACGTTATGTCAAATAGAGACATATCACTCTACGTCTCTACGCCACACGTGCAAAAACTTTAACACAATAGGTCTAAGATTCAAAAGCAGGCTGGGAAAGGAGCACCTTCTGTCAAGGTGGTCACCCTGCCTTTTTTCCTTTTTTAGCATTCTAGCAATGTTAATTATGATGTTCTTTTCTATCATTTTAGCTATATTATTTTAGAAATGTGCTTTTTTGTTTTTTCGAATTTAGCATTTTAACAATGTTAATTATGATGTTCTTTCTGCCATTTAGTGTGGTCCAATCATTGTACGCATAATCATGAATGAATATACCGGATAGTTTGCCTTCTTAAATTTAACCAACTTTTAGCAATTTGAACATTCAATTCTCAGCTAATACGTAACGACTAGGTTTTTTCAAACATTATGAGCTTTCATACATTTTCAAAATGTTAAAAGCCTTATTATCATCAAATCCATAGAAAAGTAGACTACAAATTGCAAATCCGGAATCTACTAAATCAATAGTGCATGGCCGCAACATTGACCTCAGCTGTAAAACTTCCCTGACTACTATTGAAGAAGTAGGTCTTAAATATGTTACGGCTCCTCGCGCAAGGCGTAAAACACCAGAACCACCAACGATGGGCATCTACCCGTACACGTGCATCGTCGGGTTGTGCCCTAGAACAGCTAGAGAGCTGCCATTGTACTCCCCCTCTTTGAAGACGAAGTTCAAAGTACAGAGCAGGCCAATTTTCTCCTGTGAGGATGAGGCGTAGAACCCATGGGCTCGGCCCACGAGCTTGGAAGGTTGTTCGGGCCCAACCGTCAATGGGTCATCCACCATGTTAACCAGGCCGAAGAAGCTGAGTGAAGTAGATGTCGTTTGGGCGTGGGCCACCAGGGCAGCAGTTGGGTTCTTGCCCTGGAGGAAGTCATGGAAGTAGAAGTGAAGCTTGGTTATCTTCTTCTTTGCATGGCTGAGGTTTTGGAGCCACTCTTCCACTTCTTTGGGACCTTCGTTTTTGCCGTGATTACACGAAAAGACATGAGCATGGTAAAGAGCACAGGAAATGCTGTTAGCTTCCCCATCTTATCTCCTTGTGTGTGTGACGGCCTGACTATGGCACTTTATATATAGTTTCAAAGCGTGAGCACAAATTGATATCGCGAGGCAGAGATTTAGATGTAGATGCAGTAAAGGAAAAAGTTGCATTACAGCGATAAAATATGTTGTATGGGCATACAACTATCAAATAAAATAAAAAGAATCATATAAACACTGACTCCCTACTACCTGTAACAACCTTCAATCGTTAAACTTTGTTTAATTATTTTAAAATGCCATACCGTGCTACCGGGGGTGACGAGAGCGTGCTTGCTCTTTTTCCCTTAAGCGAGTTCGAGCTCGGGTAGGCCGGCAACTCGCCAAGAAGAGTCTACAAAACCGATAGGTCAACTGTAGTTGATCCTGTCTCAAAGCCCATCTCTTTCTTAAAATTTGTGTGATAGTGGTGCTTAGACCAGAATAAATGTATTGCCATTTACGTTTCAGCCAAAGAAAGTTACAGGTCGACACGTGAAAGACAGGATATATTGAAATCCTAGGCATGGAGTATGTAATCAGATTAATTTAAGAACTACAGCAGTAAGAGAAGGCTACAGTTAGAAGTTAATCCAGAGTCTTTACCCACTACAAGAAAACCTGCATTTTGCGACGGAATATTGCCGACGGACTGGATTCCGTCGTTAAATATTATTAACGACGGAATAATCAGTCGAAAAAAGTTTTTTACAACTGCCTTTTGCCGGCGGTATTTTAGCGACGGAACTTCCGTCGCTAAAATATTTTTAAGTTTTTTTTATTTTTGGAGGGTTTAATAAAACCTTTTAAGCGACGGAATGTCCCCGTCGCTAATAATTCTGTCGGTAAAGTCGGATGTCACCGACGGACTTTTAGCGACGGGATAATTCCGTCGCTAAAAGCTATCCCTAAAATTACCCAGATCTGTTTCTTCTCTCTCTCCGTTTCTCTATTCAAAAATCAGCTTCACCCCCTTTCCGCCGGCGACTTTCACCTCCACGGTTCACCGCCGTTCTCACCTCCACGGTGCCCCACCTCCGACGACTTTCACCTCCACGGTTCATCGCTGTTCTCACCTCCACAGTGCCCCACCTCCAGCGACTTTCACCTCCACGGTTCACCGCCGTTCTCACCTCCACGGTGCGCCACCTCCGGCGACACGGCATCCTCCCCTCAACACCGGTAGACCGATATATACCTCCATTGCCGCCGCGCCAGCGCCGCCCTCCACTGCCGCCTCGCCACCAACACAGCTGCCGTCCACTACCGCCGACAACCACTACTTGTCAGCCGCACTTAGAAGGTAAGTCACCCACTGTCGATTTTCTTTGGTTTGGCATGGTACATATGTCAATATTTGGCACCCACTATTGTAATTTTTGGGATTAGATCATGCTACTTTGTTTAATTATGTGGTGTTTTGACTGGTTATCTCGAAAACTATGGTTGAATATTAAAAAAAATTAAAATAATTGAGGTGTTGATTTGATACTGCCCTGCCGAGAGAGGGGTCTGCAGGTTGGTGTGTTTTGGGCTGGGCGTGAGGAGGTGGTAATGGAGTCGCAGTGATGGCAGCCGTGATTGCAAGTGCATTTTCTGAGTGCAGTGTGTGCGTATAGTGTGTTGTGTACTTATATATGTAGGTGGTGCAGTGTAAAGTGCTGAGTGTGTGCAGTGGGTAAAAGGAGTGGGCAGGCTGTAAGGATACATGGGGTGGAGGGAGAGAGGCTGTAACAGGCACCCTAAATTGAATGTCCTAAATCAACCAAACCCTAAATTGAACTAATAGAACCTCCTAATTGAACCCTAAATTGAACTAATTAAACCCTAAATTGAATGCCCTAATCGAATCGAACCCTAAATTAAACTAATTGAACCCCTAATTGAATGCCCTGATCCAACCGAACCCTAAATTGAAATAATTGAACCCCCTAATTGAATGCCCCAAATCAACCGAACCCTAAATTGAATCAATAGAACCCCCTAATTGAACCCTAAATTGATATAATTGAACACTAATTAAACCCTAAATTGAATGCCCTAATCGAATTGAACCCTAAATTAAACTAATTGAACCCTAAATTGATGTAATTGAATACTAATTAAACCCTAAATTGATGTAATTGAATACTAATTAAACCCTAAATTGAATGCCCTAATCAAATTGAACCCTAAATTAAACTAATTGAACCCTAAATTGAATGTCATAATCCAACCGAACCCTAAATTGAACTAATAGAACCTCCTAATTGAACCCTAAATTGAAGTAATTGAACCATAATTAAATCCTAAATTGAATGCCCTAATCAAATTGAACCCTACATTAAACTAATTGAATGCCCTGATCCAACCGAACCCTAAATTAAATTGAATTGCCCTAAATTGAATGCCCTAAATCCGAACCCTAAATTGAATCAATAGAACCCCCTAATTGAACCCTAAATTTCTGTAACTGAACCCTAAATTGAATCTCATCTAATACAATCGAACCCAAAATTGAAATAATTCAAGCGCATCGGATATGTGCATTTTGAACAATTTTTTCCCATTTGAACATTGATAATTTTAGGTTGTTAATTGTGCATTTGAGAATTGTGATTATTGGTCTGTGATTTTATGTTGTTAATTGATGATTTTAGGATATTAGCTGTGCATTTGAAGTAATTGCGATTATTACTTGATGATTTTAGGTTGTTAATTGTGATAATTTTAGATTGTTAATTGTGCATTGAGCATTTGAGATATTGAGATTATTGAAGGAGGATGGGACCCAATTGGATTGAATGTGTGATTTTTATTAATTTTTATTGCATTGAGCATTTGAGAATTGAGAATTGAGATTGTTGACGAGGAGGACGATCTTCCTCTTCCTACAACACTTCTTGTAGGAGAAGAAGTCGTAGATGATGACGCGGAAGACGTGGAAAGTGTTGGAGATGATGTGACCGAGTCTACTGATGAAGAGGATGAATTCAAAGATGAAGAGGACGACGAGTCCCACGAAGAAGAGGACGGCGGGGAAAGTGATGAAGATGATTCACAAATTGAAAATGATTGACTTGTAATGTTGTAACATCACGGGGAAAATGTAGTAGAACTTTTAGAACTTGGTGTTTAATGATGTGTTTTTGCACAGCCGTTCATATGTATATATATAGCTATTGTGCCGATGATGATTTTTGCCAAATTATTGTTTTTAATGTGTTAATGTCTTTGTAATTTATCTCTATGAAATCAGATATGGATAGGATACGGGCTATTCGTGGCCGGGCTGGACGCCGAGCTGCTTCCTCCCCGGTAGGTCCCACCTCGTCATTGCTTACTGATGACGAGGCATAGAGTGATCGCGGACAGCAGATGGGGCCCCAGCCCCAGCCGTCGCCGTCGCCCCAGCCCCAGCTCGAGCCGTCGCCCCAGCCCGACGCAGATTCATCCCACACGCGCGTGCATTCTCCATCTTCCGTGGGTTCTACCTCAGGTATAGTTGATAACGGTGTTTCGTACATTTTTGCTAGCCTTATATTTGAACTGTATTAATGTCTGTGTTTTGTAGGATCTCGACGAGGCCGTGGTCCGACACGCGGGTACGCATCGACCCCCAGCGTAAACAGAGAGTTACGCTCACGCAGGAAAGCCTGTAAGTACTAAAAATATCACCTCATGCCTTATATTTAAAATTTTGGGCTGTTAATTTATATTTGAACTGTATTAACTTGTTTACTTACTTCTTTGGCAGGATCCTGGAGGCTCAGGCGAGGACGAAGATCGGCGTTCTTGTGAAGGGCCGATTCTTCGAGCCACGCCTGTACTGGAAGGACTGGGATGCCGCTGCGAGGGAGGCCTTATGGGAGGAGTGGCTGGTACGGTGAAGTATTTTTTTCAGCGTTAGTAAATGTTTAATTACAGTTTGTTTTATGTTGTTAATTTGTGCCTTACATGAGGGGTTCACGTTTGACACGCCTCAGGAGCAGGTACTGGGGCAGCAGGCTTTCTTTGCCTACATCGCCAAGAATTACAGCCGATGGCTCCACGATGCACGGGACCGGGCGAAGAAGGCGCTGCCCGCGGGTGCCCCGATGACGGACATGACGAGATATCCCCCACATTGGATATCTCACCGTGTATGGGGGCAGATGATAGATCGGTGGGCTGCGGATCCAGGCTGGGACGCCAAGAGTAAGAGCGGGGCCGAGAACAGACAGAACAGAGATCCGACGCACACGGGGGGGTCGGTGCCACACGACATCATCCGACAAAGGAACGCGGTCGAGCACCCGGATCTGGAGGAGGATGAGGTCGTAGCTCTGACCTATAATCAGACGCACGTGCGGAAGAAGGACAAGGACGAGGCGCACCGGACGGGCGACTATATTTCAGATATTGCCCGGCGGATCGATGTGAGTCAATTTATTTAAGTTGTTAATGTTTTTTCTTTCTATCCTCAATGTCTGTTTCGTTAATTAATGCCCTAACATATCGTTAAACCAGCTAAGGGGGTCCGAGCAGCAGTCCGGACAGCCATCAGCGTCCACTAGTACGGCTGCGAGTACTGGGGGTTGAAGCGATGGCTGGATACGCCGGAGGTCGTGAATCGGCCGAAAGGCCGCATACGCGGCCTGCCTAGCACGACTGCTCGTGCATTGATAGGAGCGTCCTCACCCCCTGCTGCCCCTCCACAGACACCGGCTCCTCGTCGTCAGTTGGACGACGAGGAGATTCAGCGCATTGCTTCAGTGGTGGTGAGGATGATCAGGGAGCAGGGCATTGCTGGGCAGGCCGAGCCGGCCCCGGATCAGCAGGATCCAGATCCGGGACTCGGCAACCCCTGATGAACCCCTTCCCGTACCCGTTCCTAGCTTCCCCCCACCCCCTCGCCCCCCGCGCCCGGCTTGTACTCTTCTCCCCTCTCCTAACCGGCTGTATCCGGTTCCCGGCTTGTACATATGAGTCTTTTTTATGATTGATTGTATATATTTCTTTCTGTATTGATTATTGTGCATTGTTGTTGAGAATTGAAAATTGTATTACAGGTCCAGGTAATTGAAAAATAAAAAAAAATTGACTTTTGGCGACTGATTAATTTCGTCGCTAAAAGTATTCCTACAATCGGTTATTTAGCGACGGAATATTCCGTCGCTAAAATATTTTATCCGTCGCTAATTTGACAAAAATGAAAATAAATTAAAATTTTAAAAATATCATTAGCGACGGAATATCCGTCGCTAATTAAAAATAACTCCGTCGGCAAAAATGACATATTTAGCGACGGATTTAAAACATTCCGTCGGTAAAGTATTAGCGACGGGCTTTTATACGAGGAATTTTTAGCGACGGTGAATCCGTCGCTAAAAGAATTAGCGACGGATTTTGGGCTTTTAGCGACGGGGAAATCCGTCGCTAAAAGCCTGTTTTCTTGTAGTGACCGTGGATAGTTGTAACACCCCCCGAATTTTCGGAGTGTTAGCCGGTCAATCGATCGGTTCTTATTTTTCATTCATCTCAATTTTGCTAAGAAAATCCCAATAAATGTTTGTCTGAGCTTCAACAATCAAATTCTCAGCTAATCATTCTTAAACGCAAGGACAAAATTAAAGTAGTCAATTTAGCAAGTTACACACTGATTCCCTCGTAGGAACTTAAAGAAACAAAATACTGAAAATGTAAATTAACTCCAGGATCAGGCTCTAACGTACTTACGATTATTACCTACAGAAGGGAACAGTAAAAGGGGTGAACTTTTGGGAGCTCAGTAAGATCGCTCAAAATTCAAAAGAAGGAATAGAACGATTATCAAATTCACTTAAAAAATTATAAAGGAAGAGATTCAATTCAATCCCTTAAACCAAATATAGATAGATACAATTTCAATTATACTGAAATGATGCAAATGATATTGAACATGAGTGAACACAAAGCCACACAGGCAGTGCTCACTAATAATATGGTTACATATGCATATGAACACTAGCTAGACAATTAAGGTACTAGCGTCTCCCGCAATAATAGACCATCCTTATATCACCCCCAAAACAAATCATCATTATAATTCCCCAATATACTAACTCATGTCAATAAGCAGAATACAATAATCGATAATACAATGAATAAATCTACTCAACGAGTAATAAAAACTAAGCATCGATAAGAATTTTCAATAAACATGTAAAGTTCAAAACAGGGTATTAAAGACAACCGATGCATACTCATAACAATTATAAAAGAGGCCAAAGAAAATTCGATAACATTTCAGAAAAATATTTACAAGGACAAATAAATGAAATTGAGTTCTGGATAGAAATCCCTTACCTCGATCAAAGCGAGACAAAGCTAAAACGCCGTTGATCAAAAGCCTCTGAGTTAACCTAGGTTGGCAAATCACTTATTAGAACACATTCTACACTACTTTACTATAAACTTAATATAAACTACCCACAACATACTCTCTCCTCAACCCGAAAAGATATAACTCAAAGCGGGTCCCACACACCGTCAACCTAACTAAAAGACTCGTCACACTTCTCAAGGTTCAAAAATAACCCAGAAATGATATTAATTCTCATTAAGTATTCTTTATGCCTTAATACAACATCTGAAATAAAAATATAATTTTTGAATATTTTTAAATTAAAAATAATTTTTGAATATTTTTGAGTTAAAAATAATTTCCTTAAATTCACTAAAAGCCCATAACTTGCCATAATTGTTTCTAGTTGAAAAAAAACTGATAATTTTTGTAAGAACTTTAAAATGCGTATGAAAATTATATGAATTGAAATCAGAATTTAAAAGGTATTAAAAATATTCTTAATGTTTTCATTTTTCTAAGTTTAATGCGATACTGAAATGATAACAAATCAACTCTAGAAATCACCAAACTTATACTGAGACAAACTTATACTATAAAAACAATATTCTAATTTTTCCAGAATTTAAAGTGGACTTTAAAGACCCCAAAAGGATTTTATAATCCTGAACTTTACAGAAAATTATGTGATTTCAGAAAATTACAATTTTTTGCCATAAACTCTAACTTAGTCTAAAGTATCCCACTATAAAATTTGGCACGCTAACAATCATCATTCACCTCCTAACACACGCGCCGAAACTACGCTAGTCAGTGGTACACCTGTGCAAGCACAGGGTACCCCCAAACTGCTATGACCCTAAACCCACTTCACCCTCTTTTCACTCTCTACGCTTACAAACCCACATCAACACAAGTCTCACTCACCACCAGTTCACTATTCGCAACTCACTCTTATTCACCAAACCCACACATATTATTATACACATAACACACATACCCATTCACACATAACTCACATATCCACACACACACACACAACACTTACTCACACACACATGTACACAGCACCTACTCACACACTACAGCACACACACCACACACACCACACACACTATACAAACCCATATGTATATTCAGTCACTCACCATCACACACACGAGCACACAACTCTCTCTCTCTCTCTCTCTCACACACACACAGAGCACATATACACAATCATATATATATATATATATATATATATATATATGTATTACACACATCTACACTCAAAAACACGCAATACCACAACCATCTTACACCTCTCACACCCACTACATCACGACAGGGGGTCTCTCTCTCTCTCTCTTCTTTTCTAGTACTCTCATGCACTTAACAACCAGTCACACAAATATACAAACACCTTCATGCAACTCCCCCGATCACACAGACCCAAATACCTACACATATATTTACGCCCATAATTAAACTGCCTCGTGGCAGTTTCCCTTCCTTTGCAAACCCACATATTCTCCCCAAACACACATACACAACACACGCACAGCCTGCCTTACGAAAGGTTGTCTTTGGACCCAGTGCTATTTACTCTTACTTCCACGAACATCTATACACGCAATACACTTACACATTAACATACACACAATCTACATGGTTGAAATTCAGTCTTTCTTTTTATCCATACACACACGAACATAAACACACTCTCGGACTGCCTTAGGTAGCCCGTCCACTCACATATACACACATACAATTTACGCTCATAACTACGATTACAGAAGCCCAAAATGCACAAAGTCCTCACGATTTTCTTATGCCTCCCCCTTAAACTGATCTCTATGAAAAATAAGAGAGGGTAAAAAGAAAACTTACCTAATTTTTTATTCGATTACAGGAAAATCCCTTTGTTCCTTTCGCCTTTTACTCTCTCTTTATGTCTTTCTGTATCTCTCTTTCTCTCTCAAAAAGTATTAGTCAAAGAAGAGAATGGAGGGTTGGACGGCTGACCATAAGTTATGTGTGTGTGTTAGAACCCTAGGTTGAAAATTACCAAAATCTCCCTAAACTTTTGTTGGTTATTCTAATTTTAACCAGAACTTTCTATTATTACAAAAAGTTCCAAAGTAATTATTTACGATAATTTTATGTGCTAGGAAAAATTTAACGGCTTCATTAATCGTCGCTAAAATTTGCTACCAAGTACAACAATGTTAAGAAAAATAAATCGTCGCTAAAAATTTTAAATAAGCCCTTTTAACAAATATAGCAGGGTTTTCAGGATATTATGCTCTCCCGAACTTAAAAAAAAGAATCCGCCCTCGAATTTACACACATGGAGTGTCGAATATATGAGGATAACTGCTTCGCATGGCCTCTTGTGGTTCTCACCTTGGCTCTCAATACCTTTACTAGCGTTATCACCTTGGCCCTCAATATTTGTTCACGACGGTCTAGTATTCCTACCGGTATCTCCTAATAACTCAAATACATCTGAATATCCTTTGGACGATGCTATATTAGTACATGAGTCGGCTCATGCACATACTTTTGCAACATCAACACGTGGAACACATTGTGAACATGTGACAGGTCCGGTGACAGTGCCAAACGATACGCTGCCGGTGCAATCCTCTCAAGGATCTCATAGGGACCATATATATATATATATATATATATATATATATATATATATATATATCTAGGGCTGAGCTTGCCCTACTTCCCGAAGTGCATAACTCCTTTCAAGGGGATATTCTCAGAATTACTCGATCACCAACCTCAAATTCTAAATCCCGTGTAGGCTTTTCAAGCATACATACGCTTTCTATCTTGTGTCGCTCTCATATGCGACCAAATCAGATCAACCTTCTCACAGGTTACCTGGACTTGCTCTGGGCCGATGAGTCGACACTCTCCAACTTCATCCCAACACAAAGGGGTTCTACACTTCCGACCATACAAGGCCTCAAAAGAAGCCATCTAAATGCTGGTCTGATAGCTGTTATTATATGCAAACTCAACCAATGGAAAATGGGTATCCCAATTACCTTAGAAATCTATAACACAATCCCTCAGCATATCCTCCAAGGTTAGATAGTCCTTTCTGATTGGCCATCTATATGTGGATGAAAAGTCATACTAAACGTCAAGTCAGTCCCCATAACCTTCTGAAAACTCTCCAAGAACCTCAAAGTAAAACGCGAATCCATATCCAACACAATCAAAATAGATACTCCATGAAGTCTCATAATAGTATCCACATATAATTGAGCCAATTGTTGCATAGTAAAATTGGCTCGAATAGGCAAAAAGTTTTTCGATTTAGTGAGCCTATCCACCACTACCCAAATCATATCATAACCCCAAACTGTCTTGGGTAAACTGCCCCTAAAATCTATAGTAACATGTTCCCACTTTCACTCGAGAATCTCCAATGACTCTACAGATCCTGCTGGCTTCTAGTATTCGGCTTTTATCTGTTGGCCGGCCAAACATCGAGACACAAACTCCGCTATATCCCTCTTCATTCCTGACCACCAGAAGTGCTCTCAAAGATCATGATACATCTTGGTACTTCCCTGGGTGTACTTCGACATGTGAACTATGTGCCTTAGATAACAATAATCACTTCAGCTCCTTATTATTAGGGACACACAACTGATGTCACACAGTAACACTCCCTCAGAATCAACCTTGAACTCTATATGTTTTTCGCTTCCATTACCTCTAATGATTTTGGAAAGCTCATGATCGTCCATCTGTGCCTATTTAATCCTGCTAATCAATATGGGTTGAACATGCATAGCTGCCAACACTGCACCATATCCCAGGCATCTGACCTCAAGGTCAAATGGCCTCATCTCCTTCAATAATTGAGGTTATCTCGTGATCAATGCTCCTAGGCTCTCGATACTTTTCTGCTAAGAGCATCAGCCACTACATTGGCCTTACTCAAATGGTAATGGATTAAGCAGTCATAATCCTTCAGGAGCTTAACTATCTATGCTACCTCATATTAAGCTCCCTCTGAGTAAATATATACTTAAAGATCTTATGGTCTGTGTCGATCCCACAAGTTTTCCCGTATAAGTAATGTTTCCATAACTTTAAAGCAAAGATAACCGCTGCCAACTCTAGATTATGGGTTAGATAATTCTGCTCATGAGTCTTCAACTGCCTCGATGCATATGCGATGACCTTCCCATACTGTATCAAAACACAACCAAGCCCTTTCCTAGAGGCATCATTTTAAATTACATACCCTTCTGAACCTGATGGTAATGTCAACACTAGTGTTGTCACTAGTCTCTACTTTAGCTCCTGAAAACTGAACTCACACTCATCAGTCCAAACAAACTGCATATTCTTGTGCGTTAGCTGAGTCAATGGTCCAGCAACCTTGGAGAAGCCTTCCATGAATCGCCTGTAGTACCCTACTAGGCCCAAAAAATTATGCACCTCTTTCACTGTGCTAGGTATCTGCCATTTTGTCACCGTCTTAATCTTTCCTGGGTCTAAAGAAATACCAACCTTCGACACTATGTGTCCAAGGAACCCAACCTATTGAAGCCAAAATTCGCACTTTGAGAGCTTCGTGTACAACTTGTGGTTTCTCAGCTGTGGTAACATTAGTCTCAAATGTTCCCTATGCTTCTTCTCAGACTTTAAGAATACTAGAATATCATCGATGAACACGATGACGAACTGATCTAAATAGTCTCTGAACACCTTATTCATCATATCCATAGACGCTGCTGGGGCATTCGTTAAGCCAAAAGGCATGACAACAAACTCGTAATGCCCGCAACATGTCCAGAATGTTGTCTTCAGTATATCTTCCTCTCTCACCTACAATTGATGATACCCGGACCTCAGATCAATTTTTAAAAAGTAATAAACACCCTGAAGCTAATCAAACAAGTCTTCACTATGAGGCTATAGGTACTTGTTATGTATCGTAATCTTGCTCAACGTTCTGTAATCGATACAGAGTCTCAGTGTGATGTCTTTCTTCTTCACGAAGAGGACTGAGGCACCCCATCGGTATACACTAGGACGTATGAACCCCTGATCCAGTAACTCCTACAACTGCTCCTTTAGCTAATCTTAGCTGGAGCCATATGATACAGATCCTTAATATAGGCTCTGAACCCGAAACGAGGTCGATCACGAACTATATCTACAGTCAATAAGCTCTCCTGGCAACTTCTTAAGAAAGACATCCGGATACTGCTCAAACACAGGGATAGATGACAACTCAGGACAATTCTGACTAGGGATGGCAATGGGGCGGTTCAGATGTAGTTCTTATTAAATCCAAACCCGCTCGGCTAGTTCAACTCTGCCCTGCCCTACCCTAGCATCGGCACCGGTACCAGGTCAAAAGAATGGAACACCATCCTTGATCCTAAGGTAATTTAGGAAACATGACCCCGCCCCTACCCATGGCACAACCGGCACACACCATTATCACCCATCACTAATAAATGGAAAGAGAGAATTCAATAAAAAAACTAAAAAAAAAAAGAAAGAATTAAATTGTAAAAAAAGCCAATATGCCATTCTAGTGCCTCGTCGTTGCCGATTCACCACTCTGATCGTACCATCTCGAACACAACGTAGCCGCAGCAGTCGTACTTGGCAAACTCGACCGCCACTACTCTGCTATTGTGCCATGGCTGTTCGGCGTAGCCACAGTAGGAGCTTCAGTGGTGGACTGAAGATGGGTGACTGGCGGAGATAAGCATTGTACCATGCGAGGCAGAGACAAGGCGGCGTGAGGTGGTTAGTTTGTGGAGGCCGTGACCATTCGGCGTATGACCCTTGAGAGAGAAGAGAGAATTAAGAGAAGAAATCAGAGAGAAGATGGGGCGGGAGAGAAAGAGAAAAGGATTTTTGTCCATATTTATACTATTAGATGGACGACTGGGATTGCCTAGATCTAGGATTAGGATAAAAACTAAATATAAAACACATACAGCGAGGCGGGGCGATTAGACCAAATACCAAATGCGACCCATAACCGCTGCGGGTTTAAATTTTAAATACCATACCCGCCCCGTAACCTGGTCAAAGTCAAGAAAACCTGCTCCTATAGGATCGGGGCGGGGCGGATATCCACCGATTGCGGATCATATTGGCATCCATAATTCTGACTCATATCCATGACATGGGCCTTATATCCCTGACAACCCCGATGCAGTAACTATTGTGCTTTGATAGCCGAAATAATACTAACTAGCCCACTCGATTTAGACCCAAGAAAAACAAACTTAGACTGCCCCAGAATATAAAAATGAACTACTTTTCCATGATAATCTATAGATGCATGATTGGCAGATAACCAAACTATGCGCAATATGATGTAAAAAAACACGAATAGCTAGGGGATGAGGTCCACTATCCCCAATGTGAACAGTACAATCGCAAAGAACCGTCAATACTATCAAAGACTTTCCCAACAGAGTGCCTATCGTGAGGTCAGTCTCTAAAGAATGGGTTTTCACCCTCAAATGCGTGCAAAAGTAGGTGATACAAAAGAGTATGATGCTTCAGAATCAAACAGTGCACATGCATCTAATAAATTAATCGAAAGTGTACCTGATACATCTTGGGGAGGCATAGTGAATAGACCGGCTGATGTCCTGGGCCTCTGCCCCTATTGAGACTGCTGAGTCTGGCTATGCTGACTCTGTCCTCTTCCTTGATGGGGAATACTACTCGCTACTAAACTAGCTGCAGGTGCGGAATAAAAAGTTAGCTGATTCTCCCTAACCGATAGGCAATCTCGAACCTGATGCTCCGTACTGCCACACTTGTAACATCCCTTAGTGAGTTTATAGTACGATCTATTGCCATGGTTCCTCTTGCACGTAGTAAAAGGAGCAACTAAAGAAACTGATCCGGTACTTTGACCCACACTCTATGTAAATTGATGCCTTGGACCCGGTGGCGGTCTAAACCCAACACTCTGTGCCGATCTAGCTTTTTCACTCTGAGCACCTCTAAAACCCATACTCTGTACTGTTCGACCACCAGAATTTTGTCCAGGTTTGGATCCTTGATATGAAGTGGGTCTGAACTCCTGATTTTGCCTTATTCTCTAACTTTGAGCACTAGATTATGGGGCAAAAGAAAGTTGATGATGCTTGTCAGCCTCGGAGGACCTACCCTCGTATTTGTCCCTCTTTTGGCTACCTTGTCGCAGCTCAAACCTCTTCTTGTTATCGGATTTGGACTGTTCCAATGTACGTGCCAGATCCATGCACTCCATGTAGCTCGATAATTGAGCCAAGATTACTTCATCGCTCAGACCAGGCCTAAGTCCCCATTCGAATTTTTGACACCTATCGACCTCGGTCAGTAACATCCTATCTACAAATCTTGCCAGTCATGAAAACCTCATCTAGTACTGATTTACCATCTCCCTATTTGCCTGCGTTATGTTGGCAAACTTTCTCGGTATCTGTTTGCAGTCACTTGCAGAGAAATACTGCTTATTGAAAAGCTCCTTGAACTATTCCCAAGTCATGTTAGCCTATTGCTGCGCAGTCTTGCTAGCCTCTGCCATCTTTCACCAGTGGTCAGCCTCGCCCCTCAACTTGTATACTGCAAACTCGACCTGCTGCCTATTTGTACACTTAATAGCTCAGAATATCTTCTCCAGGACTCTGCTTCTATAGGGTCCACTGACCTGTAGAAGTTTGCTGCATTCTGTTTATTGAATTCGCTCAAGGTATTCCCTTCCTGTGCTTGTGGCTGCAACTGAATAGGAATTTGTATACCATGTTGCTGATTAACCAAATTCTGGGCATTATTGCCAGAAGTTGATTCATAGTGTCTAAAGCAGTAGCCATGGGTTCCTGATTTGGTTGTTGCTACTCTGTAGGGGGTGCCTCCCCAACTGGAATCTCCTGGGGTATTCCCCTAACTGGAACCTCTTGGTCGCCAGTAAGACCCCCGGGGGTACAGCCTCCTCGGCCTCTGGTATGGCCTCCTCGACCCTTGGTGTTACCTCTACGAGTGCATGCCATGGTACACAAAAACTACTATCAGAGTCTCACATTATATTTAATAAAAACGATGCAAATTAAAATTTATCAATAATAAATAACATTAATCAAATCGTTAAGGAAAGTTGTATAGTCACTATGCACAATAATTGATGTGAGCATTAAGTAACAATTATATGAACTATTTAATCTCCATCCTATAATTGTTAGTTTAACATAAGAATATTTGTTGAATTTTACAAACTCAATGTACGTAGTTAACAAGAATAACCTGACAAAAATTAGTATACAAAAGGTACATTATATTCTGATAAAATAAGTATCTATGAAAAAATACTATTAAAGGCATTTATTAGATGTAAGAACTATAATTTTATGACAAATTGTAGACCTATAATATGTAGAAAGCAAAATCAACCGTTTAAAGTTACCCCTCTTTTAAACTATACTTTATCAATGTATTTACAGATCAGGTATTATTTTGTACTATTAATACCTTAAAAGTACTAATAAAAAAAAACATATTTTTGCCGATTGAATGTCCTCACACATGCATTTCACAAAAATTAAAAAAAGATATATAAAATACTTTATTTGAAAAACATGTAACACCTTGAAAACTTTTGAAGTTAAAGAATTATACTCATATATAACATCTTTAATTCAAAAGGGATACGTCATAGCCTCACAATTTTTAATTTCGACCATAATCCTATTCGTTATTTAGCTCTATAAAGCATCAGTACGATTATTTTACTCTTATAAGTGTTAAGCCAATATTCATTTGAAATATTACTTGACAACTTAAAGTAAAAGCTTAAATTAAGAAGGTAAGTATCTAAGATATTTTTTATAGCCAAATAAGATATTGTTATCAATTTTTTATAGCCAAATAAGATATTTTTTAATAATGTTATTACCTTTTTTGTACCACGATACATATTAATATATTCTTTAAGATTTTATGGTATACTATATTTTATAAATCGGCCCGAATTTGGCTCGGATTACTGGACTAGTTATTATTAAAAATAAAAAAGCTCATGTGGGAAGCAATTTGGCATGGTAGTAAGGTAAACCGGCGGACACTTGTTTGGTTTTCAGGATACACTCGTAGATTTTTATTTTTTTTGATTGAAAAAAGGTTGGACCGTAAGACTCTAATCCGACCGGTAGGGAGTAGTGCGCCTCGAGAACCTACAAGGCCGCCACATACATTTGAGCTCCCGATTCCTGCACCTATGTCTGGGCTGAAGCACACAAGGACTCGTGTGTAGAGCACATGCAGGGCGATGACGTAAGTTTGCCACCAACAAGTAAGGCGGACAGGATTCGAACCCAGGTGAAAAACCTGGATTGGGATCCTAGGGACCGCTGAACCAACCCTTGTTGGCTGAACCAAGGATGTGCTTTTGTTCTTTAGCTATCGTGGAGGAATGTTGTTCGTACCAAGGATATCCGTAATTAGAAATTGTAATTACCAAATTGATGCTCTACGCCCTCAGTGCAAATCTGAGGATGAAACCAAAACTCACTTGTTATGTCAGAAATACAAGATCAGTCTCCAATCTTATCTACAGAACCGGCTCCAATCTTATGTCAGTTGCTAAGTGGAAGGATAAATATTTGCACACTAGCTAGGATTAGCAAAGTGATCTTAAGTAACAGTGTCTATAGAATTTGGTTAGAAAAGAATTGCAGAATGTTTCATCAAAAGGAAAATCAGAATCTACTATCTTGCAAGAAATCAATGAAATTTATAGGAGGCGGGTGCTTCGCCGGAAATCTGTAAGTAGGTTTGAGAAATCAGTGACAACTAACAGAATATGTAATGCAATAGTATTTAGGTTTGAGAAAATGTATATTTTGTCGGCTATTCAGTAATAAAGAAGACCATCATCATGACTCGATTGTTTACGATGTTCAACGAGACGAACATATATATATTTCGTATCTTTTTCAAAATTAATACGTACTAATAAAGAAACTTTACCCCAAAAAACAAAAAAAAAAAGGTAGGAACTCGACTAGTCGACTGCAACCTAAAGATCCGCATCCTGCAAGCCAAGATCTGCTGTTGTTAGCTTCTGCATGACTCATCTAGAAAAATTAATGTTGATCTGCTATCAAGTTGAAGAAGAAAAAACTGTTGATGAATACATGATACTGCAAATTTAAGGCTAGTTTATCTACTACCAAACAAAGTACTGCCTGTGGTTTGGTTGGTGATGTTGGTATTTGCACCATTACTTTCTCCGTGTTCTAATAACCCATGCTACAAAATTGGTTAGGGACACTTCCAGCATATAAACATTTTCAGTGTGAGGAATGAACAAGGGTAGATGCAGTTGCCTCAGTTTTGACGGTAAATGCATTTGCTCAGTTTTGACTTAGTAACTAACTCTTTTTATTCGGCGTGTACACTCTTCAAAGCATCAAGTCCGATCCTGGTTTAAGCCCATTCTGTTAATATGGCCTAAGAAATTGGATAACAAGTGACAAATGCTTCTCACTTCAAACTGAATCAGGTCATTCATTCGTATCTCAAAAGATGAAAAACATCCCTCCTAAGAGGAACCATTTGCCAGCAAATCCAAACTCACAGTGTACAGCTATAAATAGTTCATTAGAGGACAATTTATATTTTAGCGAGAAAAGAATGCTTCACAAACTATCATTTCGCCAAAGCACGTGGCACATCAAACTTTGACCACTTTTTTCCCCTAGGTTCAATGTTGAGAGTTTTGTCATCCGATGCACAAAAAAATCTCCACTTTTTTTTCGTTATGTTGAACTCTCAAGCAATTATTCATACAAATGTTTTATTTTGGCCCCTTAGACAGTCATTCTGGCTCTGCCTTGTATTTGGTTGTAGAACAAATCTACATCACAATTTATATTCAGACGAGCTCGGCTCAGTTCAAATAAAGCTCAAACCTTCTCTGATTTCTCATAGCTAAACAAGCAAGCTTTGATGTTGAGCCGATGCATATGATGTCCGTAGTCTAACTTCATAATTTTCATTTTATGTTCTGGTGCAAAAACGTTAATATCATAACATGACATTTACTTGAAATCTTGATACCATACCTTCAAATTTTGCAATTTGGGGTAATAAATTTGTCAACAAGAAAATTAAAAATATGAAACGCGAAATTTGGGAACAAAAATCTAGTGATCAGTAATGTAAAGCTACAAGATTGACTTCAACACTAACACTCCTCTGAGTGAAATTCAATACGTAGGTCTTAAGAGTTGCCACCCCACGAGCAAGGCGAAAAACTCCAGAACCACCAACAATCGGCATCTCACGGTACACGTGCAGCGTCGGGTTGTACCCTAGAACTGATAGAGAGCTACCATTGTACTCTCCACACCGAAGACGAAGTTTATAGCACAATGGTAGCCAATTTCCTCCTGTGAAGATGAGGCGTAGAACCCATGGGCTCGGCCCACGAGCTCGGAAGTTATTTCGGGTCCAACAGTTAGTGGGTCATCCATCATGTTAACCTCGCGAATAAGGTGAGTGATGAATCCGTCATCTTGGCTTGCGCCACACGCACAGTAGTTGGGGTTTTGCCCTGAAGGGAGTCATGGAAGTATAAGTGGCTTTGCATGGTTGAGGCTCTGCAACCAGTCTTCCACTTCTTTGGGACCTCCGCTTTTGCCGCGGGTAACACGAAAAGCTGCAATCATTGTGAAGGCCACAAGAACTGTTGTTAGCTTCTCCATCTCTTTCTTTTCGGGTGTGTCTGTGTTTTTTTGTATGTCTTGGTGGATGCTATATGTAGTGGTAGGACTTGAATGCAAGGCGATAAAGAAAAACACGCTCGTTAAAACGGTAATGGTGATAAATTTAACGTGATACACGTGTCAAGTTGAATAAAATGAAAATACAAAAACTCAATTCTTTACTGTCAGAAAGTCACTTCAACTCGTTTCATTCAGTCCGTCATTACATTATGTCATTTCTATCACTGCTAAAACCAACATAATATACTCGAGAAGAGGATGCTTGAAGATGCTTAGACTACTTGATCTGATCTAGCATGAAAACTGATGCCAGTGTGCAGAGTGTGAGTGCTAGATTACTAACACTCGTTGGCGGCATGAATATGTATTTTTCCATATACGTTCTTGCCAAAGAAAATTACAGCTGGGCAGGTGAAGAACTGGACTAGGATGCCGTGCAATATATAAATCCCAGGATTTGCAGTATCTCTTTAGATTAATTCATGCACGTTTATAAGGAGAATGCTACTCTATTAGTTACTTAACGCTCAATACGAAGAGCTATTACAATTTTATTGTCAAAGACAAGTGGTCTGCGAAGCTAAAATATCAGTGCCAAAATTGGCGTCCTGCAAGCCAAGATTATCTTGTGATATTTTACATGACTCATCAAAGAAAAATAAGCTGCTTAAGGAAAGGAAAGAAAGCACTAATAATAAATGGAAAATACTGCAACTTTATTAGTAGCATATCATCATCAACTCCCAAACAAAGGTGTGACTGACCCGATGCACCTACATGTGCTATGGTTGGTGGTACTGCATTTTGTTGATACATAAACTGGCTTGTGTTTTTCGATAACTTTAAGGGGGTGATGCCTGAGACGATTAGGGGTGTATGGGGCGCGGGGGGGATGGGTTGGGTTGTGTACCCGTAGTTGCATTCTGATAGTCGATATATAATATAGAAAGAAAGTGGAGAAGTAAAAAAGTTATTTAAAAATAGAAAATAAAAGCTTTTTGACTTAAATATTAAGTCGACTTCTTTAGTTAGGTGGCCCATAAGATTGAGAAATACGAAAGGAAAGATTGAAAAGATTGGGATTGATTCTCAAAAGTAAATCTTTAATTTATTAAATAATAATCAGGTCTTAAATTTAGCATAAATCTATTTTTAGCATTATAAAATTGAAAGTTATTTAGAGTGTGGATAAAAAGAGATGAAAGTAAGTTTAGTGCGACAAAATGATCATGTAGTGTATTAAGATTTAAAGGGGACATTTAATGTCTGTTTATATGTGAGTATATATTGGTAGTTTTTTAAATCAAACCTGATTCCCAAAACTGATTAAATAAGAATCCAAAAAAAATAAGCATTATGAATATAATCAATTTTCAGCATATTGGAGTAGAGCTAATCATTTTACTCATTTTTGTCAAGCACTTCATATCTGATTTATAAACTTAATCAGATATATATATATATATATATATATATATATATATATATTGGTAACATGTCTTTGTTTTATTTATTACTAAAATATGTACAGTTGGTATGTTTACCACTCCATAACTACCAGTTTTACAACTTGATCAATGGATCAATAGACTACCAATTCTAAAACAATACACAGCAAAGTACATTCTATTTTTTCAGTACTTTCTCAGTTATCCCCCAGCTTGCACACAGTTCTCTGTTATCAGTTGTATCTGCCATCTTCCAGCTACTCATTTTGTATCTTATCCAGTGTGTATCACCTTCCAACATCCCTGAGCTGTGGTCATCTTTCTCTAAACAATTCTTGTGTTTCTTTCCATCCATATCTCATATATTGTGGCTGTAAACACCAATTTCTTCAGTTTTTTCTTGCCACTTTTCCCCCTAAACTTTATTGCTGCTTCTTGCAGCATATGATCCCAAGAAGTCATCTGCAGTTCCATAGGAATTTTCCCTTCTGCCATTCTCCAAAGCTCTTTAGCATATGAACATTGGATTAGGAGATGATTCAATGTCTCACGTTGATTAGAGCATAGAACACAGTTGTCCTCCTGTATTAAGTTCCATTCCTTCAATTTTGTTCTTGTTCTCAGGCCACCTTGATCAAATTTGATCATTCTAAAATCAATCTCAAATACCCCGTACGAGAGCTAGACAATTCTTATCCGTCGCTAGAGACCTTTATTCTCTTTCCTTTCTTTTGTACACACCCAAATCATATATGTTAGGTAATCATTTGATATAAATTCTAAAGTTATTAAAGAATGGATCAAACAATATTATCAAGCTCAATGCTCTCCTTCTCGCGTAAGCCCTGATTATACGTGAAGAGATTTTTCTCCTCAAGGTGCACCAACACCTAGTCGATAATATGAACAACAAATGAATGGGGCCAAATGCAAGTGGGAATATCCAAATCCACAATGATAACATGTAAGAGAAATGAGAATGCTAGAAAATCCAGAAAACTGTATATTCAGTCTGAAAGTGAAGTAGTGTGCCGTTATGAGTCTCGTCAACTAAATGCTCGCCAAAATGGCCAAAATTCGAACGTTTTTTAGCTTTGAAACACTCAGAAACTCGTAATGTCTTGTGATATGTGAGAGCTTGTGAGGTTCGGGCATGCAACGTCCTGACAGGACTACGTGATAAATACAATTCCCAAGTATGTTAAGTGGTCTGGTGTTTGCGGAAAGTGCCTAATCTAGCTTCTTTTCTACAAGGGCTTTGGAATATTCTCGAAGTTCTTTGGCCTAATGTTTTAAGATTTTTTTAGTGCTATTTATGTTACTGCTCCTCCTACTCTAAACCAAGCATTAATTGTACAAGGGCAGTTTACCCTCATAGTGCTTGTCAATAAACAAATTTATAGTAATGATAAAACTCTGAGAGTACAAAGCACTTCATCTAAAGATCAAATAAATGGTGCAGATCGTCTAGATGATACAGAAACTTGGTTTGATTGTTCTAACCTAACCTAGAATATACCTATATACTTAAGGTAAACAAAGGCGTGTGAGCTATGCAATCGTTTGTGTTATCGCACTGAAGAGCTTTAATTCAGACAATATTGATAGCTTGTATAGCCGATTTTTAAATGTTTGGTCTCTGCACGATTAAATAAGTAGTTGCCACGTGTTTATAGGCATGCTTTATTTGTTGATTTCAACCCAAACTTCCAAGACGATCCAATCTGAAGCTGCCACGTAATCAAGCATGTATGTTTTACCACTCCGCTCACGCTAAGCTCCCTTGAACGATCTGATCTTACCAAGTGACCGGACTGGAGAGGACCTCGTTTGACCTTCTTGACTAAGTTTTCATCTAGCCCTCAACATGTTTTCTCACAACTCTTCTCGGTGACAAGTAGCATATAAAAAAATTTCGGCTCTATATGGAGCAGCCATGTGTGTTTTTCATGCTCAGAACTTACTAAGCGTCATTTAGCCATTATTATCATCAATTTTTGTGATGGTATGGTTTGACAATCACCAACCTATTCCACTTGCGCAAAGATGAATCTGCCTTAAGTGAGGATGTGTTTAGGCCAATTGTTCGGCCATCGATGATGTCGCATGTTTGACGCCTCTAGATGTATCAACCATGCCATACATTGCAGTTTTTCTTGGTATAAAAGAAATGCGTTAAAGTGTATGTATGAGTTGTATTAGTCTGACGATGGATAATTGTGAAAGACATGTTGGGCATATCTACATGAATAAGACCACATGTCTTATTGGCTAAAGCTTTTAAGTCATGTTAGGCTCTTTATGTATATACTAGTTTTTATCCCGTGCCATTGCACACGGGAGTGTAACATAATAATTATCAAAATACTCAATGAGAAAGGTAGGTACAAGAGATTCAAGCTGTAAAAAGACCACATCTAATAAAAAATAAAACCTTAGATAAACTTTAGATCACCAACCCACGGCCGCCACTTGGGAGAGCATCCTTTGCTAGCCATGTAATTATATAAAGGCAGCTAACTAAACACCATATTTCATTATAAGAGCGTGTTTGGATAGAGAATTTCAAAGTGCCTTGTATTTCAAAATTCATTCATTTTAAAATTCGCTGATTTACTTATAAAATTACAAATTTAGTGTTTGGGTTGTTTTGAAGAAGTGAGTATTTTATATATAAATTTACATCAAAAAGTTTGAACCCAAATAATAATTTGATGGTGTATGGATAAAAATCAGGGAGAGAGTTTTATTTTTTTGTGGAAGAAAGCTGTTAAAATTATGGAGACAAAAGAAAGTCAACTTTCTCCCTATATTTGTGGTAAGAATTTACCAAATAGCTAGTCATTGTAGAGGGTTTTAACACACAAATCCCATTTTCAAATCCCTCCTCAAAATTGGTAGATCCATCTCATCATAATCCAAATAAAGAATTTGATGTGATGTATTTGCAAATCCTCTATAAATGAAAAACTCTCAGTTCAATTAACTCATCCAAACACAATCTAATCATATAAATAACTTTAGCAACCAAAGAGTGTGAATTTTTAGCACAGCCTCAACATATAAATTGAACAGTAGTTCACATTGTTAATATTAAAAGGAATAGAATTTACGACCATTTTTATATTCAGAATAGAAGAGGTTATGAATCATGACATTGTTATTCCAAATATGTGTGTGTGTGTGCGCGCGCGCAAGCGCGCTTGTGAAACCTTCACTTAAAATTGCGACACGTAAGATTTTCAAAACTCTATCTTCGCACCATGTATAATTTTTTAGAAACATCTCCTTGTGCCACATATGCTTCAATTTTGCATGTGATAGTCTCACAACTTAATTTGTATCGTTATATAGAGTCCAACTTTTTAAATTGGATATATATAATTCAAGAATCTTATTTGTTTTGGTGTTCTTCTTTTTATTCCCTATTTAACTCTTTGTTATGATAAACTATCAAAACATTCGTAGGTAAAATTTGCCTGATATTTGGAAGCTTTATAAAACTAAGAAACCAATTATAAACCTTTTAAACATGTATTTAATCAATATACTTACATATTAGGCCTAGTTTTGATTATTAACACCTCAAAAGTACTTTAAAATAACATATAAAATTCCAAAAACATAAAGTACAAAATCTTCCCTACTTAAGAGTAACTCTTTATTATGATTTTATTATTAAACAATTTGTAGGTATTATTGAAAACTACACTTAAGATTTGTGACACGTAAGATTAGTTGAGCTCTTATATAATAATTAAAAGATAAGTACATATGATAATCAATTAAAGGTCCACGTTCATTTAAACAGAAGAAGTCAAGAAGATAATTTTTGGACTCTTAAAATTGTGACACATAGGACTTTTAAAACTCTATTTTTGCGCCACGTAGGATTTTTTATGAACATTTTCCTTCTGTCATCCAACTTTGTATGTGGTAGTCCCCCAATTTAATTGGTCTCTTTATTTATAGACTAATTTTTTTAAAATTGGATATATACAATTCAAGAATCCTATTTGTTTTGGCGTCCTTCGTTTCTACCCTATTTAACTCTTTGCTATGATTTATTATCAAAAAATTTGTAAGTAAAATTTGCACAATATTTGTGAACTTTATAAAACTAAGAAACCAATCATAAACCTTTTAAAACTGTACCTAATCAATATACTTATATATTGTGCCTTAATTTTGATTACTAACACCTCAAGAACACTTTAAAAAAATACAAAATCTCAAATTTGTAAAATACAAAATATTCCATACTTACTAACTCTTTATAATAATTTTATTATTAAAGAATTTATAGATATTATTGATAATTACACATATATACTGTATATAAAGGAAAATATTGATTTGGTGTAATACATTTTTGGCGTTATATAACTACCAATTTAAAATTGGTGACGAGTGGCATTCTATTATTTTTTCTTAAGAAATTCATAAAACAAAAGTTTAAATAGTGAATAACTACTTTTAGTTTTTATAATGTAGAATTCATTTTACCGAATGTGATAATAAATCTTTATACATTATGAAGATTTTATATTATTACTTTTATATTTATACACGTGTCGCCTGTGTCACGGCTACTCGTAAGAATAAAGTCAGAAGACACTTCAAGGCATAACTGAAAGGAAAAGAAGCAACAATCACTAACCATTACTCATCTTTGGCCCGTAAGCCTCCGAGAATAGGAAGAAGGTTGAGCTGAACTCGCACCCTCTATAAGGCAGTGATCTTTGTAAGATAATAGCTTATAGTTTAGATTTCAAAACAATGAGATTATGCAGATTAAATGGTATGTATAAGCTGGACCTGATAACCATTCATATAGAGATGTCAAAAGGGCCGGGACACCCGCGGGCCGGCCCGACCTAGCTTTAAATTGGCCTGGGCTGGCCCGGCCCTATCGATGAACAGTCTCGGCCCTAACCTGTAGGGCCTTCGGCCAGGGATAGGGTCAGGCCTGATTTTTTGAAGAATTTTATCTGGCCCAGCCTAAAAAAGGCCCGAGTCAGGCCCTAAAGAACGGGCTAGCCTGAAACCGGCCTTTTTTTAGAGCTGGCCCAGGCCCGACGAAGTTCTGGCTCTATTTTGGCCCTAATCGGGCCCTACCCCACTTGTTTTAAATTTTTAGATTTTGTCTCATAGCATTATGCTTTTGAATTTATGTCTCACTTCTCTTTTTGTAATTATTAATTTTGAAACAGTGGAAGGAAGGGCAGTGGATATGGAAGGTCACATGGTGGCGGTAAACATCGTGGATTCAGAAGGGGCCGTGGAAGAGGCCAGGATGAGAAGATAGATAAAGAGGATCTTGATGCTGATTTGGAAAAGTATATGCAGATAAATTAATGGATTATCCCATTACAACTTATTGGTCTTTTACATTTGCTGTTGTAACCATTATGTGGTAGATGGTACAACAAGCCCAAATATTGTGTATTTCTACCATGATCTAACTGTTTAGAGTGACAAGGAAGAACATACGAATAGTCCAGTGTGGAGAACTTTTAGAATATTGGTTTGTGAAGGTTGAAATTTTATTTTCTATTGTTCCATTCATTGGGATGCATTTCCTGGGTTGATGGACCACTGTAATGCGATATGCTCCTGAACTTTTGGTCTCATTAACTTCTTTAGTTCCTGATTCACATTCCAAACATGGAGGCCGAGGCACCAAAGTTGCACCATTTCTCCTTTGTTTCATATATACAAAAAAACAAATATATTTTTCCTCACTTTTTTTTAAAAATGATATATAATGAATAGGTAATTTCGTCTGCTTGCCGGTCCCAAGCCTGTATAAAAAGAGGAGGCCTTATCAAAAAAAAAATATTTCATGGGTTAATATTTTTCGCAACACAAAACAGAAAACTAAAAATAAAAAAAGGGCCCGGGCCTGGCCCTAAAGTTAGGGCCTAGGACTTGGGCTTGGACAGGGCCTCGATTTCCCAGTCTTGGGCCCGACCGGCTTTTCATGGCCCTAAGCCCAAATGGCCCAGGCTTCCGCTTAGGCCCGCTGGACCCGGGCTGAGCCCGCCCATTGACACCACTACATTCATAACAATACATGGAATTAACTCGACAATAGCTTAGAGTTCATTTCGGAATTCTAATGTAGTTGTTAAAGAGAGTTAGTGTATTAATGGGTTGTCACTTTGGAGCAGTCATGGTAAATTAGAAGCAAAAGTTACCTAAAAAATGGATTTTAGTTGAATTAGTATGACCACTTTGAAATTAGATGAATGATTTCACATGAATTACCCTTTATTTTTGCAGTGTCGGTGATTGTTTTAGTCGTGTGAGCATATTTGTGTTATTTATTTAGTCCAACTTAGTCATTATGAACTAAAAAAAATTTTATTTTGCTATTTAAGAGTTAAGAACACCCATTTTTTGTGGCACATTTAGAGATATGTGAACTCTGCAAAAATTGTGTAGCTACACCTCACATTAATTAACGTTGAGGTAACGTGAGCTTAGAGTTACGAAAAAATCTTACCAGGATAAGTTATTCACCATGTCCAGCATCTTCAACCATGTCAGCGGTGGGAAAGGCAAGATCAAACGGAGAAAGAGAGAGACATGAAGCGTGATTGTGGTTTCTGAGCGGACTATTATGGTGATGGCTAAACATTGGAGTTTGAAAAATTGACGATTGAGGCAAGAATGACCCATGTTTAATGGCATGGTGGTTGAAGTTTCACGGTGATGGTACTTGTTTTCTTTGAGGAATAACTAAAGAACTGTTTGTTGATGGTGTGGTAATGCTTGGACTACCTGATGAATGACAATGACGAATAGTGATGGTGTGCAGATGGTTATAGTGGTCGTTGTGATAGATAGCCATGGTGAAGGGTGAGACGTGGCAGCAGTGCTAGAGAACCAACAAGATATGGCAGAACGAGGAATGCAAGAGGTGTATAGATGGTGGCCATAGAGGTACAAGTATGGCAATTGCCGTGGTTGTGGGAGATGTTCACGGGTATAGGAAGAGAGTGACAATAATGTTAGAGAAACAGCGAAAGAGGAAAAAATGATGATGAGTGAATTCAGTAGAAAAATGATGTAGTCATACATTGTCTTTATATCTTATTGATTTAAAATATGGTAAATGTATTTAGAGTTGCTCAGGTTACGCCATCAATTGAAAGGGAAGATAGAAAAGCGAAAGAGAGACACGTGAAGGGAGATAATGGGTTATATGGTAACTTATGTGGCGGTGACTGAAGATTGGTTTCTAAAAAGTTGTCATTGTGTTAATGTTTTTGGGTATGGGTTTCCATAGGTTGATTTGATATATCGATAGGTTTCGAGAGGCATCTTTTATATAGATGGGTTTCGAGAGGACGAGGTTACGAAAATAACAGCCTCAAGGTTGTAGAGGGCTAGGCATTTCAGGAGAGGGCATGGTGGTTGAACTTTCATGGTGATGGTAATCGTTGTCCCAGGCGGAGTAAATTGATGATTGGATGTAGAGGTTGTTAAAGTTTTTATGATAACGGTAAATTTAATCGTAGCAGGAGTAAATCGATGACTGAAAGTAGTGGTGGCTAATTGTGTGGTAACGCTAGCAATTGATGGTAACTAACGATTATGATGAACGAGTAATTGTCTCAGCGATACAAGGGAATTAACAACATGTAAAAAGATGATAATGTAACTTTATTTGATCAATTTTCTTCTAAAAAACTTTAAGCAAAACATATTAATGCATGTGCGGTAGAGAATGATGGTGGCTATGGATGTGCAAATATGCAATAGTGGTGGTTGCCGGTAATGGCCATTGGTAGGAAAAGTAACACAACAGTGATGCTAAGTAACCAACAAAAGGGGTGATGACGATCTCATTGTTACTGAGATCATAATGTTACCATGCAGGCTAAACGTTCATATTGGTACCTCAAGTATGAGGTTACGGGGGTACTCATTTTTTTTTCTTCTTATGGCATAAGACTTTGGAGGTCCTTAGTCATTTATTGATACTTTATTGTTACAATATATTGAGAATTAATATCTTGCTATGAAGAACATCCAATATGTATGAACATTTTAACAAATGGAGCAAAAAATGGAAAACCTTGAATTAATTGGACATATATTATTTCACCCAAAAATATATGTGTCATATGAAAAAAAGTTTCATCATCTCCTCCATTAACAGGCAAATTAAATTCATATCGTGCTTAGTACAAGCAAACATAGTTAACTATAGTTATTGTTGTCTCTATTGGCAATGTAAAGACATATGGAAATATATTACATATTTATTCAAAATTCAAAGTATGGCTTAATGCGTATTTGTTGTACCTCTTAAAATTAGAATGAAGTCAATTTTCAAAACCATCCCGTACGTTTGCACGTGTCCATTAGTCAGTACATTGAAATTCATGAACGAAAGATTGAATAATACTTATTTAATAAGGTTCCTCTTCTTCTTACATTTTTAGCTCTCACCCAAAACCTACAAATGAGACAAAACGTGAGTGATATTTAAAAGGTAGGGCTTACAAATAGGAATTTAACAAAAGAGGAACTTAGAAAACCTTTTTTAGCGTCAAATCATTTTTATAGGTATGATCTTTTTTATGAAGAATTGTAGCCATGTCGACAAAACTATTATTTGGCTCAAAGATCATACCTTAATCCTCGAAGTTTAAACCACCAAACGCCCATCCATCTTGAAAGTTGTTGAACTTGAAATTGGAAAAGGAAAAAACACATGTACATGGTAGATATGAGAAAAAATGAACTACATTCATTAGAGAAAAGGAATATTCACGTAAACAGTGATGTAATTACTTTCTATCAGTTTCGACTTTCAAATATATAAAATTAGATGAACCTTATTGGCGACCTGGGATTTCTACCCACGCCGATGGCTCTTGAAAGAATAGTGTGTGGTTCTTAACAGAGCACGACAAGAGGGAGAGCTTCACCGGTTGGTGGGCTCGCATGTGAGGGGGCTATTATTGAGGTGCACATGTGGAGTTATGCTAGTCCCATGTTAGTTAAGTGCGTAAAATAAGCTGGGTATACATACTTGCAAGGAACCAAGTTCTGTATTGACTCATGAATGGCGCTAATTGTCACCAAATGTTAAAATTAAGGTGAAGACATCTCAGTTCGTCACAGCATATTTTTACCTTTTGTGACAAAATTACTTTTTTTGACAAAATTGACAGAAAATAGTACGCTGGATTCTGGAGCAAAATTGTTCTGCTCCCAAAAAAAGTGATCCAACAACAAAATCAGGTACTCGGCACAAAACCCACATGATGCTATGATATTAGGTTGTGTCAAGTCCTTTATAAAAATAGTTGTACGAAGCCCTAGTTGAGACTATCACGAAAGACGGTCATTGACGCGGCTTTCTATGTTGGTTGTTGCGACCACAAGTTATTAACATTACTTAAAAAGAATTCACCCTAAGGACATATATCTTATTTATGATCCTTGGACATAAAAATTATTTTTTTCACTAAAAGCATCTTTTTATAAGCAAGAGAGGTTGATATTTTGTCACTCTAGAATACACAAAACTAGATGGCTTCAGACTTGAGTAATACATAACAAATGTGATCAGATCTCTGTACAATCATCACTAATAAGACAATGTTATTTCGATTGACTGTAAGTTGGTACTGCCTTCTACATCAAAAAGACCAGGTATAATGGTTTTAGAACTAATAGACAAGGAAACTAGAACTATTTTCCTATGCAACATAGAGTCCAAAGATTCGCATGGACGAATAACATGGAAATATCATTTTACTTTACAACTTGAGGCAAAAATGCCAATTGTTGAGATAATTTGTTCAACAATGCAATGCAAGCAGAATCCATGGTAAAGCATGCCATGGTCCTTGACAACAAGAAGGGAGGCATGAAAAGCAATCCAAACAACCTATGACTTCCTTTAGTAAAGTAGTGAGCAAATTATTTCCAGTGATGTTAAAAACATAAGGAAAATTAATTAATTAATTAATATTCAGATATATGAGAGTGAACGGAGTAGAACCAATATTCGCGAGTGCCCTTTTACGATCGAAATTCTGGTGAAAAAGAGTTGTTCGGTTGATATAGTAGTATTGGTTTTTCAAGCATTCCTAATTGTTGTTTTGGTAACTTTACTGCCCCAGTTTTGGTTGTTGTTGGGGTGGTTGTTTGTGTTGATATATGTCTTGTATTTGTATCCCACATTGGTTACTCAAAGAAGATTGCAACTTGATCTTGAGTATATAAGAGATCTTGTCCCACATTGATTGCGTAGAGAAGATCATTGTTTATCTCTAAGTATATATAAACTGTCTTGTATTGTGTTTAAGGTCAAGATAGAAAAGTCCTTATTTGAGTAGGCAAACAATTGAGAGATACACGTGAGGGAGCGTTGTGAATCTGACTTGTGCAAAGTGAATTTGAGTTCTCTCAGATTTCTTGTGTTCTCTTGTTTGGTTATCGTGTTATATACATATTTATTTAGAGCGATTTCGTAACAAGTTGTATCAGAGCATTCCAAGTTTATTTTTTGGGCAAAATTAAAATCGATTTGAGAGGATAAATATGTCGAACAACACGACCATGAAGTATGCCTGTGAACAATTCGATGAGAAGATGAATTTTGGCATATGGCAGAGCACGGTGAAAGATATTCTTGTGCAGCAAGGATTGCTCAAACCTTTGCTGGGGACTAAGCCTGAGTCAATGGATCATGACGATTAGGAGGAATTACAGGCCAAGGCTATATCTACGATACGGTTGAATCTAGCCCCAAAGATTAAATACCAGATTTTGATAGAGACTTCTCCAACAGCTCTGTGTCAGAAATTGGTTACATCTGAAAAAAGATCTGTACCATTTACGGATGGAAGAAGGTTCAGATTTAGGTGACCATATATCAAAATTTAATCGATTGGTGTCCTAATTATCCAGTATAGATGTTAAACTCAAGGAAAAAGATCAGGCAATTATGTTGTTATATTCACTTCCAAAATCACATGAGACCTTGAAGACTACGTTGCTTATTGAAAAGGAGACATCGCTTGTTGATGATGTTATGTCAGCTCTTATGGACTTGAGCAGAGTTAATGGTACGAGTTCAAGCAGTCAAGGCGAAGGTCTGGTGGTAAGGTCTGAAAATAAGAATGGTCAAGGAAGAGGCAGAGGTAGGTCTAGAAACAGAAATTCAGGACATGGAAAGGACAGGTCTAAGTCTTCTGAAAAGCAGGACAAGTCCAGTATTGAATACTAGTATTGTAAAGAGATTGGTCATATTGCAAGGAAGTGTCCAGAAAGGAAGGACAAGAAGAATGGAAAGAAACATGTGAACAATGCTAATGTTGCTGAAGAAGATAACAAAAGCAGCGATGGTGATCTCTATTTGGTTTCCTCGGTTAAGCAGAAAAAAGGTAATCTCTTATCAGTTAGAGACAACAGTTTTTTTACGGAATGATTTCTTGACTCTGCATGTTCGTTTCATATGTGCCCATATAAGGAATGGTTTGATTGTCTTACTCCATGTAACGGTGGTACTGTGCTAATGGGTAATGACACTGTTTGTAAAGTCATGGGGATAGGTACCATTAAAATTAAAATGTTTGATAGGATTATGAGAACCTTAGATGATGTAAGGTACATACCAGACTTAAAAAAGAATTTGATTTCCTTAAGCACACTCGATTCTATAGATTGCAGTAAATCTATAAAAGGTGGATTCATAAAAGTTAGCAAAGGTGCCATGGTGATAATGAAAGGTCAAAAAACTGAAAATTTATATAAAGTGATAGGGAACACAGTTATAAGTGGAGCTTCAGTATCAACTCATGCAGGTTCTAGCAATGATAACTCTGAGTTATGGCAAAAACGGCTGGGACACTTGAGTGAGGGATGTATACTGGAACTTCACAAACGCAAGTTGCTACAAGGAGTGAAATCATGCAAGCTGAACTTTTGCAAATTTTGTGTATTTGGAAAGCAGAAACAAGTTAGTTTTAAAGCTGCTTCTCATACTAGTAAAGGGGTTCTGGACTATGTGCATTCGGATGTTTGGGGCCAATCAAGCATATCTCAAATAGGGGAGCTCGTTACTTTGTTACATTTATAGATGGTTTCTCAAGGAAAGTATGGGTGTACTTTATGAAGCATAAGTCTAAAGTTTTCAACTTGTTTAAGTAGTGGAAGGCTAGAGTTGAAAATTAGATGGGTAATAAGCTTAAGTACTTCAGATCAGATAATGGCATGGAATATAATAATGACGAGTTTCTGCAGTTCTACAAGGATAAGAGTATCATCAGACACTTTTCAGTGAAAAGGACTCCAGAGCATAATGGGTTTGCCAAAAGGATGAACAGAACCTTACTGGAGCGAGCTAGATGCATGAGGTTGAATGTAAGTTTTCCCAAGAGTTTCTGCGCTGAGGCTGTTAACACAGCTTGTTACTTGATCAACAATTCTCCATCATCTGCCATTAATCACCGAGTTTCCGAAGAGGTATGGTCTGGTTAACAAGTTAATTTTTTTGAAATGAGAATTTTTGGTTATCCTGCATATGTTTACCTTCAGAATGAAGAACGATCCAAACTTGATCCTAAGTCGAAAGAATGTTTATTCCTTTTGTATGAGGAAGGAGTAAAATGATATAGGTCATGGAATCCATTAGCCAAGAAAAAGGTGATCAGTAGAGATGTACTATTCAATGAAGCACATATGTTGAACCTGGATATAACTTCTAGCGAGAGGCAGGGTCACACAGTGGAGATAGAGTTGCATGAGCAGAGGACAAAATCTGCTAATGAGTCTACAGATGAGAAGTCTTTACAGGATCCAGAGGAGCATCCTAGCGATTCTTGGAATCTAATTAGAGATAGAGAGCCACGTACTGAGAAACTAACTCAAAGGGGTATGGTTTTAAGGACTTGGTCTCGTTTGCACTAATCGTGAAAAGTGGAGATCCTAGCAGTTACAACAAGGCTGTCAAGGCAGAGGATAGTATCTCGTGGTTGATAGCAATGGATAAGGAGATGGAGAAGATAGAATCTCTACAGAAGAATCAGACTTGGACTTAGTAAAACTTCCAAAGGTTGTGAAGGCTATTGGATACAAGTGGGTTTACAGGAAAAAGAAATATCATAAGTACAAACCAAGACTGGTGGCAAAAAGATATTCTTAAAAAGAGGGAATTGATTATAATAAGATCTTTTCGCCAGTGGTGAGGCAGACTTCTATCAGATTGATACTATTCATTGTAGCAACACAGAATATGGAGTTAGAGCAGCTTGATGTGAAGACAGCTTTCCTCCATAGGAAGAAGGATTATGTGTGCAAGCTGAAAAAGTCCTTATATGGTTTGAAGCAGTCTCTTCGGCAGTGGTACAAGCGATTCGATTTATTCATGATTACTCTTGTTATGAGTATGATTGTTGTGTGTATTATCGAGTCCTTAATGATGGTTCACTATTTTTGTTTACATTATATGTGAATGATATGTTGATTGCTATGAAGAGTAAGTCTCATATTCTGCACTTGAAGAAATTGTTGAGCAGGGAGTTGATATGAAGGATCTTGGTTCTGCTAAGAAGATCCTTGGTATGAAGATTCATAAAGATAGAAAGGCAGGAAAATTGTGGGTGACTCAGAAAAGTTATATTAAAAAAATATTGGAGAGGTTTAGCATGTTCAACGCTAAACCTATTAGTACACCATTGGGAACTCATTTTCAGTTATCCTCACAACTATGTCCTAGTACGGAGGAAGATGTTGAGTATATGTCTCGAGTATTGTATGCAAATGCAGTTGGTTGTCTTATGTATTCCATGGTGTGTACCAGACCTAATATATCACATGCAGTTAGTATGGTCAGCTGGTATATGGAAAATCCAGGAAAGAAGCATCGGGATCTTCTGTTACTTAGCAGGTTCAACTAACTTTGGCATCATGTTTGATCGTGATGGGGGGCAAGAGGTGAGGTCTCTGGCTTTGTGGATTCTGATTATGCTGGGGACTTGGATTCCAGAAGGTCCACCACTGGATATATTTTTACATTCTATAGAGGCCCGATATGTTGGAAATCAGTGTTAAAGTCTACAACAGTATTGTTAACTACGGAGGCAGAGTACATGGCACTGATAGAGGCAGGTAAGGAGGCATTATGGTTGAAGGGACTGGTAAAGGAGCTTGGCTTCAGACAGCGTGATGTTTTGTTAAAGTATGACAGTCAGAGTGTAATAGATTTGGCAAAGAATCAGGTTTTCCATGCGAGGACCACGCATATTGTTGTACGTTATCTCAGGGTCTGGGAATGGATTAATTCTAGATAGATTGTATTGCACAAGGTTCACACTAATGACAACACAATTGATATGCTCACAAAGACAGTCACAAGCATTACTTGAGTTTGATTCATCTTATTTCTTGTTTCTTGCCGAGTTCAGGGTGGAGTGCATGAGTTCAAGGTGGAGTGCATCCCTACCTTTAAGGGGGATATAAGGTGGAGTACCTGAAGAAAGTACTGAAGGCATATTACACTTTCCTTATAGAGTGGTTTGATTAATACAAGCCAAGGTTGAGATTGTTGATGTATGCCTTGTATTTTTATTCCACATTGGTTACTCAAAGAAGATTACAACTTGGCGTTGAGTATATAACGCATCTTGTCCCACATTGGTTGCATAGAGAAGATCACTGCTTATCTCTAAGTATATAAGCTGTCTTGTACTGTGTTTAAGGTCAAGAGATAAAAGTCCTTCTTTGAGTAGGCAAACAATTGAGAGATACACGTGAGGGAGCGTTGTAAATCTGACATGTGCAAAGCAAATTGAGTTCTCTCAGATTTTTTGTGTGTCTCTTATTTGGTTATCGTGTGATATGCATATTTATCTAGAACGATTTTGCAACAGTTTGCATGTGGGGCAAGTTCTGTCTAAGGTAATTCAAGGGCTAAGTGCGTCTTATTGAATGTGATTTCCCTTCTAGTTAGATAATTGAGAAGGTATAATTGGCGGTACCCGAGACGATATGGCTGCATCAGTACGGTAAAATACGCTATCAATACTGTAAGATAACATGGGGTTCGAGAGTGTAGAGAAAATATCTAGGAACAGCCAACCGAGATGTAATTGATTTCCTAAAGTAATTTTGCAATTGCTTTATCGCCTTTCTTGATGTTCAATTGGAATCCAGAGGTGAAGGATGCAAATCTCTGAAGAAGCACCTAAGGCTTGGTCAATTATCAAATTTTTAGAGAGCAATATCTATTCCTTTGAAGTAATCTCAAGAGTCTTTCTGTTTTGGAAGTATGAAGGTGAGAAACTTGCTCTGCTCAAATTGTAAAGTCTGGAATTAATGGGAAGATAAATTACACAAAACACCCCTGAGGTTTTACGTAATTACACTCCACTACCGCTATCTTTAAAAATTACACTCAGCTGAAAAAGTAACTTTTTCTCTTACGGTGTTAATGGTACAATGCAAAAAGACATGAATGCCCCTCAGACTGTTTTCTTGAAATTTTGGAGGAAAACTTTACTCGATCTCTCTCTCTTCCCTCACCCTGCCACCGCCAGCCCGACCACCACCCTGCCAATCGCCCCTGCCACATGAACCCTATAAAAAAGGTCACCGATCCGCACAACATCAGTGCCAGTGAAATCCCCAGCAAGAGCGATGTGAATCCCGCCAGTGTCGTCAGCTGCAGGAAAAATTGGGAGCTGATGATTTAGGGTGAAGGTTTTTTTGTCGTCGGGGTTGGTCTGTGGGTGCTGCCGTGGGTTAGAGTTGGATAGTGAGTCTAGGGCAAGGCTTTTCTACTAGAGTTTTTTTGTTTCCCCCTTCCCCCTTGCCCTAGAAAGGTTGGTTAGGTTTGATTGCCGATTGTTAGTTGTGATTTTAGGTGGTTTCGATCTAGATTTTGTCTGTAAGGGGCCTAGGTGTTCGTGCAAGTTTTCGATTGAAGGTAGTTTCCTCCGATTGAAGTTGTTTGGGAGGGTCCTACGGTTGATTCTGCTCCCGATTGAAGATGGTGTGGTCTGGTAACGCCGATGTGTCGTCCGGTGATTCCGATGGTGGTTGATCGGCTGTTGGAAGGGGTTTCTAGGGTTATCAGGGGACAGGCAGTGATGAGATGGCCGAAAAAGGTGGGTTACCGGTGCCGGAGTGGATACCGTGATCGAGGCACGGTTGCGATGAAGGTGACACATTTATGGAACTTGGCTAGAGGCTGCAGTATGCTGGTTCTGGAAAATTTGGGAGCTGGGGTTCTGAAAGAGGGATTGAAAGGTGGAGAAAGAAGGTCAAAACCCTAATTTTTAAATTAGGGGTGTTCAAAACAAAATTAGGGTTTGAAATCTTTCACTCCCTCAGGGGTATTTTGGGTATGAAAATTGCATAAAATAATGTGTCAGGGAATATTTTTACGTAGTTGGGCCTACCGTTAAATGTGTGTAGTTGTGTGTAATGCGGGTACAAACCTCGGGGGGTCGGAGTGTACTTTTTAAAGATAGCGGTAGTGGAGTGTAATTACGTAAAACATCAGGAGTGTTTAGTGTAATTTACCCTTTGTATTATGTCATGAAATCCTCTTAGTTGATTCTTATATTTATTTAAGGAAAAGTTATAGATAGGGTGCTTGAGGCTTTTTAAACATACATATTTTGGCCAAAATGTGGTGATTGAAATTATACTTTTATAAAGATGTTAAATCGTGATAACTAAAATCTTTGACTTCTGATTATCTTGACTATTTGATATTTTCATAGTTGCGGTATTTATATCTATTTCAAATAGTACCTAAGCTTTGATTTCTAGAATACTAAGTACGTTGAATTTGTTTGATATTTTAAATCTTGATCGCAAATATGAAACTACGTTTACAAATGGGTTTTATCTACTTTGTCAATGTTTGAGAATTGAATTTCACAAACCTTGGAACTCATCCGATGACACTACAAGAAAACAGGCTTTTAGCGACGGGGAAATCCGTCGCTAAAAGCCCAAAATCCGTCGCTAAAAGAATTAGCAACAGATTCACCATCGCTAAAAATCCCTCGTATAAAAGTCTGTCGCTAATAGTTTACCGACGGAATCCTATCAATCCGTCGCTAAATATGTCATTTTTCCGACGGATTTATTATCAATTAGCGACGGATATTCCGTCGCTAATTATATTTTTAAAATTTTAATTTATTTTCTTTTTTGTCAAATTAGCGACGGATAAAATATTTTAGCAACGAAATATTCCGTCGCTAAATAACTGATTGTTGGAATACTTTTAGCGACGGAATTAATCCGTCGCCAAAAGTCAATTTTTTTTTTGAATTTTTTTTATTTTTCAATTACCCAGACCTGTAATACAATTTTCAATTCTCAACAACAACGCGCAATAATCAATACAGAAAGAAATATATATAATCAATCATAAAAAAGACTCATATGTACAAGCCGGGAACCGGATACAGCCGGTTAGGAGAGGGGAGAAGAGTACAAGCCGGGTGCGGGGGGGGGGAAGCTAGGAACGGGCACGGGAAGGGGCTCATCAGGGGTTGCCGAGTCCCGGATCTGGATCCTGCTGATCCGGGGCCGGCTCGGCCTGCCCAGCAGTGCCCTGCTCCCTGATCATCCTCACCACCACTGTAGCAATGCGCTGGATCTCCTCGTCGTCCAACTGAGGACGAGGAGCCGGTGTCTGTGGAGGGGCAGCAGGGGGTGAGGACGCTCCTATCACGGCACGAGCAGTCGTGCTAGGCAGGCCGCGTATGCGGCCTTTCGGCCGATTCACGACCTCCGGCGTATCCAGCCATCGCTTCAACCCCCCAGTACTCGCAGCCGTACTAGTGGACGCTGATGGCTGTCCGGACTGCTGCTCGGACCCCCTTAGCTGTTCATACGAGGCCTGCAAAAATAGTGGTTTAACGATATGTTAGGGCATTAATTAACGAAACAGACATTGAGGATAGAAAGAAAAAACATTAACAACTTAAATAAATTGACTCACATCGATCCGCCGGGCAATATCTGAAATATAGTCGCCCGCCCGGTGCGTCTCGTCCTTGTCCTTCTTCCGCACGTGCGTCTGATTATAGGTCAGAGCTACGACCTCATCTTCCTCCAGATCCGGGTGCTCGACCGCGTTCATGTGTCGGACGATGTCGTGTGGCACCGACCCCCCCGTGTGCGTCGGATCTCTGTTCTGTCTGTTCTCGGCCCCGCTCTTACTCTTGGCGTCCCAACCTGGATCCGCAGCCCACCGATCTATCATCTGCCCCCATACACGGTGAGATATCCAATGTGGGGGATATCTCGTCATGTCCGTCATCGGGGCACCCGCGAGCAGCGCCTTCTTCGCCCGGTCCCGTGCATCGTGGAGCCATCGGCGGTAATTCTTGCCAATGTAGGCAAAGAAAGCCTGCTGCCCCAGTACCTGCTGCTGAGGCATGTCAAACGTGAACCCCTCCTGTAAGGCACAAATTAACAACATAAAATAAACTGTAATTAAACATTTAGGGTTCAATTAGGAGGTTCTATTAGTTCAATTTAGGGTTCGGTTGATTTGGGGCATTCAATTTAGGGTTTAATTAGTTCAATTTAGGGTTCGGTTAGATTATGGCATTCAATTTAGGGTTCAATTAGTTTAATTTATGGTTCAATTCGATTAGGGCATTCAATTTAGGGTTTAATTAGTGTTCAATTATATCAATTTAGGGTTCAATTAGGGGGTTCTATTGATTCAATTTAGGGTTCGGTTGATTTGGGGCATTCAATTATGGGGTTCAATTATTTCAATTTAGGGTTCGATTGGATCAGGGCATTCAATTAGGGGTTCAATTAGTTTAATTTAGGGTTCGATTCGATTAGGGCATTCAATTTAGGGTTCAACTAGGAGGTTCTATTAGTTCAATTTAGGGTTTGGTTGATTCAGCCTCTCTCCCTCCACCCCATGTATCCTCACAGCCTGCCCACTCCTTTTACCCACTGCACACACTCAGCACTTTACACTGCACCACCTACATATATAAGTACACAACACACTATACGCACACACTGCACTCAGAAAATGCACTTGCAGTCACGGCTGCCATCACTGCGACTCCATAACCACCTCCTCACGCCCAGCCCAAAACACACCAACCTGCAGACCCCTCTCTCGGCAGGGCAGTATCAAATCAACACCTCAATTATTTTAATTTTTTTTAATATTCAACCACAATTTTCGAGATAACCAGTCAAAACACTACATAATTAAACAAAGTAGCATGATCTAATCCCAAAAATTACAACAGTGGATGCTAAATATTGACATATGTACCATGCCAAACCAAAGAAAATCGACAGTGGGTGACTTACCTTTTAAGTGCGGCTGACGAGTAGTGGTTGTCGGCAGCAGTGGACGGTGACTGTGTTGGTGGCGAGGCGGCAATGGAGGGTGGCGCTGGCGTGGCAGCAATAGAGGTATATATCGGTCTACCGGCGTTGAGGGGAGGATGTCGTGTCGCCGGAGGTGGGGCACCGTGGAGGTGAGAACGACGGTGAACCGTGGAGGTGAGAACGGCGGTGAACCGTGGAGGTGAAAGTCGCCAGCAGAAACGGGGGTGAAGCTGATTTTCGAATAGAGAAACGGGGAGAGAGAAGAAACAGATCTGGTTAATTTCAAAGATAGCTTTTAGCGACGGAATGACCCCGTCGCTAAAAGTCCATCGGTTAACGTTGTACTTTACCGACAGAATTATTAGCGACGGGGACATTCCGTCGCTTAAAATTTTTTATTAAACCCTCCAAAAATTAAAAAAAAAAAAGTAAAAATCTTTTAGCGACGAAGTTCCGTCGCTAAAAGACCGCCGGAAAAAGCCCGTTGCAGAAAACCTTTTTCGACGGATTATTCCGTCTCTAATAATATTTAACGACGAAATTTTTCCGACGGATAATTCCGTCGGTAAATTACAATTTAGCGACGGAATCCAGTCCATCGGCAATATTCCGTCGCAAAATACCTATTTTCTTGTAGTGTGATATTTATGAAGTTGCTATTGATGTGAGATTTTGTTTTACGAAGCATGATGTATGTTGAGAAAAATATGGCTCCTAGTAGGTGAAAGACTACTGGTCACAATATGTGGAGGACTAGTTTCAATAGTAGACTACTGATCAAAAGTTTGATTCCTAGTAGTGAGGCTACTGACTAATATTATTTCTGATTCTAAGCAAAATGGATGTTTCCACTTAAACTCGATTTACTTGATGAGATCCATAATGTTGCTTCGATGTGCGCTATTGGGCCCTTAAAATTCTGCAAATTTGTGATACTTCATTTATAAAAAGAAAATAAGTTATAGAAGCTTCATTAAAAGTTGCGCAATTTACCCTGGGACTAAAACAGAGGCTAGATCATTTTTCACCCAAGGCGGATGGGGTGAGCCCATAGGAATCACTAACGAGGGTAATTCATCCTTTGTGATTGGAGATCTCATAAAGAAGGTTCAATGGGTAGGGACAATCAGTAAAGTGTGACTCGTGATAAAAGTAGCACATTTTTGTTAATGGTAGAGTGTCTCCTCCCCATCCGTGCCCCTATTCGCTTGTGTACAATGTTAAACGAGACGGATATTTTCTATTTCGTATCCTTTCAATAAAAATAATAAAGAAGAAAACTTTACCAAAAAATTAAAAATTAAACGTAGGAACTCGACTGCTACCTAAAGATCCGCATCCTGCAAGCCAAGGTCTGCTGTTGTTCGCTTATGCATGACTCATCTAAGAAAATGTTTAATCTGCTATCAACTTGAAGAACAAAAAACTGTTAATTAATACATGATACTGTAACTTTAAGGCTAGTTTTTCTACTGCCAAACACGATAGTGCCTCTGATTTGGTTAGTGATGTTGTTATTTGCACCATTAGCTTCCCCGTGTTCTAATAATCCATGCTACAAAATTGCTTGGGGACACTTACAACATACGATGTCAACACTTCCTTCCAATATGGGTAAATGCATTTGCCTCAATTTTGACTTAGCACCTAACTTTTTTTATTCGGCGGTAAACACTTTTGTATATCAAGTCCAGTTTTACACCCATTCCTTTAACGTGGAGTAAGAAGATGGATAATAAGTGATAGGTACTTCTCACTTTAAAAGGTCACTCTTTCGTATATATTAAAAGATAAAACGGGAGAGATTAAGTAACATCTTGAGGGAACTCATTTATCAGCAATTTATACTCTCGATCGGTGTACAGCTATAAAGAGTTCATTAGAGAATAATTTATATTTAACGACAAAAGAATGTGTCACAGGCTATCACTCCACCAAAGCACTGTGTGGGATATCAAACTTTGACCATTTTTTCCCCTATGTTCAACGTCGAAAGTTTTCTCATCCCATGCACAAATGGAAAAAGATCTCCACCTTTTTGCTTATGTTGAACTCCGAAGCAACGAGTCATACAAGTGTTTTATTTTGGCCCTTACACAAAATTTCTCGCTCCACCCCATATTTGGTTGTACGAACAAATCAACATCCCAATTTATATTTGAAATTCAAACCTTCTCTCGTTTCATAGAGCTAAACAAGTAAGCTTTGATGTTGACCAAATGTATAACGTCTGTGGTCTAAATTGATACTCTCTTTGCCGCCCAAAAAAAAAATTATCATATTTTCTTTTTTGACTACTCTAAAAAAAATTGATCATTTTTCAAATTAAGAAAGATTTTGTAGATACTTTCTATATTTGCCCCTTTTACACTTTTTTTATTATGTTTTTTACTCTCCACATTTAATAATCTTTTACCAACTCAATTTTTCTCTGTTGACCCAATTACCCCCCCCCCCCCCCTCCCCCCAAATAATTTAGGAAGGATGGATTAATTTTTATTTTATGTTCCGATGCAAAAAAATGTGAACCCCATAACATGATATTTATTCAAAATCTTCCAAATTTTGCAATCTATCATATATGTATTTGGATTCAATTGATAGGGTCTTTATCTTCCAAATTTCTAATCTTATTTTTTTAGAATTTCTAAAATACAACTAAATAGGTGCTAAGTTACAATTGGTTAGCAAAGTAACTTCTAACCCCATGACCTTTAATCATCCCACCCCATAACTTCTATTCCCTCAATTCATAATTAAATAGCTCCCTTCTCGTGCATAGCATGGGGTTTTAGCTACTTTGGGATGATCACATTTGTCAATAAAAAAATAAAAACTAAAAATGCGTAATTTGAGAGGCCAAAAATCTACTGATCAGTAGTGTAAAACTACAAGATTGACCTCGACAATAGCACTCCCCTGAGTGAAGTTGAATGCGTAGGTCGTTAAAGTTGCCACCCCGCGTGCAAGGCGAAAAGCACCAGAACCACCAACAATCGGCATCTCACGGTACACGTTCATCACCGGGTTGTACCCTAGAACAGATAGAGAGCTACCATTGTACTCTCCACCACCGAAGACGAAGTTTATAGCACAATGGTAGGCAATTTCCTCCTGTGAGGATGAGGAGTAGAACCCATGGGCTCGGCCCACGAGCTCGGAAGTTATTTTGGGCCCAACCGTCAGTGGGTCATCCATCATGTTGACCTCGCCGAATATGGTGGGTGATGTATCCGTCATCTTAGCTTGCGCCACACGCACTGTCGTTGGGGTTTTGCCCTGAAGGAAGTCATGGAAGTAGAAGCGGAGCTTGGTTATCTTTTCCCTTGCATGGTTGAGGTTCTGCCACCAGTCTTCCACTTCTTTGGGACCTTCGCTTTTGCCGTGGGCTGCACGAAGGGCTATAATCATGGTAAAGACCACAAGAACTGTTGTTAGTTTTCCCATCTGCTTCTTTTCAGGGGTGTGTCTGTATGTTTTTTGTATGTCTATGTGGATGCTACATACAGTGGTTGAGCTATATATAGTGGTAGGATTTGAGCGCAAAGCGTTATGAAAAGATTTGACGTGATACAGCTGTCGAGCCAGACAATAAAAATACAAAAACTCAACTCTTTACTATCAAAAAATCCCTTCATCTCGTTGTTGGTTTCTACGTATACTTTGTGTATATTTATGCAGAAAGACAATATCGAAAATATATTAACATGCATATGTTAAGGTTCCAAAAACAGCAGTAACGTAAGGAAAGAAATAATAGTATATTTAACAACTCACAGGAAGATTGCAGAACAGCAAAGGAAAAAGGTCGAGGCGTGAATTTGATTCACTGTCCTTAAGACTTATTCGTCCGCGAACCAAAACAAAGGCCTCTCTCTTTCGGACACAGGAATATAACAGAAAATAATTTCGGGATTCAGTATGTATATTTATTTTTGTAAAACTGACTCGTATTTATACACAGTATCCACTGGGGGGGGGGTGCAACTCTTCACAGGGAAAACTGTTTAGCTGGAAAGGCTTTCCGGAAAAGAAAATAAATAAATAAATAAACTTTATTTATTTAAATATTTTTGTCCCAAAAAGAATAAAGCCTAATGGGCCCAAGCCACGGACCGGGACGGGACGGGGCGGGGCGGCGCGCGCGTGGTGGACCTTGGGTCAACCTAGGTCCTCCCTCCTTACAAAACATGGGTACCCCCAAGGGGCCCATCCCTTAGCTCAAGGCTAAGCCTTATAAGGAGACAACATTTGCTTTAATTCTTCTATGTGGGATTCTCTCTTCCCTTCAAGTTGATCCACCAACTTTAACTTCAATTTTCTCATTCACCTTCCATTTGTTTTAGACATGTGAATATATCATGATCATCTATTCCAATAGATGAACATGAATCAATTTGGTCCTAACCAAAATATGGTTTAGAACCCATTTGAAAATTGATTCAAAATTGCTTCTCACAATGGGTTTAAAATCCAATTCCAACAATCCCCCACATGAATAGAAAATTGACTGGACACTAACACAAAGAAACACTGACACAAGAAAGAGTTCTTTAGAACGACACTGCATCGGGATAGGTAGCCGATGGCCTTGAACCTTCCCTAGTGAGAACTATCGGATTTACTGGTTAACCAGTGAACATGATGTCTTGAACTGTTCAACCTTTAGTGTAAACCAAGACAATAGAATTTCACACAGTATCGTTCAAACATTGTTTTGAGGTTCTCATTGTTGTGTTCATTTTGGCCCTGAACACTCCTGGTTTTCATGAGTACTCTCTGAGAATTCAGCCTTACAATTCTCATAGAAGCGGCCCACTTCTTACTCACATAGGTGACTTCTTATTAGAGGTTCCTACTGCACCCCACTTGGATTTCCAAGATATAAGAGTCATTAAAAGCATAGCTTAACCTAACCTTTTGAAGGTGCCACTGTCTTCTCATCATAGGAATGGATATTAGGGTTTTAACCCCCACAGTGCTCTGTCTGTGTCGCATTTACATAATTCGGTTTTCCCTTTGAACCTAGATCTTGGGATCTCCAGTTAGCTAGGTAGGGTTTCCATTATGGCAACTCTTTAGTTCATAGGCTTAAGACCCATTCCCCTCGATAACGTATTTACTTTCTCTCTAGTCAAAGCTTTCGTTAACGGATCCGCAATATTATCCTTTGACTTCACGTAGTCAATAGAGATAATTCCACTAGAAAGTAATTCTTTAACGGTATTGTGTCTGCAATGTATGTGTCTAGACTTGCCGTTATACATACTGCTTTGTGCTCTTCCAATTGCAGATTGACTATCACAATGTAGGCAAATTGGTGGCACAGGTTTAGGCCAATTTGGAATATCCTCCAAGAAATTACGAAGTCACTCCGCTTCTTCTCCTGCTTTATCTAAAGCAATGAATTCAGATTCCATAGTGGATCTGGCAATACATGTCTGTTTAGAGGATTTCCAAGAAATAGCTGCTCCTCCTAATGTAAACACATATCCACTTGTGGATTTTGTTTCATTAGAATCTGATATCCAGTTGGCATCACTGTATCCTTCTAATACAGCTGGATATCTTGTATAATGCAGACCAAAGTTTAAGGTATATTTTAAATACCTTAAAACTCTTACAATAGCTAACCAGTGATTCTTTCCCGGATTACTAGTATATCTGCTCAGTTTTCTGACAGCATATGCTATATCGGGTCTCGTGCAATTCATGATATACATTAGGCTACCAATTATGCGCGAATACTCTAATTGAGATATTCCTTCCCCAGTATTCTTTGTTAGATGTAAATTTACATCTAGCGGTGTCTTAACCGGACTATCATCATAACTTTTAAATTTGTCTAGCACTTTCTCAATATAATGAGATTGTGACAAGACTAGTCCATTTGATGTTTTGGTAATTTTCATACCAAGTATAACATCAGCCACACCCATATCTTTCATATCAAATTTACTGGCCAACATTTTCTTTGTAGCCTTAATGAATTCATTATTGCTCCCGATAATGAGCATATCATCCACATAAAGGCAAACAATGACATATCATTTTTCCGTCCCTTTAACATAGACACATTTATCACATTCGTTGATTCTAAAGCCATTTTCGATCATGACTTTATCAAACTTTTCATGCCATTGTTTCGGAGCCTGTTTTAGTCCATAAAGTGACTTAACAAGCTTGCACACCTTCCTCTTATGATCAGGAGCTACAAACCCCTCGGGTTGCTCTATATAGATCTCTTCATTTAGATCTCCATTTAGGAAGGCTGTTTTCACATCCATTTGGTGTATCTCAAAATTATTGATAGCTGCAATAGCTATCAATATTCGAATGGATGTTATTCTCGTTACTGGTGAATATGTATCGAAATAATCAAGGCCTTCCTTTTGTCTATATCCCTTGACAACCAATCGGGCCTTATATTTTTCGATCGTTCCATCAGCTTTCATCTTTCTCTTGAAAATCCATTTACACCCTAATGGTTTATTTCCAGGAGGAAGATCCACCAGTTCCCACGTATGATTTTGCATGATGGATTCTATTTCACTGTTAATAGCCTCTTTCCAATGAGGAGTTTCCGGGCTCGACATTGCTTCACTGTAAGTACGAGGCTCATTTTCTAACAAATATGTTAGAAATTCAGGACCAAAAGATGTAGACGTTCTAGCTCTCTTGCTACGTCTTGGCTCATCTTCCTCTTGTGAGGGTTCTTGGTCCATACTAGTTCTTTTTAAAGAACTCCGTTCTTGTGCCACTCGACAAGGAAATACATCCTCGAAGAAATGTGCATTCCTTGTCTCCATAATGGTGTTGACGTGTATATCGTCAATTTCAGATTTATGCACTAAGAACCGATATGCCGAGCTATGGCTTGCATATCCAATGAAAATTTCATCAACCGTTTTAGGACCTATTTTTACCATTTTAGGTGGTGGGATAGCTACCTTTGCTAGACACCCCCACACTTTAAGATATTTGAAGGAAGGAGGACGACCTTTCCATAGCTCATAAGGTGTCTTTTGCAGCTTCTTGTGAGGTACTTTATTAAGTATATGATTTGCGGTTAAGACCGCTTCCCCCCACAAGTTATCTGGTAGTCCAGAATTTATCAACAAAGCATTCATCATTTCCTTTAAAGTACGATTTTTCCGCTCAGCAATTCCATTTGACTGAGGCGCATATGGTGCCGTGGTCTCATGAATGATTTCATGATCAGCACAAAATTTTTCAAGAGGGAAAACATATTCTCCACCTCTATCACTTCTTAGTACCTTGACTTTCTTGCTAAGTTGATTTTCAACCTCAATTTTGTATTGCATAAATGCTTCCAAGGCTTCATCCTTGCTTCTAAGCAAATATACATAACAAAATCTCGTACAATCATCAATAAAAGTAATAAAATACTTTTTTCATCCTCTAGATTGTACCACCTTTAAGTCACATATGTCACTATGAATTAGACTTAAAGGTTCCGTACTTCTTTCAATTCACGCCTCGACCTTTTTCCTTTGCTGTTCTGCAATCTTCTTGTGAGTTGTTAAATATATTATTATTTCTTTCCATACGTTACTGCTGTTTTTGGAACCTTAACATATGCATGTTAGTATATTTTCGATATTGTCTTTCTGCACAAATATACACAAAGTATACGTAGAAACCAACATTCTTAAGACTTATTCGTCCCGCAATGGTGCTGACGGTTCTTGACGACAGTCTCCCAGGATACAACGACAATACGTCTGAAATAGGAGCACTCCAAATTGCAGACCCGGCGAACCAAAACAAAGGCACAGAACTCTCTCTTTCGGACACAGGAATATAACAGAAAATAATTTCGGGATTCAGGAATATAACAGAAAATAATTTCGGGATTCAGTATGTATATTTATTTTTGTAAAATTGACTCGTATTTATACACAGTATCCACTGGGGGGTGCAACTCTTCACAGGAAAAACTGTTTAGCTGGAAATGTCACAACTTTCCGGAAAAGAAAATAAATAAATAAATAAACTTTATTTATTTAAATATTTTTGTCCCAAAAAGAATAAAGCCTAATGGGCCCAAGCCACGGACCGGGAAGGCGCGCGCGTGGTGGACCTTGGGTCAACCTAGGTCCTCCCTCCTTACAAAACATGGGTACCCCCAAGGGGCCCATCCCTTAGCTCAAGGCTAAGTCTTATAAGGAGACAACATTTGCTTTAATTCTTCTATGTGGGATTCTCTCTTCCTTTCAAGTTGATCCACCAACTTTAACTTCAATTTTCTCATTCACCTTCCATTTGTTTTAGACATGTGAATATACCATGATCATCTATTCCAATAGATGAACATGAATCAATTTGGTCCTAACCAAAATATGGTTTAGAACCCATTTGAAAATTGATTCAAAATTGCTTCTCACAATGGGTTTAAAACCCAATTCCAACACTCGTTTACTATGGTGGTCCGTCGTTATATAATATCATCTCTGTCACTGCTAAAATCAACATAATATTCTCGAGAAGAGGATGCTTGAAGGTGCTTAGACTACATGATCTAGCATGAAAATTGATGTCAGTGTGCAGAGTGTGAGTGCTAGATTATCAACACTCGTGGACCGTATACGTTCTTGCCAAAGAAAATTACAGCTGGGCACGTGAAGAACTGGACTAGGATGCCATGCAATATATAAATCCCAGGATTTGCAGTATCTCTTTAGATTAATTCGAGCACGTTTACAAGGAGAATGCTACTCTATTAGTTACTTAATGCTCATTACGAAGAGCCATTACAATTTTATTGTCAAAGACAAGTGGTCTGCGAAGCTAAAATAGCAGTGCCGAAATTGGTGTGCTGCAAGGCAAGATTATCTTGTGATGTTTTGCGTGACTCACCAAAGAAAAATAAGCTGCTAAAGAACAACAAGCACTAATAATGAATGGAAAATTCTGCAACTTTATTGGTAGCATATCAACTCCCAAACAAAGTTGTGAGTGACCCGATGCACCTACATGTGCTTTGGTTGGTGGTACTGAATTTTGTTGATGCATATCATTGGGACGGACTCTTTTTATTGATAACATTACGGTCTCGCTATCTACACATTCTTCGATGCAATTTTCCGATAAATTACGTATCGATTATATGTTAAATTTTGCGACAAATAAATTTCGAGAAGACTAGTGAATAGTAAAGAAAAAGTGGCTTGTAAATTACTTTAGTCAAAAAGTGGGAATGCTCAAAATTACAACCAAAAAAACAGACTACGTATTTTCATTTGAAAGAAAGCGCTGTGCCCAGATGAGTTTGACTGACCACAGAATTTGGATTTTTTTTCAAAAATTTACCCTTTCAAACCAAGTCAAATTCCACTGTTAGGGATAAAAATCTTCTCTCCTCTTATTTCCTCTTTCTCTGCCCCCTCAATCTCATTGGGCCATCTCACTAAAAGAGCTGAGATGTTACCTGAGTCGTCAAATTTGTCCCCTTTTTTTCTCTTTTTTTGCTTAAGTTTTTTCCTTGTTTTTTCCGTCTAGAATATTATATTGTTTCTCTATCCCCCCCATCCCAATACCAAAAGCCGACCCCCACCCCCGTTGCCGTTGAACCGGTCACAATTCATCACCGCTCAGAGATCAATCTATGCTTGGAACTATATATAATCAATCAATCAACTCGTCATCTCAGCGATGATACAAGAAAAATGATTTCATAGGCCATCAATAACTGTCCTCCTAACAGGTCCTTGTCCCTCCTAATAACCATTTAGGATGGCACAATTGTTCTAACAAAACCTAGATCTCGTGCTGGTTTTAGGAACAAATCAATTTCCAATGGTCCAATCTCACATGGTTGCAATTATAATTTCATTGATGAAACAATAGCATACTCATCAATAGCATACTTAGTAATAACACAAAGGTATCATGTCGGATTTGATGTTCTTGGCAAAGAAAATTACATGGATACGTATTTTGCCATTTACGTTCTTGCCAATGAAAAGTACAGCTGCGCACTTGAAGAACTGGACTCGAATGATACCATGCAATAAAGCCCAGGCATTGCAGCCTCTCTATAGATTAATTCAAGCACGTTTATAAGGAGGAGGCTACTCCATTAGTTCCTTAATGCTCATTATGAAGAGCTATTACATTTTTTTACTGTCAAAGACGAGTGTTCTGCCAAGCTAAAATATCAGTGCCAAAAAATTCATCCTGCAAGCCAAGATAATCTGCTAAAGAACAGAAAGCACTAATAATGAATGAAAAACACAGCAACTTTATTAGTAGCATATCGAATCCGAAACAAAGGTGTGCCTGACCCGATGCACCTACATGTGATTTGGTAGGTGGTACTGCATTTTGTTGATGCATATGATCAAGATTGTCTTGTTTTTTCGATAACTTTTAGGGTGATGCCAGTGGAGATGCCTGAGACAATTATGGGTTGGGGGCTGGTGCTGATGGTAGTGTCATATTGATAGGTAGATTTGCGGGCATGGTGGTCCGTCGGGGGTGGGGAAGGGGGTTGTGGACTGGTGGTTGCACTCTAATAGTCGATATAGATATAGAACAAAATTAGACAAATAGAAAGTTATTCAAAAACTAAAACAAAAAACTTTTTTCCTTTAGTTAGGTGGCCCAATAAGATTGAGGGATGGGAGAGGAGACATTAAGACGGATATAAAATTTCTATCCACAGCTAGAAACCTTCCATCTTTTTCCCTTTTTCTATACACCGCCAAAGAACAAATGTTAAGAAATCGATTGTAGTAAAATCTTAAGCTATTAAAGAATGGACGAACAAGCAAAGTAGTGATGAAGAATTTTCATCGGGGTGATTATCTATACTAATATCGAATTTGGTTATGGAGGTGCATTATTGTTCGCCGTAAAATTTTGGTGAATGTGCACGCGCGGTGATGTGCGTGAATGGGTCCGTACGCCTGGAGATAGAGGGAAACCGATGCAAAGCCATGTAAATATCATCCTTAATTGCATCAGAAACGAGCTAGTGTAAGGTTTGCTGGTTATCTAATTTCATGGTGGTTCTGTAACCAGTCTTCCACTTCTTGGGGGCCTTCTCTTTTGCCGTGGGTTGCACGAAAGGCTATAATCATGGTAAAGACCACAAGAACCTACCATCTGGACAAAGTAAAAATATAAAAACTCAACTCCTTACTATCAAAAAAATCCCTTCAACTCGTTAACTTTTGTCCGTCACTATATAATGTCATATCCATCACAACTAGAACCAATATAATATTCTCGAATCAGGATGTTGAAGATGCTTAGACTACTTGATCTAGCCTGAAAATTGATGCCAGTGTGCAGAGTGCGGCATGAATACGTATTTTGCCATATACGTTCTTACCAAAGAAAATTACAACTGAGCACGCGAAGAACAGGACTAGGATGCCATGCAATATATAAATCCCAAGATTTGCAGTATCTCTTTAGATTAATTCAAGCACGTTTTTACGGAGAATGCTACTCTATTAGTTACTAAATTTTCAATACGAAGAGCTATTACAATTTTATTGTCAAAGAAAAGTGGTCTGTGAAGCTAAAATCTCAGTGCCAAAATTGGCGTCCTGCAAGCCAAGATTATCTTGTGATGTTTTACATGACTCATCAAAGAAAAATAAGCTGCTAAAGAACAGAAAGCACTAATAATGAATGGAAAATACTGCAACTTTATTAATAGCATATCAACTCCCAAACAAAGTTGTGACTGACCCGATGCACCTACATGTGATTTGGTTGGTGGCATTGCATTTTGTTGATGCATATTACTATTACTGTTCTGACTATTTTTTCCGGTAACATTACAGGTCTGGCTATCTACACGCTCTTTGATGCAATTTTCCCAATAAATTGCGTATTGACTGTATGTCAAATTCAACGACAAATAAATTTTGAGAAGACTAGTGAATAGCAAAGAAAAAGTGGCTTGTAAATTACTTTAGTCAGAAAGAGAATGCTCAAAATTACAAAGAAAGACTACGTAGTATCATTTGAAAGCAGTGTGCCCAAATGAGTTTGACTGACCACAGAATTTGGATTTTTTTCGAAAATTTACCCTTCCAAACCAAGTAAAATTCCACTGCTAGGGATAAACACAACAAGAAAATATGTATTTTGCGACGGATTTTTAGCAGGATTTTTAGCGACGGAAGGTATTCCGTCGCTAAAAAGGCCTTTAAGTAACGGAATATCCCGTCGTTAAACATCCGCCGTTTAATACTATTACCGACGGAAGCCACCGTTGGTAAAAGTATTTGTAGACGGACTTTTAACGGCGGACTTTTAGCGACGGAGTTATCGTCGCCAAAATTTTTTTAAAAAATTAGTATTTTCTGAAGGTTTTTTAAATTATTTAAACGACGGAATAAAATCGTCGCTAAAAAGTCCGTCGGTAAAAGTCAGACCTTCACCGACGGATTTTTAGCAACAGTATTATTTCGTCGCTAAAGATTCTCGATATAAACCCACATCGGGTTTGTTTCTCTCTCCCCGCTTCTCTCTCCGAAATTCTTCTCTCACCCCTCTCTACGGCGACCTACCTCCGGCGACCCTTCTCTACGGCAACCCACCTCTGGCGACACCCCCGTCCCCCACCCGACGCCGCGCGACCAAGCCTTACACTGCCGCCGTGCCACAAATCCCTCCACTTGCGCCGCGCGACGAAGCCCACCACTGCTAATGCACCACCAATGCTGCCATCGTCGTACCCACCTCGAGATCTGTATGTCAATTGCCCTAAATTAATCTTGTTGTTTATTTTTCAAAGTTGATTATCAAGCATTTGGCCATATTCGAATTTATTTTCTGTCATGTATAATCTTATGTTATTGTTAATTTGGACGTTTGGCCATTATTTGTCTTCTGAATTTATTGATTATGAAACATTTGGCCTAATTGAACCCTAAATTGAAGTAATTGAACCCTAATTAAACCCTAAAATGAATGCCCTAATCGAATCGAACCCTAAATTAAACTAATTGAACCCTAACTTGAATGCTCTAATCCAACCGAACCCTAAATTGAACCCCCAATTGAACTCTAAATTGAATGCCTTAATCCAACCGAACCCTAAATTGAACCCCTAATTAAACCCTAAATTAAATGCCCTAATCCTACCGAACCCTAAATTGAACTTATTGAACCCCCCTAATTGAACCCTAAATTGAATGTCCCAATTCAACCGTCGCCATAAATTGAACTAATTAAACCATAATTGAACCCTAAATTGAAGTAATTAAACCCTAATTAAATCCTAAATTGAATGCCCTAATCCGGGGTCGAACTTAAAACTGAACCCCTAATTGAACCCTAAATTGAATGCCCTAATCCAATCGAACCCTAAATTGAATGCCATAATCCAATCGAACCCTAAATTGAACTAATTAAACCCTAAATCGAATGCCCCAATTCAACCGAACCCTAAACTGAACTAATAGAACCCCTTAATTGAACCCTAAATTGAAGAAATTAAATCCTAATTAAACCCTAAATTGAATGCCTTAATCGAATTGAACCCTAAATTATACTAATTGAACCCCTAATTGAACCTTAAATTGAATGTCCTAATCCAACCGAACCCTGAATTGAACTTATTGAACCCTCTAATTGAATGCCCCAATTCAACCGACCACTAAATTGAACTATTATTATATCCTAAATTGATGTAATCGAACCCTAATTAAACTACTTGAACCCCTAATTGAACCAAACCCTAAATTACACTATTTGAACCCAATTGAACCCTAAATTGAATGCCCTAATCCAATCGACAGATGATTTTAGGTTGTTAATTGATGATTTTAGGTTATTAGCTGTGCATTTGAAGTAAATGAGATTATTAATTGATGATTTTAAATTGTTAATTGTGCATTGAGCATTTGAGATATTGAGATTGTTGACGGAGGATGGGACCCAATTGGATTGAATGTGTGATTTTTATTGCATTGAGCATTTCAGAATTGAGATTGTTGACGGAGGATGGGACCCAATTGGATTGAATGTGTGATTTTTATTAATTTTTATTCCATTAGGCATTTGAGAATTGAGATTGTTGACGGAGGATGGGACCCAATTGGATTGAGATCCCCATTAGGTAGCACTGACACGGACACCGCGTCCGATCGACGCTGATACCGAAACAACATATTTTAGCTTTATACTTGTGGACACCTCTTCAATGGGTGTCCGGCACCGTGTCCAACTATCCGGTAATTAAAAAATAAATCAATGTCTTCGAACACCCTATATGAGGTGTCGGACAAATGTCCGGATATGTTCGACACGTGTCCGGATGTGTCGATGAGGTGTCGAGGTGTAGGTAGGTTACGGACACCCCGTCCGATCGATATCGACACCGAAAAATGTTATATTTTGGCTTTATATGTGTGGACACCTCTTGAAGGGGTGACGGATAAGTTGTCCGGCATTTAAAAAATAAATCAATGACTCCGGAGGTGTCGGTATGTGTTGGTAGGTGTCGGACACGTGTCCGGAGGTGTCTGACATGTTTCCAGAGGTGTTCGACATGTTTCTTGATGTGTCGATGAGGTGTCAAGGTGTCAGTAGGTCACGGACACCGCGTTCGATCGACACCGACACCGAAATGTCACAATTTGGCTTTATACTTGTGGACACCTCTTCAAGAAGTGTCCGGCACCTCTTCAAGGGATAATGGACACGGCGTCCGGCATTTAAAAAATAAATCACTGTCTTCAGACGTGTCCGGAGATGTCAGATACCATACCGACACCCTATATGAAGTATTGGGAATTGAGATTGTTGACTGTGCATTGAGAATTTGAGAATTGAGATTGTTAACGGAGGATGTGGCCCAATTGGATTGAGATATCTGTGAATTAGTTGAATGGTTGGTTGTTGAATTTAGGTTAATTAGGTTAACGCGACATTTTTAGCACCCCTTAGAATCTGATCGTGGCTCCAGCACTGGCTATAATTAGCCCTAATTAGTCCCGATTAACCCTAATGTACCTAATTAACCCTAATTAGCTCTAACAAGCCTAATTAGTTTTAATTTACCCTAAGAACCCAATGAAAATTAAATCAGCTGTAATTACTCCAAATTGATCCTAATTAACACCAACCAGTCCAAATTAAACCCTAATTAGCCCTAATTACTCATATCTTGTAGACCCGTGATTAGATTAATTAAACTCTAAACCCTAACACGTGACTAAACTCTGATTACGCGCCTAAGTAGTCGTAATTAAGCCTAATAACCCAATTAAGCCTAATTAGCCATAATTAGGACTAATCAACACTACTCCGCATAATTAAACCCTAATTAGCTCAAAATAACCCTAATTAGTCCTAATCAACCCTAATTAGCTATAATTAGTCCAAGGTAGTCCTCATTAACACTAATTAGCCCTAACATAACCCAATTAATGCCTAATTAGCCCTAATTAGGACTAATCAACATGACTCTGCACAATAAAACCCGACTATTAGCTCAAAATAACCTTAATTACTCCTAATCAACCCTAATTAGTTATAATTAGCCCAAGGTAATCTTCATTAACACTAATTAGCCCAGAGATTGTTCAATTACTCGTTTCTTATAAAACCTGCATTCTTTATATTCGTTGTTGTTTTGCGAAGTCCATTGGCAACGAGATGGTTCAACTCGTTGCCAACGAATTCTATTTAAACTGGAATTGGTAACATATGCAACGATCTTTCTATAGTTTTGATATTTTGAAAAGATTCTTGCATATATTATCAATTTCTGAACGCATGCATGCATAAAAACCCTTAGTTCCCGTTCAAAGGTACTCATTACAAAGTAATGCTTTGTAATGAGCCTTTGGATGTCCAGTTTGGACAATTTGGAAAAGTTACGTGTTTATAAAACAGTGTTTCAACTCATGCTATGTGTTCTATGTCGTGGATATTTGGTACACGTTCTCACGTGTTTCTCTGGGTGCATACAGATCTGGTGTTCGAACATCCGTCAAACCTTACAAGGCAAGGTTAGATGAATGTTAGAACACCTAATCGATGTCGTGTACTTGGAGAAATGCGGGGAGGTGCTGCCGATTTTTTCGCAGACATAGGACTAAGCATGAGTTATTCACTGTTTTATAAACATGTGCTTTTCTGAATGGGATAGGACCACTACCTATTAGAGAATGGAGGGGAAATACATAGACATGTTGTTACATTCATGCATTCATATTTACATCGATCCTGCCTAATGATTGGTCATAATTGAAGGTGGTATACAGTACGATAATTCAGTCGTCATGTCGGTCGATCGAAGTTGGATGAAAAGGAAGAATGCTGACGATTTTGAGGATCGCGTTGACGAATTTCTCGACTTCGCTTACGCGCATCCTGCACATGTTGACTTTGATAAGATAAGGTGTCCGTGCGGTAGATGTGAGTTGTTGCATTGGAGAAAAAGAATTGAAGTAAAATGGCATCTTCGTCGGTACAGTTTTATGGGTGGATACACAAGGTGGACGCAGCACGGGAAAACGATAGTATTGTCGTCCAACCCGGCTAGTCAAACTGAAGTTAGGGAGGAGGCACGGTATGATTATCGAGATATGATTATGGATGCTGGGCATGCTAATTTGACTGGCGTTACGAAGGTGGTGACGACAGTCCACAACCGCCGAACGAGGGGGCTCATCAGTTTTATGAGTTGTTGAGAGCTGCGGAAGAGCCGCTGTGGGATGGAGCTCCGAAACACACACGGCTGTCTGCGGTTAGTAGGTTATTACAGTTGAAATCAGACCACGGGCTGAGTGAGAAAGGTTTTAACGAGTTTGTTACCTTAATCAAAGAAATTCTGCCCGAAAGTGAAAAGCTACCGCCGTCGTACTATGACGCGAAGAAGATGATGAGGAAACTTGGGTTGAGCTATGAGCGGATAGATGCGTGCAATAACGATTGTGTATTATTCTGGAAAGAGAATAAGGATTTGTCATGGTATCCAGTATGTGATCATTCGAGGTACAAACCGGACAAAGGGAAGAAGAAAAACATTGCATGGAAGATATTGCGATATTTCTCGGTCACACCACGGCTTCAGAGAATGTACTACTCCTATAATACGGTGAACATATGAGGGCTCACCGTGAGACTCGTAGCAACGATGCCGATGTGCTGACACACCCAGCTGATGGAGGGGCGTGGAAGGAGTTTGACCGCAGGCATCCAGTCTTTGCTCAGGAAGTTCAGAATGTTAGACTTGGTCTGGCAACCGATGGCTTCAACCCTTTCGGTCAGTCTACCACGCCTTACTCCTGTTGGCCTGTTATTATTGTCCCATACAACCTTCCACCAGGCATGTGCATGAAGAAGCCGTACATGTTCTTGTCGTTGCTTATTCCGGGGCCGAAGAGTCCGGCAAGGACATAGATGTGTATTTAAGGCTGTTGATTGATGAGTTAAAACAGTTATGGAATCATGAGTCGAAACATACACTACAAGAAAACAGGCTTTT